>JAUNZM010000106.1:600000-922598 GCA_033459285.1 Clamator glandarius
ACTCAGCAGAGACTTTTGAGGCGCTCCTGGTGCACCAGAGGGCTAGCGGTGTTGGGGGGGAACATTGCAGCCCTGTCCTCTCTGTGTGCACCACTAGCTGGACCTGCTGCACTAGCCCACCTGGACTTTTGTTCTGGATCACACTGTGCCCTGCCAAAGGACAGGGAAGTGGTGAAAAACCATTATGCTGACCAGCCCAGATTTACCCCTGGGCTGCACCATGTCTCCTGCACAACAGGTGCTTTGTGACATTCGTTAGCATTCAACAACATGTCTGTGGCTGAGCGTGCTCTGGTAGCTGAGCCCACTTAGTCTCCACGACGCTGGTGAAGTCTCAAACATCAGTCTGGTTTCAAACAGACTGCTGGTTCTGTTTCAGTGGTCACTCATTTTCTCTCCAGGTCTTCTGTTCCCCACCAGATGTCCTGTGTTGCAGCAAGTTATTCTGGGCACAATAGAAATTTAATTACTTAGATCAGTTGGAGTCTGCATTTCCACCAGGTATTTCCTGCCACCTTCACCTTGTCCAACACAGTCAAGTATGCAAATGGCATTTTGCTAGCAGCTCATTAGTGAAAAAATATAATATGTTATGCTAGATATTGAATGGTTGACAATGAATGTATTTCTGATCCAGGGAAGTTTCAGACTCCACTCAGGATAAATAATGTTAGCTGCAACCCACACAGTTGAAATGTGGAAACAAGCACATTTACTGTTCTTTGACTGATGGCTTAAACAGAGTGAAACATCATCCAAATACAAAACCTAGGGAATGATTTGGATTCTTCTGTAAACACAGCCACTCTAGTTTCCCCAATTAGGAAAGAAAAGTTTGCCAGAAATTTCTGAAACATAAGTGCTGCTAACATGATACTGACTCCAGCCCTCCTTGCTTGTTTCTTGGGGATGTCTAGTTTTGCAATGTGAGCTATTTAATGGGCAGATGAAGCATGATGACTGACTGCCCTTTTAGTATCTAAAGGCTAAGTTGTTTGTAGATCAGTACCAGAGATTTTGGGTACTTGCTGTGTCTTGTACAATATCTGTGAAAGGCGAGGTGAGGACAGAGGTGTGTGTATGTGTTAAAAGTAGCTAAAGAGCAGAGGGATGTTGGAAACATACATGTACTATAATTCAAGTAAGCAGAGAATATCATATTTTTTTTCTGCGTGCTGGCTGGGAAGGCAATCTTAGACTTGTGAACAAGAAATTACTTGATATAGTTCAATCTTAACATATTCAACAGAACAAGACTTCTTATAAATTCTGTTTAAAAAATTAAAAATCAAAGAAAACCAGCAACATTACAAGTGTCTTATTCCATTGTGGATTTTTTTCAATAGGAGTTCATAGTTATCCAGACATTATTTATACTCCAGCCACAATGTATATCTTCTCTGTTAATGGACTGTAATACACATGACTACATTTGTCACTTCCACAGGAAAAAGATCGTGCTGACTTAGATCCGTTTTTAAAATTTTTTTATCAAGTTCATGACCAAGAGCATTATAAAGATACAGCTTTTGGTTCTGTCATAAAAAAAATCTAGTTCAGCCATATAGTGCATCATACCTTCCAGAACCAATGCCTATTGCTACTGATCATTCTTAGCTTTCTTCATTCATCATGCATTTCTTTAGAGATACACAGAACCAAGGTGATCAAGGTAACACAAATTTTAGCAGAAATTTGGTATATTTGGGGATTATCATGTTTTCTTTAGCTGTTTTGGACCGTATCTCCATATTTATCACTGCTTACAGGTGTAAAGAATTCTTAAGGTGTAAAATGCTTAAGGCTGCAAAAGAAACTGCTTAAAAATTTTCCAGTTAGAATTCATTTAAAACAGTAACTTCTCAAATAATCACAATCAATCAGCTTAACTAAGACTTAAAACATAAGTGAACAAGGAGATAGAAGTGAGGAAAAAATAGAAAATAAAGTGCCATCTGAAACTTGTCCAAGCTAGTAAGTAATTTCAGGGATTTTGAAAGCAAACACAGATTCATGCTTTTTCCATTCTTTTGAAATGCCTTATTTTTCTATATTTAGTTGAAACAAAGTAGAACAACTGAAAGCAAGGTTTAGCATTTTATTTTAGCCAATCAATCATTTTGTTCCATCCAAAATGGTCTCTTTTCTGTTTGTCCAGTGAATTTGTGGATCAGTTTTTCACTTAGTTCCATAGAGTGATTTTATGCCATGCTAGTGTAAAGCTCTGCCAGACTGGTAAAGGAAAAAAAAAAATCCCAGGATTACAAACAATTTGGCAAAGATTTTCAAAACCAGTCAGTACTGGCTTTACGTTAGTTTGCTTACACTTGTGCCACCCAAAGCACTAGGCATCTGGCAGTGGAATCCTCCCTTCATTTATGCCTATATATAGCGTATTGTCCTTGGTGCCTTGTTACCATAGATTCCATCTGTAAGGATGAACAAGCTTTCTTTAACAATGAGGACAAATGAGAATTAATCTTTCATGTTGCTAGGCTGGTTTTCCAGATCATATTGAAAGTCAGCTATTAAAACTGGAAGAAGGACTGGTTTTAAGAAGGTCTAAATGTAAAATTCATGCTGTCTTAGTAAATGCTTTATAAATTGCTTTAAACCAGATCTATTTAGTAGTAAAATAAGGATTTTATGTACATGCAGTTTAGATCTTTCAAAGCAATTAATGAATTCTTTCTAGTTCATTATCTAACAGCATTACTTACCTTTTGGAATAATGTCATGAGTTCTGCTCATCATCCACAGTTCTTGTCCTTGCATTTCAGGCCCTTCAAAATTTCATAGTTATGAAAACTCCCTCTTTATCTGCAAAAACTCATATCACATTGTTGCATTACAAATGTTGATAATCTTGACTTCTACCGTGAATCTGACTGTTTCTTAAAACAGGATGATAATTTGGGTTTCTTAAAAAAAACCATAAAATTTTGTGAATGTGCTGCCTAAACTAATTCCTGTGCCATTACTTTCTCTTAGCAGATAATTCCGTGAGACCCACTTCCTTGAACTTGCAAGAAATAGGCTGTAACTTGTATTAACTTGCAAGAAAACATGCAGCCCTGCAGCTGTTATGTATGAAAAAATAATTATAGGTAAGGCTGGTAGCACTTTCTTTCATGAAAGCTGAATGATGTTTTTATTAAGGATCTACCTTTGGTTGATTATAAGTTTTTCAAGCTGTTACTCACATTCTAGACTGAACATCTTTCATAATTTGAATATTTGGAGGAATGTTTTTGTATTAAATGCTTCTCTTTTAGATTAAAAAAATTCTCTTTTCTCTTTCTCTTTCTCTTTCTCTTTCTCTTTCTCTTTCTCTTTCTCTTTCTCTTTCTCTTTCTCTTTCTCTTTCTCTTTCTCTTTCTCTTTCTCTTTCTCTTTCTCTTTCTCTTTCTCTTTCTCTTTCTCTGTCAGATTAAAAAAGATTCCTATCAACCTCTTCTTTGAAAAGCCCTGCCACCTCTTTACTACAGTATCTGCATTTGGCAGAGTGAGCTTGTAGCTATTCCCATGGAGTTCCACCCACACAGAGCCGAGTTACGCTTTGAATTATCCCACTTGGAATATGCTCCAAGACTTCTTAAGAGTTCACTGCCTTAATCTGAAGATTGATGGAGCCAGTCCCTCTCAGTTCTTGATCCTGGCCAGCCTGTACACGTCACTCCAAAAACACAGCTGTGCATACTGTCTAGTAGCCAAAGCACAAAACCTCTCTTGGCATAGTTGCTCCCAGCTGCTTGTGGGCCAGCTCAGCTCCAGGTAGGCAATTCCTAGGTGCAGCAGAGTCTCTCCTGCACTCAGTTTTGCAGACAGTTCAGAGGGAAGAGACACCTGACTGGGGAGCAGTGGAAACAAGGATTGAACCAGAGGCAGAAAGGGGAGCTGAGGGTTGACTTGCGAGGACCAAGTGGGTAAGGGGAATAGAATATTGAATTGAGGGAAGAAGGGTCAAGCACACACAAGACACAACTTTATGGGCAGAGAACTGGTAAGGAATGAGGCTGGAAAATGCTGAGGTAGTTAGATATAAATGAGATTTAGGCTGCAGTTCCTTATGAGATGGAGCAAACCAACACGGAGACCATTCTTTAATACCCCACTCCCTTCCTACTCCTCTCCCTTGCTCTCCTTGAACTATGTACCTTATTGTAGTCCTTGCCTTCACACTGGTGACATTACTCTTAGATGCCTTAGGGCACTACTTTCAGCAATAGCCTATCCAGCTTTTTGTACTCAGTTTGTCTTAAGCAACATTAGGAGACTAAAGTAACCATTCAAGTGGTCCAACAAGCACCAGCTAACTCCAGGTGTAAGTAAGTGGAAGGATGATGCAGCCCATAGCTCAGAGGGGAGGAGAGTAAGGAGTAGTCATTAAGAAAGTCTCTCTTTTTGTAACAACAAACAAAACCAAACTAATAAAAAAAAAAGAAAGGGGAAAAAAAATGAAGGGAAAACCCATGATAAAACTTGGGAGGTTTTATTATTGCTTTTTTTGTTTTTGTTTCTCATCTGCTTTCAGGGAAATCCCAGAATTAGTAAGTATCTACTCAATCACTTTATTGTACGTGTAAAATGATACATCTTCCCTTCATTTCACATGGGCATCGTAAAAGTTAACTTAACAAGAATTAACAGCTTAGGTATTAGATCAATAAATACAAGAGCAAGGAAACTAATGTTGTGTGGTATGTGCTAAATAATTTCTAGAACTACTACTAAGTAAGCAACATTCCCATTAATTGAACAAGCAGAAAAAAATTATGATACATAAAGAATGCAAGATAATGCTTATATGTGACAAAAATTTATTGCAAATAAAATTTTTACCATTGATATCATTAAGAGGAAGAAAAAAAATCACGTTTGTTGTGTCAGTGATGGTGTTAGGGACTAGTTGGCTTAGTGTTATTCCCACCCACACACACTGTTTTGCAGCTTAGGCATTGGGTTAGGCCCCAGTGATCTGGCAACATGTCTTGGCTTAGTTACAGATGTCCTATAAGACCCTATAGTTAATTCACACAGTCTCAGTGGCCTCACTTTTCCTCTAGTTTCTCATGTAGTTTGTCCTTTAAATAACAGTTCCAGAACATAAATTCAAGGCAAGAGTGTCTATAATGCCTGTATGGGCTGCCAGAAGATTGGGAGGCACCTGATATTAATTATCGTCATACAGAAAGATTTGAGTGGCATTGAGACTGGGGTAATAGAAATATGATAGCATGAGCTGTAAGGTAAATGTATTCCGAGATCATTGGAAACATTTATAGGAGCTTAACTGTTGGAAAGCTCTTTCCAACAGAAGAAAAAGGATTTAAAGCACTACTCAGACAAATGTGGCAAATCTGTTATTATAAGCATGGTGCAATAGAACTGTGCAGTGTGCAGATATTCCTTTTTTTTTGCTTAATATCAGCTTACTTGGGTATAAGCACTTCAAAAAAAATTGCTTCTTTAGCAATATCACTGTGCACACTCATAACTTACTTTCTATCTGCGATTCGATTTGGCTTTGTTGCCAGGCTTTCTCATTCCTCTTCAGGTATTTGTGTCATTTATAGTTTGTGCATATAAAATATTTCTGCTTGTTTGGGTATAATGTATATAACAATCTTGTGTCTGAGATGCTGAGTCAGCTACACGGGGGATTATCTTTTATTCTGCCAGTAGATCTTCTGTTATTTTGTGCCTATGGTTCTGTTTTGTCAGTGTCCCTGTCTTTTGTTTCCTTGGGCTTTGATATTTGGATATCTTGAAAAATACAGTATCCTAGCTGATTATCTTCCTCTGTAGGTTAGCAGCCTTAGGAGAAGGGCACTCTGCCCTCCTCTTTACATTGGACTGGGTGGGGCATTTATGCTTTAAAATATTAGTTTTGTAGAGTACAGATCGCTTTTTATTTTAACTCTGGACACATATAGCCACATTGCCATTGTTCAGTAAAAACACTAATAAAGATATGCATTAGAAAATAATGGGGTGAGTATATTGTACAGGAAAATGCAGAAATAACGAAATACTTCTCTTCTGACCAGTTATTGAGATATTTCTAACAGATATACGCATTCAAGTATACATTTATGCAAATCGTGCACAAATCAAATAACAGAACATCTGTTGTCTACATAAGGGGTTTTTTTTATTTTGTTGCTTCAGTATCATGTTAGTAGTCACCAGAAAGAAATTACAGTCAACGTCGATAACATCAGTTATCGAATAATCCAATCCCCCTCAGAAATTAACTTCGAACACTGCTGTTTAGTGTTTGTGTTTTATACCCCTGTTTTTCACTCTGCAATTTTGTAAAAGGCAAGTACTTTCATTACCATAGCAACCACAGAAACATGTGATACAGTACGTGTAAAACGTCTTTTAAGAAAGGACTTGGCACCATGGGAACTGAGCTGTCGACTCTTGGGGGCAGCAAATGCTTGCAATAAAAGCAATTCAAATACATCATTCAAACAAATGAAAAAAGTCTCACACCAGTGATGCAAGGCAAACAAAGACTGAGGATCTGTGCTACTGTAGGATGCCCTCAGATATTTCCTCTTATTTTTTGTAGGCTACAAGTTTTAGGCATGGTCATCAGGAGGTGGAACACTGTGTTTCTTTTGCACTGGAAAATATTTTCCTAAACCTACCAGTAATCAAGGCATTGTGACAGTATTCCTTTCACAATACTTGCCTTTCTAAAGCTTCCACTAGTTTTCTGTTTCCCATGTTATGGTCTTTAGTGTATTTGGACAGCATTTAATATGTTATTGCAGATAACTTTGTACGTCTAAAGAGGCATCTTAATTTTTTTCCAATGACTATGTGCTGAATGGAGCAAACGTCCCAGAATTCTCTTTAGAAAAACATGGTTATGTAAGCCACGTGTTTGGGAACTTTTCAGATTGCTTTAATTAGAGTTAATTTGTAACTCTCCCTTCTTCAGTTATAACTATTTTTCTACCTTATGCACAGTTGTGCAGAAAAAGTAAGTTGCTAAAATGACACTGTGACAAGCAGATACAACAAATCAACATTCCTCTGTGTAGTACAGATTATTCTATTTCTAAATTATGTAGACAGACATAAACTCATATTTTCATAGCAAGTTATGTTTGACACGTGGAATTATAGTAAAAGCAACCATTACCAAATCTCTGTTCTTATGACGTCATGGATTGATTTAAACCCTCCAGATATAAAATCTGCATTTTTACAGACCAGGATATGAAAGTAATGCAAGTTAACACAACTAAGGCAATATCAAATATCTGAGCTGAAATGAAGATTAGCATTCTGCAGTGCAGTTTCTACCTGTTAATCTCCACCTAATCACATCAGTCTTTCTTTGTTCCTGAACAGGATGGAACGTTGTATCGGAATATGACAACGGCCATTCTGTGCCACATCATGTCAAACTCCTGCCTATCAAATTCTTGCCTCCATCAGTGGTCGTAAGTGAAAGGTGGGAGAAGGGAAATGTGCCCTCTGCCACCACGCGATTCTCTTCAGCTCAGAGAATAGGTGTGCCTGTTGTGGTGTGACAACTACAGTTGAGGAGAAATGTTGCTACAAAAGGATTCTGTTGATAAAATAGTGCGTTTCTTTTCCTAAAAAATGTGTTTAGTGAGTAAAGTAAGACTTGTGGTCTAAAGAAGTAGCATATTCACGAAAGTAGGGGGGAAGAATAGAGGAGGGTGCTGGCCTCTTCTCCCAAGTGACAGGGGACAGGACAAGAGGGAATGGCCACAAACTCCACCAGGGGAGATTTAGGCTGGACATTAGGAAAATATTTTTCACAGAAAGGGTCATTGGGCACTGGCAGAGGCTCACCAGGGAGGTGGTTGATTCACCTTCCCTGGAGGTGTTTAAGGCACGGGTGGATGAGGTGCTAAGAGGCATGGTTTAGTGTTTGATAGGAATGGTTGGACTAGATGATCCGGTGGGTCTCTTCCAACCTAGTCATTCTATGATTCTAAGTTCTAAATAATAGAATGTGAACTTCAACAATACTTATTCAATCTGTAAATACGTACTAGAGCTACCTTTACAAACAACTGAAGTTACCTTAACAGAGTGAATAGGTGGTCTCATTGAATCAGTTAATTTTGTAGGAATTTTTATTTGACCTCAAAAAAACTACTTCCTTCACTTTTAGGTAAATTACTCAAATTGCCTCCTTTTATTGACAGCCATATAATCTAGAGTAAGAGCTTTTGAACCATGTGGCACAGAAATGTAACACTGTAGTGTCCAGTTGCCTATGAATAAACCTTACATCAATTATTTAATCCTTCTAGCTGCCTGTGGGTGGATTAGGGAGCTTCCGTCCTCAGGGGACCACCTGCATTGATGCTGAGACAGGCAATAAGGTCACTCTAAGGTCAGAAACACAACCTGCATACTGGTACTAGTGCTTTTAGTATGATCCTCACAGGTTAAACTTCAAGTAAGCCCTGCTATTCTGCTTAATTACTGTTGACTAGAAATAGCTACAGCTTCTTCTTACATCTAAAGGAGAATAAGATCTTATTTTATTAGCAGGTACCTTTTTCTTAGAGTACCAGCAAATGTGTCCTGGAAGAAATCAGATGAGCATACAATAACTACCATCTCTTTGCATCAAATACAAAACAGAGACCACCATAATGAGGGAGAGACCGTCAGCCTTCAGATTAGTTGCAAGATGTAGCATTGCTAGGGTACTTGTAAATGATTCAGCGTGAAAAAGAAAACAGTAGTCTGAAAAATAGGAAAGTAGAAACAAATAAAAAGGAAAAGATAGTACAATCACTCAAAAGAATGTGAACACTGCATTATGCAGAACACTATATGATAAAACTGCCACTGGTCTAAACTGAAAAAACATAGATTATGTCACATCCAATCAGAATTTAAGTGTCACCACAAAAATCAAGTTGCCTGGATATTACCTACAGAACAAGTTTATGTTCATGAATATTTTCAAAATTACAATTGATACCTTTGTCTATTTAGGAGTGTTGTAATTGCCAATATGGAAAAATTGTGTATGTCTGTCCATGCCTGCAGCTGTGTCTGTGTGTTACATAATTGTTATTAAGAAATTTACCTCACATTTCCATTAAAACTTTATAAAATCTCTTTTTTCAATGCTCACAATTTTTCCCAACATAAAATGTCTTGGACTGGAATTTCTTGTAGGAGTATCAGCTTAGCTGTTGGCAAAATGATACTAGCAGAAGATATCCTTTCCCTACTTGATATTACAGAAACTCAAAAACTTTTTGGGTCAGGAACATGCCATTTGTTGGAGTGGGTATCTGCAGGGATATTCAGCATGAAAATAATGTGACCTTAAAAATCTAAGGTTGCAGAGGAGATTTCTTAATTCTTCAGCACTTGATTTTTTTCAAAGTTAATGAAGTTCTCATAGCCACTTTCTAAATACAGAACTACTGCATCTAAACCATTAACTTGTGTTTAGGCATTGTCGGCACATATTTAAAACCCTGTGTCTGCAAGTTTTCAACAATATGCAGTCATGCAATAAGCAGGGTTCTGTTGTACCTGTACAATTGCACTCGTGCACCCACCCTTGCATGTGCTTTTGCACTTACAGATTGTGAGAAGCTGAAGTATTACTATCTGCTGGCGAGAGCAAAAAAAGTAGTAGTTTATGTAATATTTGACATCTCAACTTATTTTGTAGCACCCAGCTGGATATATGTTAACTAAACCTTCAAAATGCCTTAACAGGGGAGATCTGTGCAACTTGATTTCTTATCAGGACAATAAATGAGTAACAGTTTAAAAAATATATTCTTCTAAACAGTTTCCAAATCCATTTCAGATTCTAGGATTGACATTTTAAAGAGGAAAGATTTTAGTCTGAATACAAGTTACTCTGTATTAATTCTCTTGCCAATTTATGAAATACGAATGATTCCTGACCACAGAATTTAGAAGCAATATTGAATCTCAGTTTCTTTCCAATAATTATTTCTGTGCATCCACTGTGTGTTTTATTGATGACCATGTCTTTGTCAGCCAAGTCATTTTGGAAACTAAAGTAAATCAACTCTTATGGTTGCAAGCATGATGTTTCTCAGATCCAGATTACTCTCTCATTCCCTTGTGGGGAAAAAAGAAAACAAAACAAGCAACAGTAGGAATTACTTCTAATAAAAGGCTCAGCGGGGTTTGCACATGGAGATACAAAAAGAGGGTTAGCCTTCAACCTTAAGATGTGTCTTATTTTCTACAAAAACCTACTCAACTAAGTGTTTCGTAAGATTTATTTTAATGCCTTTTGAAACACATTAAGAAGAGCTGAAGAAAAGTTTAAAAAGTAAAAAAGTGAAAAGCAAAAGCAGCTCATCTTGTGCTGCAAAGTGCTTTGTATTTGCATGAAACCTGAGGATTCAGTATCTTTGACAACTGAATAAATCTGATTTTTTAAAAAAAATCAGTTAAAATAACCACAACATTTCTATTATCACAATCTATTGCTTTCCAGGGTGAAATTTAGTTATGAGAATTTTCATAGTAGATCTGCTGCAATTTTTTGCCATTTTTTCTCTTCTGTTTAATTGCATAAGTTTATTAACTGCAAAAGTAGGTATAGCAGAGTGGTCAGGAAACCAGCACTTGCTTTTTCCAGAGATGTTTCAAGACTGCTTTCCAAGTATGTGTGGGAGGGATTATTAAAGGTAGCTTGTTGGCATTTTTGGTGCTTACTGTGGTGGAGAGAGGAACTGAAGTGAAATGAAGATAGAAAGAAGAGCATTACTAAGATTTGGATGATGTATTGTCTTAAAAGGAAAGTGAAGAAGCTTTAAATAAATATGAAGAGTTTTGGAGCAACATTCATTTAAGTGTTACACTTCAATTGGGCTGAAACATGACTGTTGTCCAAGTAGGAGTTATATATAAATGTATGAGTGTTATGTGGTATGATGCTTTCATCACAGTAATGACAACATAAACACAACTTCAGTTTGTCTTCAACAATTTTTAAATGCCTGGTGGCAAAATAGGAATGTGTCTAAGTTTTGGAAATTATAGTAAATATGTACGTAGAAAAATGGGTCATCACGTGATGGCTGTTGCATGTATGTATAGGGAAAATCAACTTTTTCTCTTTACGGTAATGTTTATGCTCTTGATAATGATCACATTCCTCTTCAGACTTCTTTTGGTTATAGCCTATTTGGGTTATTTTTCTTCATGACTGAAAAAGCTGTTGTTCTCTGTTCACATCTGCCCAGTGAATCTAAGCCTTTCTTGAAGGGCAGTGTCCCAAGCTAGATACACTATAGCAGTGGGTGGTCCCAGGCTGAACACCACATACCCACCAAATCGCTTTGTCTCTCCCCTTCTCAGCTGGAAAGAGGAGAGAAAATATAATGAAAGACTATGGGTTAAGATAAAGACAGAGAGAAATTATTCACTAATTACAGTTACAGGCAAAATAGACTTGCATAGGAGAAATTAGTTTAGTTTATTACCAATCGAATCAGAGTAGGATAATGAGAAATAAAACAAATCTTAAAAACACCTTACCCCCACCCTTCCCTTTTTCCCAGGCTCAAACTCACTACTAAATTCTCTACCTCCTTCCCTACTGGCACAGGGAGATGGGGAATGGCAGTTGCATTCAGTTTATCATATGGCGTCTCTGCCACTCCTTCCTCTGCATGAGAAGGACTCCTCATGTTCTTCCCATGTTCCAGCACAAGGTCCTTCCCATGGCAGACAGGCCTCCATCAACTTCCTCAGCATGGATTCCAAAGGGTTACAGCCACCTTCAGGTGTCCACTTCCTCCAATGTGGGATCCTCCCTGGGCTGCAGGTGGATATCTGCTTCACCATTAACCCCCATGAGCTGCAGGGTGATAGCCTGCCTCACCATGGTCTTCACCGCAGACTGAAGGGGAATCTCTGCTTTGGTGCTTGGGGCTTTTCATTCTCCTCCCTCTTCAGCAACCTTGATGTCTGCAAGGCTGTTTCTCTAATGTTCTCACTCCTCTCTCTGGCTGAAATTTCTGATGGTGCACAGTTTGTTTTCCCACTTTTAAAAATACATTACATAGAGATGCTACCATCATCACTGGTGGGCTTGGCCTCAGACGGTGGCTGGTCTGTCTTGGAGCTGGTTGGCATGGGCTACATCAGAAATAGGGGAATCTTATTGTAGCTTCTCACAGAAGCCACCCCTGTAGTTATCCTCCTACCAAAGCTCTGCCACGCAAACCCAAAGCACCTATTCAGCACACCCTGTGGTTTGATCCATGTTGATCAGACTAGACAGATTACTTCACTTGTTTTGTGGTCTGTTTTCTGTTTATATAACCTAGTTTGAGCTTTACTTCTTCTGTAACAGCAAGCCAATCATGAATCATGTTCAGCATAAGATTTACCCCTAGTTCCTCCATAGCCAGCTGTTCCATGTCCGGTATTTGTGTGGTTGTTTAATTACTCCTGCTTTCATATAGTTCTTGTATGCACACTTGCTGAGTTTCATTAAAATCATAGCACCACTCAATACTTCCATTCTGACAGTTAAATATAAATAAGTACAGTCTGGGTATGATTTTCCAACAAATTATGCACCCACTTTATATTAGAAGAGTCAAGAAAAAGTTTCCACAATCTATTTGTAAGGACATCGTACAAGACAGTTGTCAAAACCCTTATGAGTGTCTGGAAACATGATATTATCTGCTGTGTCTGCAGCTGCAAGTGCTCTTACTTTACTGCAGGAGACTTGACATGATTTCACAGAATCATGGATTATCTTGAGTTGAAAGGGTCTACTCCTCACAGGACTAGCTAAAACATACTCTTGGTAATATTTCCAAGTTCTTTATTTGTAAGTGAGATTTTTCCAGTAACTTGAAATTCAATTCTTCTTTCCAATACTAATAGTATTCTGCTTCACAAATAGTATTCTGCTCCATCCCAAGGCTAAACGCAGAGGACCTGGAAGTCAGTAAGAAGAACTCGATTAATGCCTGGCTCCGAGCCTGGTGTGAGGAAAGGAGCTTCGGCTTCTTTGATCATGGGGTGGCTCACGCACCCCCAAACTCTGTTGCTAAGGATGGGACACGTGGGTCTCCTAGGGGGGCTAAAGCCCCTGCTAAAAACCTAGTTAAGCTCATAAATTGAGCTTTAAACAAGATGTGAAGGGGGAGGGGATTGAGTCCAGGCTAGACAGGAGCGAGCCAGGACGTGGGGCACTGACGATTTGGAAAAGGTGTGCTGGAGAGGACCACCAAGTACATCACCACAGAGAAAGTGGGGGTGAGCACACCTAGGGGTGGTAAGGGAGATACGGGTGCTCTGGTACAAGCTACTCCAGTTACTAGGCAATTGGGAATGAACTCTGTTCCCTCTAAGAGGGCTGAAGGCTCGGCAGCTCAGCTGAAGTGCATTTAAGCCAACGTATGCAGCATGGGGAATGAGAAGGAAGAGCTGGAAGCTGTCGTAGGGCAAGCAGCCTGTGATGTCGTTGCCATCATGGAAATGTGGTGGGATGACTCATATAACTGGAGTGCAGATATGGTGGGGTACAAACTCTTCAGGTGGGATAGGAAGGGAAGGAGAAGAGGCAGGGTAGCTCTCTTTGTAAGGGAGGACTTGGACACTGTTGAGATGGATTGTGGCGATGAGGAGATTGAGTGTCTGTGGGTTAAAATCAGAGGAGCCCATAAGAAGGTAGATTTTGTGATGAGAGTCTGTTACAGGCCACCAGCCAAGGAGAAGCAGCTGACGAGCTCTTCTATAAACAGCTGGGGTTAATCTCTAGTTCAATGCCTCTTTTTCTTGTGGGAGACTTCAATCTTCCTGATATCTGCTGGAAGTACAATAGAGCAGAAAGGAAGCAGTCGAGGAGGTTCCTGGAGTGTGTGGAAGACACCTTCCTTGCACAGCTGGTGAATGAACCGACAAGGGAAGGTGCCCTCCTGGACCTGCTGTTTGTGAACAGAGAAGGCCTTGTGGGGGATGTGGCAGTAGGAGGACACCTAGGACTAAGCGATCATGAGATGATAGGGTTTTCTGTTCTAGGCGAGGTGAAGAGGGTGGTTAGCAGGACAGTAGCATTAAATTTCCAGAGGGCAGACTCTGAACTCTTCAGAAGGCTGGTTGGCAAAGCCTCATGGGAGACAGTGCTTAAGGGCAAGGGAGCCCATGAGGGCTGGGAGCTCTTCAGAAAGGAGATCCTAGCGGCTCAGGAGAAAGCCATCCCCATGTTCCGGAAAAAAAGCTGACAGGGGAAAAAACCAGCTTGTTTGAACAGGGAGCTCTTGAGTGACATCAAGAAGAGGAATGTTTATGGGCTCTGGAAGAGGGGACAGGCCTCTTGGGTGGACTACAGGAGGGAATTGAGATTGTGTAGAGAAAAAATCAGAAGGGCAAAGGCTCAACTAGAAATCAGATTGGCAGAATTTGTGAAAGATAACAAAAAATCTTTCTATAAATATACAAATAATAAAAGGAGGATTAGGGAGACCATTTAGTCCCTGTTGGATGCAGAAGGAGCAACAGTGACAGAGGATGAGGAAAAGGCTGAGGTACTTAATGCCTTCTTTGCCTCAGTCTTTAATTGTAAAGAAAGTTGTTCCCTTTCTGTATAAACCCAGGAACTAGAGGAGCAACATGAGGCTCCCATGGTCCAAGAGGAGGTGGTCAGAGCCCTGCTAGCCCAACTAGACACCCACAAGTCTATGGGGCCGGATGGAGTCCACTCAAGAGCTTTGAGGGAACCGGCGGATGTGCTGGCCAAACCCCTTTCCATCATCCTCCAACAGTCCTGGAAGACTGGGGAAGCTCCACTGGATGGGAGGCTGGCTGATGTTGTGCCCATCTACAAGAAGGGTCGCAGGGAGGATCCAGGGAACTACAGGCCTGTCAGTCTGACCTCAGTGCCAGGGAAAGTCATGGAACAGGTGATCTTGAGTGCTATCATGGAGCACATGCAAGAGAACCGGGTGATCAGGCCCAGTCAACACGGGTTCACAAAAGGCAGGTCTTGCCAAACTAACCTGATCCCCTTCTATGACAAAGTGACTCGGCTGCTGCATGAGGGAAAGGCTGTGGATGTATCTTTCTGGACCTCAGTAAAGCCTTTGACACAGTTTCTCACAGCATTCTGCTTCGGAAACTGTCGGCCTCTGGACTGGACAGGCGCACACTCTCCTGGGTGGAAAACTGGTTGAATGACTGGGCCCAGAGAGTGGTGGGAAATGGAGTTAAATCCAGCCGGAGGCCAGTGACAAGTGGGGTTCCCCAGGGTTCAGTCCTGGGTCCAGCCCTGTTCAATGTCTTTATCAACGACCTGGATGAAGGCATCGAGTGTTCCCTTAGCAAGTTTGCAGACAACAATAAGCTGGGTGGAAGTGTGGATCTGCTGGAGGGTCGGGAGGCTCTGCAAAGGGACCTGAACAGGCTGGACTGCTGGGCTGAGACCAACAGCATGAGGTTTAACAAGGCCAAATGCCGGGTCCTGCACTTGGGGCACCACAACCCTAAGCAGAGATACAGACTAGGAGGTCTGTCTAGAAAGCTGCCAGGAGGAGAGGAACCTGGGGGTGTTGGTTGACAGCGACTGAACATGAGCCAGCAGTGTGTCCAGGTGGCCAAGAAGGCCAATGGCATCTTGGCTTGTATCCGAAGTGGCGTGGCCAGCAGGTTCAGGGAGGTTATTCTCCCTCTGTACTCAGCACTGGTGAGACCGCACCTCGAATCCTGTGTTCAGTTCTGGGCCCCTCACCACAAGAAGGATGTTGAGGCTCTGGAGCGAGTCCAGAGAAGGGCAACAAAGCTGGTGAAGGGTCTGGAGAACAGGTCTTATGAGGAGCAGCTGAGAGAGCTGGGGTTGTTTAGCCTGGGGAAGAGGAGGCTGAGGGGAGACCCCATTACTCTCTATAACTACCTGAGGGGAGGTTGTAGAGAGGAGGGTGCTGGCCTCTTCTCCCAAGTGACAGGGGACAGGACAAGAGGGAATGGCCACAAGCTCCACCAGGGGAGATTTAGGCTGGACATTAGGAGAAAGTTTTTCATAGGAAGAGTCATTGGGCACTGGCAGAGGCAGCCCAGGGAGGTGGTTGATTCACCTTCCCTGGAGGTGTTTAAGGCACGGGTGGACGAGGTGCTAAGGGACATTGTTTAATGTTTGATAGGAATGGTTGGACTCGATGATCCGGTGGGTCTCTTCCAACCTGGTTATTCTATGATTCTATGATACTATGATTCCAACTCCCTCCTCGCCTGTTAAAGTTTTGTATTGCTTTTTCTCTCTGTAGAGTCTTCTCATCTCTCAGTTTTCTTTCCCATGTACTCAGAGGATTGCTTATGCCCTAAGGCTGTATAAGGCATTTTACTATGTAAATTTTGATAGTGGATCAAACTGATATGAAAATTACTTTAAGCTGCTTTCATTCACAACATAGCAAAAAATTGCATAGCATGTTCATTCCTTATTTTAAGCTAAAGTCATATGGTTTATCATTCAATTAACTATGTAAGCTTCCTGTTCACAAGAGTGATCTTTGGTGAATTCTGAAGCCCTGTAAGTTTTTATGTCTCCTATGGAGCAAAGCTCTATTATCCTTGTTATTCTTATTGTTACTACTAATTACTTATATATTTCTTTCCTGTTACTCATGGTCTTCCTTGCTAATTGTAATTGCTTGTACCCTGGCCTGAGTTTTGTGTCTTCTGAAAAATACTTTTCCCTAGCAGTCTAACCTAATTTCCACTTTCTCTGTGCTCTCTTCCTGTGTTTGGGGCTAATAACAAGCTCATGGCTTAGCCGGATTGGTCTCTTTCTACATTTTCCATCCTTCCTCTGCATTGGGCCAATTTGTGCTTGTTCCTCAATACCATTTCTTTGAGGAATTGCCAGGTCTCTTTAACTTCTTTTCCCCATGAACTTGCCTGCTATAAATTCTTAACCAACGTTTCCTTGAGTTTACAGGAACCTACCATCCTGAAGTTTATTTGTTTTATTTTGCCTTCCTCTCTTTGGTTTCACTGCTCTTTACTGTTATTCTCATAACAGACTTCTGTGTGGTAAGTAGTTCTTATACTCCATGGAAGCAATGGAAGGGTTCTGAGTGTTTTGAAGTGCACAAAATCACATCCAGCATCCAAGAGTTGACAAAGAACACTCCCAATTCTCTTAGAGCACTGCATGGTCACTTCAGTCTTATTTGCTGAGACCGTGTCATGGGAAAGTATTTAATACATCTTTTTAGTGTTTTTCTATTTCTGTTTACAAGGTTACAGCCAGCACCATGTGACAAGCCAGCTCTCTGTGGATGACTGCTAACAACAGTTTAAGAACTCCTGATTTAAAGTACAGCAATTGCTCTATTGGAGCAGGTCCTTGGTCCATTCAAAACAAGGTGGAAAAAAACCCTTAATGACTTAGAATGCAATGCACGCATGTGAAGATTTCTTGGGATAAAGTTTGAGAAAGAATTACAGGGAGAGCATAATTGCAGAAAATATTCTAAAGATTGACTCAGTCCTTAAAATTCAAGTATTTATTTTTCCAGTCTGATCCAAATTTTATAACCAAAAGAAAATTAACAGTCCCATTGACAGCACTTAACACTTTTGAAATAGGCATGCTTTCTTTTCTCAGCTTTCAAACTTTTCTTAGAATAAGCTTTGTTTCATTTTCTCCCCAAGCACATGACTTCCCTGAAAATCCTTTTCTCCTCAAAGAAGTCTCCCACATTAAAAAAATCTGTTTTTTTAAGAAGATTCATACAGTCAGGCGAAGCTCAAGCTATGATTTCAGAAAAACTTGTAACTTTGACTGTCCTGATTAACCAGTACTTTCTCCTTTTAACTTCATGTCCATCTTTGTTACCACATCTGAAGAAAACGTCTTATGTTTTAGGTTAGGGAAAGAAACTATTTCTCAGTATGAAGTGTTTTTCAATACTAAAGTATTGTGTAAAAGATGATGCACATACATCAATCTTTACAAAGAAATCCTTGGATATGTGTGTGCATGTGTCACCAGTGTTCCATTAGTACTAGACTTGGATGAGAGTTTTTTTAAAATTCCTCTGACTCTTTTGCAATGATGACATTTTCTCAATAATTCTTCATTATTTTGTATGCAGTAAGAAAATCTTATGAAATTTCTTTTCAGTGTACTGTAAATTTCCACTTCCTTCATGCAAAACCTCAAACGTTTCTGCAGCAGAATCAAGTGGTTTACATGCATATTGGTGAGGTTTGTGCTATTTTCTTTAAAACGTGGCTAATGCTATAGCAGCAACTCTTCTTCTTGGTCCTTAACCTTTTGGGGTGGGAGGTTCAGGAAGTAACAAGAAGTACTGGAGTGATTAATTAAGAGGATTAAGAGGATTATGCTAGTTAATGTATACAGAATGCTTGAAGATGAAAAAGAACTGTAAGAGTACTTGGCAACTGTAGTGTTAATAGAAGTGAAATGTCAGTCAAACATACGTAAAACACCATGTAAACATATGAAGTTGGTGTTTGGCACACTAGGATCCAGAACTATACAACACAGGGTAGTCTGGTAAACTTCATGCTTCTGCTGCATGTATGTATGTATAGCCTTATCAAGCCTCTCAGAACTACTGATGAAAGAATCCTGCAGATTTACATCTAAAGAAAGAACAGGATGCATATTAATGTTTTAGTCTAGTTTGTCTACTGAGAGTACGTCAGGCTAGGAAAGCTCTTATTTTGTATAATACTGCATTTTATTCAAAGAGGAGGTTGTGATTTTAGTTTAGTCAGCAGTATGTGTGTACACTTACAAAAATCAAGATCTGTGGTTCAGATCTTTCCTTAGAAAGGACCTCAATGTGCCTCCACATATTAGGCAGCAAGTCAGCTCTGTGTGGGCTGAGTAACTCCACATCTAGTATAGACATGTCTTTGCTTTTGTGTTTAGCAGTTCTGCAATAACTGTCCCACAATGCCTTACTCCAACCTTTTGACCAGAGTTTTCAGCTCTGCTGGCTGAGCTGTGGCAGAACAGAAGCTCCCTTTAGAGGCCCTGAATGAGAGGTGCATTTCTGCCAGTCCAAGTTTTTAAAGAGGATCAAATGCTACAATCCCATGATGTTGGTAGTCCTAGTAGCTGTGAGGAAAGGGCAGTGGCCATGCAGGCTATGCTTCCTGGGAAACTCCTGGAAAGAAGAACCTACAATATGTTATTGAA
Organism: Clamator glandarius; assembly: GCA_033459285.1. Classification (NCBI taxonomy): domain Eukaryota; kingdom Metazoa; phylum Chordata; class Aves; order Cuculiformes; family Cuculidae; genus Clamator; species Clamator glandarius. The sequence continues at coordinate 619,208 of JAUNZM010000106.1, forward strand.
GGACTTTCAGGCACCAGGTGGAAGAATAGGATGAGAGGCAGTGCAATATCCCTGCCAGAGATACTAGGGTGACAATGAAACAAGAAGTATTTCAGTGAACACTGGATCTAGCTCAGCCCTGTTTCTGGCATACACTGGTTGACTAACTGTTTAAATGAATCTTGCCAAGGTTGTGTTTTCAGCTCAGCCCTTATCAGGCATCAGAAAATGAGAAAAAACACTGGGAATATCTGTGCTGTGGAAAAAGGTTCTACTGAAATTTGTATTGTGTGAGATACCAGAGAGCCTAAACAGAGGAGAATCCTTGGCTCACAAAGAGTTGTGTAAATAGAGTGTGATCTTTTGTGAGCCTTGTTTCCGCAAGAAATCAGACCAAAAACTCTGCAGTAGCTGTTGAGGCTGCCTCCTTCTGTAAGAAGCCTCATGTAGTTCTTTCAAGTGGGCCAAACACCGCACAGCTAGAACTGTGCAAGAAACGATGTTTCCAAACTCCTCAGAGAAGAGGTGAAAGAGAAGGTAAAGAACCTCCAGAGCAAGGTGCAAGGTCTATGTAGATATAATTCAGACTTGAAGTCATTTAAGCTCTACCAGAAGAAGTAGAACCGGTTCCAGGAAACAAACTGAAGTGAGGGCAACTCTAGTAGATTCAATTTTTCACTCTCATGCAACATATTCATTTTGTCCTTTGTCCTTCTACCAAAACAGGTTTGTAAATAACTCCTTTCATTGCTCACACATATGCAACAAATAACAAAGGGCTGGAAATGCTCATCATTTTGCAGACACTCAGTCTTTTTGCAGCTCTGAGATCTGAGTCCACTGCCATGTAGTACCTAGGTCCTCTCAACAAGATTGATGCCTGCTCAGTTCCTAACCAAGCAGTGAGGATAGAAAGCAAAGCAGTGCTATCTGTCTCTGTAGTTCTCTACTGCCCTACCACATATTGAGACAGCACATTCGAGTTACTTGAGGATTTATTTTTCTTTTTCTTACTCTTGTAAAAACAAAATATGGTCCAGCTGCCAGGACCTTGGGTGAAAGTACTGTATCCACAGTCATTAGATATGGATGTAAAAGACATGGAGATGTCCTCCATTTCCCTGGATCTAGGGCAGTATTTACTATCTCCCACTATTGGTCACCTTCAGCAGCAAGTCAAAGTAGCTTCTAACAGCAAAACTTTCAGAATAGGCATAGAACCTACATAAACTGGACGCAAAATAATTGCAAATGTGAACATGAGAAGAGGGATAGAGATTTCTGAACGTAAAACTTGCCAGGCAATGGACTGGACAGTTTCTGACTGAAGAATCTGCTGGTTTTAGTATCTTCAAGAAAACAGAACCTTCTCTGCATTTTTCTCTATATAGGTCTGGAGACTGCCTGACACAGATTCCCCATTCCTGATCCCAGTGGGAAGAATCCATTAGGCCCCTACCTTCTGGCTAACTATTCAGCCCAGTAGTGTGACAGTATGTAGGGGAGTGAAGATACCAGGCTCTGTCAAGAAAGCAGACAGTGTGATGAACATCCAAACCTGAATATTAAATTATTCAGCCATACTGGATTGTTTATTTCCCTTTAACTGTAATTCTGTGGGGTTGGTTTGCTTGTTTGTTTAAAGATTTATATTAACTCAGATTCACAGAATAATGGTCACATCCTGGAGCAAAAGATACAGACAGACACTGTTTTACCAAGACTTGAGGGGTATCTGCCCAGTTTATCACAGGTTACCACACAATCTATAAACTCAGCTAAATGTTCTTATGCAGCAGAGAACTTGAGCACGACACAGAGGTCTGTGGTGAAGGCCACATGCTTATGGAGCAAAAGCTAGAGCATACAGCCAGGAGAAACTGTGATGAACATAGCACTGCTACGCATCATGCCATTTTAAATACCAGAACAGTTTGCGTTTATCTGCAGATGCTACACTCTGGGCTAGTAGTGAATCTGTGGAGGAGCAGACATTACAAAAAAGCAACATCTAATCTCTTGTGTTTTGAAATCAGTGAATGAGACCATTTGTTTAAGGCAGAGTAAGCAAAGTTTCACATCAAGATAGGTAGTTTTCAAGAACTTGCAAGCAACGGACAACAGAAAGAGAAGATACAGCTCTTACTTCTCCAAATCAGCTTTCTAAATAGAACTTTTGAAATTGTAAATATTACACACAAAAGCCACTAAAGTAATTTATGTGTTTGTGTGGAATGAAACATACTGAATAAATGAAAATTTTGTTGTTTAAAAGACATTTTTTCCATTAAGGACTCTTGTTATAACGAGACACCTCGCAGTTTAATTTTAAAGAATTCTTTCTCAGCTACTTTTTGAGCATATATTTTCATATTCATTTCTTGGCTTTAAGAAATGTTTTCTGAATTCCAAATAGTAAAAATAAGTTAACTAAACTCATCCTGCATTTAGTAATACACACTTAAATAATCCATGCCTTACATGTTTCCATCTGGTAAAAAAAATAATACATTATTTCACATTGTATTGTGTATGGACTAATACTCGTCAGCACTAAAAACCTATTTCACCGTTTATCTGCATGTAAAATCAGATGAAAACCCAGTTAAAAATCTTGCCAAAGTCATCTCCTGTGAAAGAAATATATTATTTCCTTATCTTGACAGCTCAGTCAGTCTTTTTAAAATGAAGCACAGAAATAATGAATTACCGTTTTATTTTCTCTTCTTCTATGTGAGAGACGTGCCTGAAATTTGAGAACGAATTAAACAACAACATTAAACAACATAAGCATTAAAGACAAAACGTTTTTATTCAGTGGCACATAAGCACCACCTCCTGGTAAGATCTAGTATTTCTCGGTGATTATAGGGATAGAGGTGATTCCATCCGTTCATCACTGAAAGTCTGTATTTGAATTTATTACTCAAAGCTATTGTCAGGTTTTACACTGTATCAAGATAAATAGTTTAAAGGAAAGTCTTGATACTACTAATACGAGTTGTAATAAGTATTATTACCTACTTACTCACATTATTTCATACAGTAGTAATGGCATTACTTTAATGCCAAGAAATTTCATTCATCGACCAGGAGTCCACTGTGTGATGTTTTTGTCAAATATCTAACAACATGAAAGAAGTGACATTAGCTACTATCAGGCAAATATAAGGGGGCACTGAGATACTGTTGCTCAGTATAACAGGCAAATCACAAACTGAATTATCATGCTTTTTAGGCAGTCTAGTGAAGACAGATTTGAACCTTTGCTAACAATCATCAAGGATATTTCAGGAGAAGGTAATTGATGGAATACTGAAGTCCATATCTTGATAAAAATGGGAAATAGAAGATAAGGCTATACATCCTGAAGAGCTTTAGAGCTGGGGAAAGATGACAAAGGCTTCTTGTTTTTTAGAGAAGAAGAAAAAAGTGTCAGTGAAAAACTGCCCAGGAGATTGTACCAGGGCCAAAAAAAACCAAGTTGAAAAAAGATTTCATCTTCATACATATGAGTGGGATAACATACTATCTGTCAAAGGCAGAAAACCCCTAAAAATACAATAATAAAGCTTGAAAAGTTTTGCTGTGCAAGTGAACAAGGATCTCTTCCTAGAAATACATCAGTGGCAATCAAACATAACTGCAGTATGATACTGTGGACCCTTCTTGAAAAAAGTCTGAGTGCAAGGCAATGTCCAGGTTCCATGGTATAATAATACAGGTGTGTTAAACTTGCCACCAGCCAGGTGCTAGAGAGGGAGGAATGAATGGGCTTTTCAACCTCTTCTCTTGTTTCATCCCAGGGAAGGGACAAAATAACTGTTGATTATATTGGTGCAGGGAAAAAGTCAGGAGGGCTAAGGCCCAACTAGAAATGCGATTGGCCAAGACTGTGAAAGACAACAAAAAGCCTTTCTACAAATACATCAACAGTAAAAGGAGGGCTAGGGAGAATCTCCAGTCCCTAGTAGATGCAGAGGGAACAAGAGTAACAGGGGACGAAGACAAGGCTGAAGTGCTCAATGCCTACTTTGCCTCAGTCTTTAACAGTAAGGAAAATTGTTCCTTCTGTGCACAACCCCAGGGGTTGGATGAGAAGTATGAGATTCCCAAGGTCCAAGAGGAGGTGGTTAGAGACTTGCTTGCCCAGCTAGACACCCATAAGCCTACGGGGCCGGATGGAATCCACCCAAGAGTTTTGAGGGAACTGACGGATGTGCTGGCCAAACCCCTTTCCATCATCTTCCAGCAGTCCTGGATGACTGGAGAGGTTCCGCTGGCCTGGAGGCTGGCTGATGTCATGCCCATCTATAAGAAGGGGCGCAAGGAGGATTCGGGAAACTACAGGCCTGTCAGTCTGACCTCAGTGCCAGGGAAAGTCATGGAACAGATGACCTTGAGTGCTATCATGAAGCACTTGCAAGAGAACTGGGTGATCAGGCCCAGTCAACACGGTTTCACAAAAGGCAGGTCTTGCCAAACTAACCTGATCCCCTTCTATGATAAAGTGACTTGGCTGCTGCATGAGGGAAAGGCTGTGGATGTATCTTCCTGGATTTAGTAAAGCCTTTGACACAGTTTCTCACAGCATTCTGCTTCGGAAACTGTCAGCCTCTGGATTGGACAGGCGCACACTCTCCTGGGTGGAAAATTGGTTGGATGGCCGGGCCCAGAGGGTGCTGGGAAATGGAGTTAAATCCAGCTGGAGGCCAGTTACAAGTGGGGTTCCCCAGGGTTCAGTCCTGGGTCCCGCCCTGTTCAATGTCTTTATCAATGACCTGGATGAAGGCATTGAGTGCTCCCTTAGCAAGTTTGCAGACAACAATAAGCTGGGTGGAAGTGTGGATCTGCTGGAGGGTCGGGAGGCTCTGCAAAGGGACCTGAACAGGCTGGACTGCTGGGCAGAGTCCAGTGGCATGAGGTTTAACAAGGCCAAACGCCGGGTCCTGCACTTGGGGCACCACAACCCTAAGCAGAGATACAGACTAGGAGAAGTCTGTCTAGAAAGCTGCCAGGAGGAGAGGAACCTGGGGGTGTTGGTTGACAGTGACTGAACATGAGCCAGCAGTGTGCCCAGATGGCCAAGAAGGCCAATGGCATCTTGGCCTGTATCAGAAACGGTGTGATCAGCAGGTCCAGGGAGGCTATTCTCCCTCTGTACTCAGCACTGGTGAGACCGCACCTCGAGTACTGTGTTCAGTTCTGGGCCCCTCACCACAAGAGGGATGTTGTGGCTCTGGAGCGAGTCCAGAGAAGAGCAACGAAGCTGGTGAAGGGGCTGGAGAACAAATCTTATGAGGAGTGACTGAAAGAGCTGGGGTTGTTTAGCCTGGAGAAGAGGAGGCTGAGGGGAGACCCCATTACTCTCTACAACTACCTGAAGGGAGGTTGTGGAGAGGAGGGTGCTGGCCTCTTCTCCCAAGTGACAGGGGACAGGACAAGAGGGAATGGCCTCAAGCTCTGCCAGGGGAGATTTAGGCTTGAGATAAGGAAAAAATTCTTCACGGAGAGGGTGGTTAGGCATTGGAACAGTCTGCCCAGGGAGGTGGTTGAGTCACCGTCCCTGGAGGTGTTTAAGGTGAGGGTAGATGAGGTCCTTAGGGGCATGATTTAGGGATTGGTGGGAATGGTTGGACTCGACGATCCGGTGGGTCTCTTCCAACTTGGTTATTCTGTGATTCTGTGAATCATTGAACAGTTGAAGTTAGAAAGGACCTCTAGAGTATGTCTAGTCCAACCTCCCTGCTCAGTGCAGGGTCAGCTGCCCAGGACAGAGTCCATTCAAAGTTTGAATACTGCCCAGGATCAAAGATCAGTTTGGGTCGGAAGGGACCATGAAGATCATCCAGCTCTAAACCCCTTACAGGACATCTTAAAGTAGATCAGGTTGCTGAAATCCTTATTCAGCCTGGTCTTAACCACCACCAAGGATGGGGCATGAATGGCTTCTCTGGGCTACTTGTGTCAGTCCTCAGTGCCCTAACTGTAAAATATTTCTTCCTAATATCTAATCAAATTTACCCTCTTTCAAATTAAAACAATTTATCCTCATTCTTTCACTATGCTCCCTAATAAAGAACCCCTCTCCAGACAACCCGTAGGCTTCCTTTAAGTATTTGAAGGCTGCTATAAGGTCTCCTCAAACCCTGGTCTTCTCCAGGCTGAACAATCCCAGCTCTCTCAGCCTGTCCTAATGGGGGACATACTCCAGTCCTCTGATTAGCTCCTTGGCCCTTTTCTGGACTTGCTGTAATAGATTCATGTACTTCCTGTACTCCAAAGCTGAATTCAGTACTCCAGGTGAGGTCCCACGAGAACAGAGTAGAGGAGTAGAATCACAGAATCATAGAATTGTAGAATGGTATGAGTTGGAAGAGACTTTAAAGATCATTTCATTCCACCCCCGTGCCATAGGCAGTGACACCTCCTACTAGATGACGATGCTCAAGGCCCTATTCAGCCTGGTCTTGAACACTTCCACGGAAGGGGCATCCACAACTTCCCCGAGCAGCCTGTGCCAGTGCCTCACTGCCCTCATTGTCAAGATTTCCTCCTAATGTCTAGTCTAAATCTTCCACTCTCCAATTTATAGCCATTCCCCCTCATCCTGTCACTACAAGCCTTTGTAGAAAGTCCCTCCCCAGCTTTCTTGTAGCCCCTTTCAGGTACTGGAAGGTCTCTAAAAGGTCTCCTCGGAGGCTTCTCTTCTCCAGGTTGAACAAGCCCAACTCTCTCAGCCTGTCCTTGTATGGGAGGTGCTCCAGTCCTCAGATCATCTTTATAGCCCTCCTCTGGACCTGTTCCAACAGCTCCAGATCCTTCTTATGTTGAGGATTCCTGAACTGGACACAGTACTCCAGGTGAGGTCTTGCAAGAGAGGAATAGAGGGGCAGAATCACCTCCACCAACCTGCTGGCCATGCTTCTTTTGATGCAGCCCCGGATATAGTTGGCCTTCTGGGCTGCAAGTGCACATTGCCAATTTGTGTTGAGCTCCTCATCAAACAGCACCCCCAAGTCCTTCTCTGCAGGGCAGCTCTCAATCACATCATCCCCCATCCTGTATTGAAAAAGGGGATTGCCCCAACCCAGGTGTAGGACCTTGCACTTGGCCTTTTTATGTCTCATGAAGTTCTCACATGCCCACTTCTCCAACCTGTCCAGGTCCCTCTGAATGACATCCCGTCCTTGCAGTGTGACAACGGTACAACGCAGCTTGGTGTCATCTGCAGACTTGTTAAGGGTGCACTCAATCTTACTGTCTGTATCACTGATGAAGATATTAAATAGCACTTATAATCACAGAATCACCAGGTTGGAAGAGACCCACCGGATCATCGAGCCCAACCATTCCTATCAAACACTAAACCATGCCCCTTAGCACCTCGTCCACCCGTGCCTTAAACACCTCCAGGGATGGTGAATCAACCACCTCCCTGGGCAGCCTCTGCCAGTGCCCAATGACTCTTTCTGTGAAAAACTTTTTCCTAATGTCCAGCCTAAATCTCCCCTGGCAGAGCTTGTGGCTGTTCCCTCTCGTCCTGTCCCCTATCACTTGGGAGAAGAGGCCAACTCCCTCCTCTCCACAATCTCCTTTCAGGTAGTTATAGAGAGTAATGGGGTCTCCCCTCAGCCTCCTCTTCTCCAGGCTAAACAACCCCAGCTCTCTCAGCCGCTCCTCATGAGGCCTCTTCTCCAGCCCCTTCACCAGCTTAGTTGCTCTTCTCTGGAGTCGCTCCAGAGCCTCAACGTCCTTCTTGTGGTGAGGGGCCAGAACTGAACACAGGATTCAAGGTGCTGTCTCACCAGTGCTGAGTACAGAGGGAGAATAACACCCTGGACCTGCTGGCCACGCCACTTCGGATACAAGCCAGGATGCCACTGGCCTTCTTGGCCACCTGGACACACTGCTGGCTCATGTTCAGTCGCTGTCAACCAACACCCCCAGGTTCCTCTCCTCCAGGCAGCTTTCTAGACAGACTTCTCCTAGTCTGTATCTCTGCTTAGGGTTGTGGTGCCCCAAGTGCAGGACCCGGCATTTGGCCTTGTTAAACCTCATGCCACTGGACTCTGCCCAGCAGTCCAGCCTGTTCAGATCCCTTTGCAGAGCCTCCCGACCCTCCAGCAGATCCACACTTCCATCCAGCTTGGTGTCATCTGCAAATTTGCTAAGGGAACACTCAATGCCTTCATCCAAGTCATTGACAAAGACATTGAACAGGGCGGGACCCAGGACTGAGCCCTGGGGAACTCCACTTGTAACTGGCCTCCAGCTGGAGTTGACTCCATTTCCCACCACTCTCTGGGCCCGGCCATCCAACCAGTTTTCCACCCAGGAGAGTGTGCGCCTGTCCAGTCCAGAGGCAGACAGTTTCCGAAGCAGAATGCTGTGAGAAACTGTGTCAAAGGCTTTACTAAATCCAGAAAGATACATCCACAGCCTTTCCCTCGTCCAGCAGCAAAGTCACTTTATCATAGAAGGGGATCAGGTTAGTTTGGCAAGACCTGCCTTTTGTGAAACCGTGTTGACTGGGCCTGATCACCCAGTTCTCTTGCATGGGCTTCATGATAGCACTCAAGGTCATCTGTTCCATGACTTTCCCTGTCACTGAGGTCAGACTGACAGGCCTGTAGTTTCCCGGATCCTCCTTGCGCCCCTTCTTATAGATGGGCACAACATCAGCCAGCCTCCAGTCCAGCGGAACCTCCCCAGTCATCCAGGACTGTTGGAAGATGATGGAAAGGGGTTTGGCCAGCACATCCGCCAGTTCCTTCAATACCCTCGGGTGAATCCCATCCGGCCCCATAGACTTGTGGGTGTCTAGTTGGGCTAGCAGGGCTCTGACCACCTCCTCTTGGACCATGGGAGCCTCATATTGCTCCTCTAGTTCCTGGGTTTGTACAGAAAGGGAACAACTCAGCCTTTTCCTCATCCCCTGTCACTGTTGCTCCTTCTGCATCCAACAGGGACTAAATGGTCTCCCTAATCCTCCTTTTATTATTTGTATATTTATAGAAAGATTTTTTGTTATCTTTCACAAACTCTGCCAATCTGATTTCTAGTTGAGCCTTTGCCCTTCTGATTTTTTCTCTACACAATCTCAATTCCCTCCTGTAGTCCACCCAAGAGGCCTGTCCCCTCTTCCAGAGCCCATAAACATTCCTCTTCTTGATGTCACTCAAGAGCTCCCTGTTCAAACAAGCTGTTTTTTTCCCCTGTCAGCTTTTTTTCCGGAACATGGGGATGGCTTTCTCCTGAGCTACTAGGATTTCCTTTCTGAAGAGCTCCCAGCCCTCATGGGCTCCCTTGCCCTTAAGCACTGTCTCCCATGAGGCTTTGCCAACCAGCCTTCTGAAGAGTTCAGAGTCTGCCCTCTGGAAATTTAATGCTACTGTCCTGCTAACCACCCTCTTCACCTCGCCTAGAACAGAAAACCCTATCATCTCATGATCGCTTAGTCCTAGGTGTCCTCCTACTGCCACATCCCCCACAAGGCCTTCTCTGTTCACAAACAGCAGGTCCAGGAGGGCACCTTCCCTTGTCGGTTCATTCACCAGCTGTGCAAGGAAGTTGTCTTCCACACACTCCAGGAACCTCCTAGACTGCTTCCTTTCTGCTCTATTGTACTTCCAGCAGATATCAGGAAGATTGAAGTCTCCCACAAAAACGAGAGGCATTGAACTAGAGATTAACCCCACCTGTTTATAGAAGAGCTCGTCAGCTGCTTCTCCTTGGCTGGGTGGCCTGTAACAGACTCTCATCACAAAATCTACCTTCTTATGGGCTCCTCTGATTTTAACCCACAGGCAGTCAACCTCCTCATTGCCACAATCCATCTCAACAGTGTCCAAGTCCTCCCTTACAAAGAGAGCTACCCTGCCTCTTCTCCTTCCCTTCCTATCCCACCTGAAGAGTTTGTACCCCACCATATCTGCACTCCAGTTATATGAGTCATCCCACCACATTTCCATGATGGCAACGACATCATAGGCTCCTTGCCCTACGACAGCTTCCAGCTCTTCCTTCTCATTCCCCATGCTGCATACGTTGGCTTAAATGCACTTCATCTGAGCTGCCAAGCCTTCAGCCCTCTTAGAGGGAACAGAGTTCATTCCCAATTGCCTGGTAACTGGAATAGCTTGTACCAGAGTGCCTGTATCTCCCTTACCACCCCCAGGTGTGCTCACCCCCACTTTCTCTGTGGGGGTGTGCTGGTGGTCCTCTCCAGCACACCCTCTCTGAATCACCAATGTCCCACATCCAGCCTGGTCTCAATCCCCTCCCCCTTCACATCTTGTTTAAAGCTCAATTTATGAGCTTAGCTAAGTTCTTAGCAAGGGCTTTAGCCCCCCTAGAAGACCCACGTGTACCATCCTTAGCAACAGAGATTGGGGGTGCATGAGCCACCCCATGATCACAGAAGTCAAAGCCCCTTTCCTCACACCAGGCTCAGAGCCAGGCATTAATCAAATTCTTCTTCCTGACTTCCTGCTCCCCTCTGTTTAGCCTGGGGATGGAGCAGAATACTGTCTGAGCCCCAGAGCCCTCTATCATTTTCCCAATGGCCCTGAAGTCTTTCTTGATGGCACTGGTCTTTCTGCTTACTAAATCATCATTACCAGTTTGGATTACTATCAGAGGACAGTAGTCTGTCTCGTGGATCAGGGAAGGAAGCTTTCTAGCTACCTCCTTCACTGATGCCCCTGGTAAGCAGCAGACCTCTCTGTGGAGCGGGTCCAGTCTGCAAATGGGTCCCTCCATTCCTTTTAGGAGGGAGTCCCCTACAACAATCATCCTCCTCTTCTTCTTCATGGAGGATGTTTTTATCTTTTTCTGAGGATGATGCAGCCTAGAGAAAGATTCTGTGCTGTGGGAGCTGTCATCCTCACCCTCAGGACAGGATTCCACCTGCAGCTCATGGTACTTGTGTACCAGGGGGATCTGGGGTTTTGTTGTCTGGTTGAGGGGAGCAGGTTTCCTTCATCTGGCAGGAACTTGCTGCCATTCCCCATCTCTTGTTCTCCCAACCTCGCAGTTAGCAGGTGGCTGGTGTTTGGAAGTACCAGCTCCAGCAGGCTGCTGAGTGAGTGAGAGGGCACTGCTCCACTGCTCTGTCTCCCTCTCACACTCCCTGATGGCCCTCAGCCTCTTTACCTCCTCCCTGAATTCCTCCACCACACGATGGAGTTCCCCCACTCGAGTGCAGCTTTCACAAGTGGAGCCAGTGGCTGAGGCACGAGCTGGTGTGGGAGGGGGGCACTGCCTGCAGCTCAGGGTCCGGGTAGCTGCATGTGCCCACTGGGGCTCTGTCTGCGTGGCAGCTTCCATCATGCTTGGTGCAGCCTTAATCTTCTGACGGGCAGCCACCGTGGTTCGCAGTCCCTTCTGGCTGTGCTCCAGCCCCTCTCTGCGCCCTCCCTGCTCTCCCTGCCCACTCAGACTGCCCTGTTTAAACATGCCCTGTTCAAAGTGCCCCACACCTCTTTGCCCTGCTCCCCTTCCCCTGTGCTCCCTAAGGGCCGGTTAAATCCCCCGCGGTAGCTGCCGGGTCCGCCCCCTCCCATCAGGCACCGCGGGACCGGCCGTGGAGCCGGCACCCCGGCGCCGGCCCCCGAGCGAGTGTTTAGGCTTTTCTCCTCTCAGGGAAGCGCCCCACCGCCTTTTAATGGTCACCTCACCACAGAACTCCCAGTACGGACTCCTGTGGGACACCACTTGTCACAGAACTCCATGTGGACGTTGAGCCATTGGTCACTAGTCTCTGAATACAACCATGCAATTAATTTCTTATCCACCTAACAGTCCACCTATCAAATCCATATCTCTCCAGTTTAAAGAGCAGGATGTTGTGGGGGACCGTGTCAAAGATTTTACAGAAGTCCAGATAGTTCATATCTGCTGGTTTTCCCATGTCCACTGCTGTGGTTACCCCACCGTAGAAAGCCACTAGCTTGGTCAGACAAGATTTGCCTTTGGTGAAGCCATGCTGGCTGTCACTAATTGCCTCCCTGTGCTCCATGTGCTTTAGCATAGTTTCTAGGAGGATCTATTCCATGAATTACCTCCCTTGACCTGCTGGTCACACTTCTTTTGATTCAGCTCAGGATACAGTTGGACTTCTGGACTGCTAGCACACGTTGTTTCTTACCCACTAGAAGCGCCAAGTCCTTCTGTTCAGGTCTACTCTCAATCTATTCTCCACCCAGTCTGTGTTTGTGTTTGGGTTTGTGCTGGCCTAGGTGCAGGACCTTGCCCTTGGCTAATAAGCCAATAATTACCTCATGAGGTTTGCACACAGGCCCACCTCTCAAGCCTGTCAAGCCCCTCTCTGGATGGCATCTCTTCCTTTCACCGTGTCTGCCACAATACACAGCTAGTTGTTGTCAGCTTGCTGAGGGTGCGCTAAATCCCACTGTCCCTGTCTGCAACAAATATGTTAAACAACACTAGTCCCAATACCTATGCCTGTGGAACACCGCACATCACCAGTCTCCACTGCACAGTGATCCATCAATTATATCTCCCCAATTTAGATTTAGTAGTGGCATTCATCATATATTATCATATAATGCTGTATCAACTCCAGATTACCCTGACTCCAGATTATTGATAAATAAATTGGATAGAAGTGGCCCGAGGACTGAGCCTTGAGGAACACAGTTGGTGACTGGTTGCCTGCTGGATGTAGCCCCATTCACTGCAATCTGTTGGTCCTTGCTTTTCAGCCACCTGTGTTACAAATATCTTGGTTTCACAGTTTTTAGATATTGGTATTAGGTTATTGTTAAACATGGTCCTGGGTGCTTAGTGTTAGGAAAATTTATTTGTCATGCTAAGGCATCCCAAAGGTTTGTCCCATCTCTGCCTCTTACAGCAGCTCTACAGCAACTGTTTGTGGAAGACTCATTAAGAGAAAGCGTATGTTCTGCTTGAGCATCTTCTATCTAAGTATTTCCTGAGTCAGAAGCTGGAGGGCTTCACCATTGCTCATTGGAGTCAGTGCATTTTGTTACTTTTCTTCTGAATCCCTTAAAATACTGACTACCACAACACTTTACAGCAAGAAATACCTTAGTGAGCAGTTTTGCACAGAAAAAAATGCTTTCCTTGAGATAATAAAATCTACTAATGGGTGATTTCATTGGTGCCCTCTTGTGTTTAAATTGAGACAAATATTTAATAACTATTTTCTTAAATCAGATAATAAGGACCCCTACCAGGGAAGAATCGTTACTGGAACTGTTAGTCACCAATGCAAGTGAGCTGATCAGAAACATCAAAACTGAAAGCAGCCTGGGCTGCAGTGATCGAGTTTGCAGTCCTGAAGGAAAGCAAACTTTCAGTCCCAGGAGACTGTAAAAAGGGAAACATTGCCCCCATTTTTCAAAAGGGTAGAAAGGAGGATCCAGGGAACTACTGACCTGTCAGGCTCATCTTTGTACCTTGGAAGATCATGGAACAGACTCTTCTAGAAGCTACTCTAAGGCACATGGAGAACAGGGAGGTGATTCAAAACAGCCCGCATGGCTTCACCAAGGGCAAGTCTTTCCTGATCAACCTAATGGCCTTCTATAATGGGGTGATTATGTCAGTGGACAAGGCAGGAGTTACGCATGTCACCTCTCTGGATTTCAGTAAGGCCTTTGACATGGTCACTCACAACTTTTTTCTCTCTAAATTGGAGATAGATGGATCCAATGTATGGACTATTTGGTAGATAAGGAACTGTTTGGATTGTCACACCCAGAGGGTAGGGGTCAGCAGCTCAATGTCCAGATGGAGATCGGTAACAAGTGGTGTTCTTCAGGTGTCTGTGCTGGTAATGGGTCAGTTCTCTTTAATACTGCCATCAATGACATAAAAAATGGGATTGAGTGCACCCTCAGCAAGTTTGCAAATAACACCAAGCTGGGTAGGATGGCTGACATGCTGGAGGGATGGGATGCCATCCAGTGGGACCTGGACAAGCTTGAGAAGTGGGCCTCTGTAAACATCATGAAGTTCAACAAGGCCAAGTGCAAGATCCTGCATCTGGGTTGAGGCAACCTGCAGGATCAATACAACCTGCAGGATGAAGGGATTGAGAGCAGCCATGCTGAGAAGGATGTAGGGGTATAGGTGAATGAAAAGCTGAATATGGGCTGGCAATGTGCATTCACAGCCCAGAAAGCCAAATGAATACTGGGATGCATCAAAATAAGAGTGGCCAGCAGGTCAAGCGTGATGATTCTGCCCCTCTACTCCACTCTGGTGAATCATCATCACCTGGGGTGCTGTGTCGAGCTCAGTTGAATCAGGTCCTGAGCAGGGCCATGAAAATAATCAGACAGATGGAACAACTCTCCTATGCAGTCAGGCTGAAAGAGTTGTGGTTGTTCAGCCTGAAGAAGAACCCTGGGACATCTTATTGTGGCCTCTCAGTTCTTAGAGGGGATTTATAAGAAAGTCAGGGGCAGACTTAGTAGGGCCTGTTGCGATAGGACAAGACGTGGTAGTTTTAAACGAAATGAGGGTGGATTCAGACAAGACACAAGGAAGACATTTTTTACAGTGAGGACGGTGAAATTCTGGCACAGATTTCCCAGAGAAGTGGTAGGTGTTCCATCCCTGGAAACGTTCAAGGTCAGGTTGAATGGGGTTCTGAGCAATGTGATGTTGTTGAAGATGTCCTTGCTCATTATTGGAGGGGGTTTGAGTTAGATAACCTTCAAAGGTCTTTTTCAACCTAAACTCATGATTTCATGATTCTATTTTCTGTTTACTTGCAGTTTCATCATGATTTTGTGTCACCTCTGAGATTCTTTTTTTTAAGATGAAACTCCTGCTCTACTCAGGCTCTGTTCCTGTGGAAACCACATCTCAACTGTATTTGTCACTCATTTCTTTACACTCTTTCTGTTGCCAGCATATTCTCTTTAGCTGTGAAAAATGAGCTGTGAGCAGTATTCAGGATTCATCAACAGAATCAATTTAAAAAGATGTATAGCCACCTATGTTTTCTTTATTGCTTTCCTACTAATTCAGAGCATTGAGCAGTATATAAGTGCTCCGATTCCCAGTGAATTAGTGCTTTCAAAAAACTATTCACGCTGATTATGATTTTATTCCTCGAGTGCTAAAAGCTGAATTAAGCTCACGTTTGTGCATATACTTAGTGACTTTTTTTTCTGCTAACCCTTTCCTCTCTTTTGGTTGTCTTTTCACCACCCAAACCTGTTTTTTTGCATTTCCTTTGCTGCTGCCTTTACTCATTACTATTGCGAATAACAATGCTGCTGACTTTGTTGCTTTTCTATGAAAGGCCTCTTACAAATCAATGACAAATAAATTGAACACCTTAGGTTCCAGTGCTGAGCTTTCTGAGCTTTCTAGTTAACTTTTCTCCAAGTATTCCTAACTTGCCTCTCATATCCTCTAACCATGTACTAGTTTAGAAGCACAGCAGCTGCTGTTTTAAAGATGGAAGAACAGTTCTTGTCCCCAAAATCTTACAGTCTTTCCTGTATCCCTAATTAAGAGTTGGCTGTACAGAATGAAAAAAAAAGGGGAACAGTTACATTCAATAGCAAAAAAGGATGTGTGAACAAATGGGTGGAAAGACTGGAGAATACTAGAGACACTTCAATGTATCAATGTGAAAAAAAACACAGAGCAGGCTAAAATATGATCCTGTAGTTTGCTCTGAGGCAAATGTACCACAGGTTTTAGTACATCTGTGTGCACTGTGACCTCAGAATTCTAATTCAGGAAGATCAAAAAAAAAAAGCTAAAATTGGTTAGGAGACTGCAAGGAAAAATAATGTGAAACAGCATTCCAACGTGTTTATGAAGAGACCCTACCTCCACCTGTCTTACCATGGGTATGGCTCATTCCTCTGCCAATAAAGCACGCAGTGGAAATTTCCACTGCAAGTTACAGCACATTTCCACCCTTTAACCCTACACATACTAAAGTTTTGCAATTTTTTATGGTAGTTGAAATGTATAACCTTTACTTCACTAAAGATAACTAATCAGGGTTTTTTTAATCTAATCTAATCAAATAAAATCTAATCTTTCTTGTTTAATCAAAAAATGCTTTTTTACAGTTCTAGTGAGACATATGTAGCTACAATTGAATGAGCAGCTGTTTAGCAAAACCATAATTTAAAAAAAATTGAAATAATTCTATAGAAGTCAGCATTTTGATAGCTAAATTGGTAGTTATTTGTATGGCAAATATGAGTTTTTTAGTTTTTAATACTTAATAGTTGTATAATAAGTTGTTAGTTCTAGTCACAGCAAGTAATTTCTATTCTTGGCATGCTGATTAGCAGGAGCCTTTGTGAACATAAGCCAGTTCTATTGCTACATTTGATGGGCAGTTTTTCAAGACTGTGCAGGTCAGTGCTCCCACCTAAATTCATGCACATGAGCCTAAATGTGCATTTGTGAACCACCAAATACAATCATTTTCTTACCCTATAGTGTTATTGTTTAAAGCAGATACGATTAAAAGAACATAGCAAGATGCGCAAAAGAGTAAAGGAAAAATAAAAGAGCAAAAAGCTTTATAGGAAAGTGTTTTTTAAGGGAAGATTTTGAGACAGAAGAGAAAAACTGGAAGTGAGAATAGGAAGGAAAACAAGGGTCTCATGGAGTTGCCAAGAGGAAAGAAAAAAACTGTATATGGCTTGGACATATGAAACAAGGAGAAAGGAAGAAGTACTTGGTTTTGAGACACAAGGGGCAGATAACAAAACTTCCTCTGATTTCTTTACCTTTGTTTTTTTCTCCCTGCTGTTTGTGCTAAGAAAACTCCTGGGCCAGGTAAGCTCACCTCCCACCCCATTCTGAAAAACTTTCGTGTGGTGATTTTGACTATGTTTGCATTGTGACCTCTCTTGATGCCTTCCTTTACTGTGCTGCATGAACACAAAGCATAGTAGGGGAGAAAGTAGAAAGTGGAAAGTGGCAATGCAGGGTCTTTCAGTTCCCAGATGAGAGCCCTTTTCCTTGGAAGTCTTCGATGGCAGGATTTAAAGTTTAGTTCACATCTGAAGTATGAATGTTAACAAAGATTTGTAAGCTGCTTGCTCCTCAGATATAACCAATTTGTCTTTCTTCATGCGAACACTAGTGGTAATATTATCTCTGCCCAGTGTTCTGCAGTTGGTGCATGGTTTGCAACCCTTCTGCTTTTTATTTTTGTGCAGACTGGGAGACTTATATTTATTCTTCTTTGTTATATATCTAAGCTGTTCATTGCTGGTTTTACTCTGTTAGCATCCTTTTATCTTACCATTATCTTAGTGGTATATGTTTAGAACAAGCTTAAGTTACACTGTGCATTGTCAAATGTAATATCTTTTTCTTGAGCTGATCCTGCAAAAATTCTGTTTCTGAAAACCATGTTACTTTCCCTCTACTTGGTCATGACCTTCCCCTATTTGCAAACTTTCCATCTGCTGCCTCATTAGATTCAAGTTTCTTGTCCTTCACTGCTTCTTAAAATTCACCATTATTTTCTAGCATGAAGAAATTTCTCTATTCCCTCCTGTCAAAAACAACTTTGAGGCACAAGAAACTCATGACTGAAATATTTGCCTCTCTATCTTGCAAAGACTCTGAACCTAGGCAGATTGTTTCGGTCCTTTGCAGGGATACGAGAATAAGGAAGCTATCTGTATATTGTTATAATTATCAGCTTGCAATACAGTTGCAAGTTTGTATTCACAGATTTTTTTATTAGTGGTCAGATGGCATAATACAAAAACTGAAACCCAAGGTGGTGGCAAGAATCTGCCTAGTGCTTATTAGCTTTCCTATGCCTAGCAGTTGAAAGGATGATTGCTACTAGATGGTTTAATTTATACGTTGTAAGATGAGAAAGTACCCATTGTAGTAATGTAGTTTCATATAGAGCTTCATGACTGGATGTCTTAAATTCCATGTTGTTTGTGCATATACATTTTATTGAGTGGCCCCATTCTGTGCCAGTGACCCATCTCAGTCATTGCTTACCAGTCCTCCAAAATGTGTCATCTACGGGTTTTAGCAATGATAAATCTACATTTTCTTCCAGATAACCAATAATAGCAGTAAACAGCCATCAGCTAAAGACATGATCTCATTCATATGAAACACCACATTGTTCAAATTAACCAGTTCTTAGCCTTTGCAAAAGTCCTAGTTTTGTGTTAGTCAAAATGCTGTGCAGTACACAGTCAGTTGCCATACAGAAGTGTCATAGAGAGTACTCCAGTATTGGAGTCTTAGTGAAAAATGGTCACTCAGGTTGTCAGGCTCTATTTTAATTATTCATCTATTGATGGGACACAGCACTGGAAACTTTGAAAAATTCTGTGTTATTTAAGCAGTATCAGTGATTGATTTTGTTAGAATCAATCTGAAGATGATAAATATGTAATTATCTGGACTGCTCACCTTTTAAATATATGTTTAGCATTGGCTTTGTTTCCATTTTTCTGAAACTCTTCCAGTGTTCCAACAGTTAATGAAAATCAACAGTTATAGCTCAGATAACTCTGAACTCTCTAGGTCTTTAAGCTATTAAATGCAAATTACATTGACTTACAGACTTAAATTTTTGTTTTACCTGGTATTTATACTATGTCCTTGCTTAGTTTTCTCATGGAAATTGTATAATTATCTTCCTTGAATCTACAAATAATCTTTTTGTGTTTGTTTTTTTTTTCTCTGCAGATATAGACCAGAAGTACTAAGTCTATGTTGCCTTTTACTAACATTGTGCCACATCTGCGTGGCCATGGCCTAAAACCGATATTAGGAACATATTTATTGCTTCTACAGTACAGAAAATGTCATTATTGTACTTACTCCTATGGACCATCATCTTCTCCTTACAGTTGTTACTTTACCAGTTCACTGAAGTTTCCAGATTTTAATTTCTTGCTGGCTGTTTCCTGCCTCTTCCACTTGTGTCTGTGTTTTTGCATATAGATTCAGATATACATAAAGATCTTTGCTGCTGTCACACTTACCTGGAATTGTCTTTGTTTTCCAAATTTTCCTTGATATCCTTAAAACTTGGAGACCAATAACAAGTGGTTTTTGTCAGATTTTGTCATTGGGACTGGCACTGTTTAACATCTTTGCAGCTACATGGTCAGTGGGATTGGCAGGACTCTCAGCAAGTTTGTTGATGACACCAGGCTGTGTGGGATGGAGGGGTGGGATGCCATCCAAAGCGACCCTGGCAGGCATGAGACGTGGTCCTGTGCGAACCTCATGAAGTTCAACAGGGCCAAGTACTGGGGCAATTCCAAGCACAAATACAGACTGGGTGGAGAATGGATTGAGAGCAACTCTGAGGAGGACGACTTGTGGGTGCTGGTGGATGAGAAGCTCAATGTGACCCAGCAATGAGCACTTGCAGTCCAGAAGGCCAACCATGTTCTTGGTTGCATCAAAGGAAGTGTTACCAGCAGGTCTAGGGAGACAATTCTCTCCTGCTGTTCTGCTCTTATGAGACTCTGCCATGGCAAGGAGGTTGGAATTAGATGATTTTTAGTGTCTCTTCCAAGCCAAATCATACTATGATTTTATGAAATCTTTATCCCAGGCAGCTGCTACACTGATTTTTAGCTCCATAAAATTAGCCTTTTAAAAAAAGCTAGCGGATGTATAAATACATGCACATGTATAAGTAGCTTCAGTTTTCTTCTGCTTGACTTAGAGTTCCTTGCCACTTAGGTACTGCTACTTTTCCTTTAAAGGTTCAGGTCTTCTTTATCTATGCAGTATCTTTAGAGTTATGAAATTGTTACTGATTAATGATATTAGTAATAATTTTCATCACTATTTCATTAGTGACACTTAGAAATTAAAAGGTAGGAAAAATTAACATGGTTACATTTTGTTCACACTAGGAGTTGGTATATTTCATTACCTGCACTTAGACTTCATGATTTATTTATGTTACTCTGATTGAAGTCACCTATGATGATACAACTTTCTAGCCCACATTTTACAGACTGCTTCTTACAGTGATGACCATTATGCTTACGACTGGGGTAGGTATCAAACACCACAAAGCAGATTTCTTTATTTATCATTTAGGACGTATTTGTAAGCATTCAGGAACTTTTTTCCTAACTTCTCAGTGTCTTGGAAAGAAGTAAAGCCATTTTTTTTACATAGACAGATTTTTCTTCCATTTTTTGCCTACTCAATTCTTCCTAAATAGCTGAGACTGAATGTGAAGTGGAAAGTTACAGGTATGCCTGAGAGTAAACCTTCCAAATTACAGGCTGAGGTCAGGCAAACTGTGAGCAGTATCCTAACAGTTCTTTCAAATGAGAGCAAACAAAGCTTCAGACCTTGTAAAATATTTAATGCTGTGTGAAACTCAGCAGGTTTTGTTGGCAAGAGTTCTGGCTTTGTTCTGGTTGCAGTTTGCATAAGGTTTGCATATACTGAGAATTCAAACAAAAAATGTAAGAGGAAACAGCTAAAAGCATCATGTTTTTGATAGAAACCTCAAAGGAAATACTTGTGATGACTTTCACTAAAAATTCAATGTTGGCATAAAAATTAGTCACACCTGGGTCCAGGTTTGGCAGAAAATTCAGAGTTGTGTTTTCCCTGTCACAGATGTAAGCCCAAAATTTAAGTTGTATCAGTTTAGAGAATTTAGGAAATATTATTGCCATTGTCTTCCAAAACTGGTACTCCCTGATCTCCTTCATTGTACCGTTTTGGAGATTCTTCAGTCTCATAGCAATTCTTAGTTTGATCTGCAGGATTGGAAGCAGAATTGTAGTATTAAGTTAATCTAAGAGTGAATCCATCTGGCTGTGCAAAAGAATAGAGAAGGGGATGCCAGCTTGTTTTAACTCCTCAATACAACTGCTTTCAATTGTTGAAGAAGTTAAGTCGAGGTAAAATACTGTTATTATGTGTCAGGCTTTTTTGTGTTCAGTAAACCAGAGTCTTGGAAAACCCATGTGTTTCTGAATGTCAGAAATAATGGCAAATTCAAAATGGCATAGGAGCAATATAAAATATCTCGTCTGCCCACTCCAGTTGATGTGACAGTCAAAATTGCTGCTGGCGTTAGTGGGAGCATAATAAAATCTTTAAACTAATAAGTATATTATCTTGGCATCTTTCAGCACAACTTTCCACTGCTGAGACTTTATACAACATTTTCCCCTCCATGCAGCTGAAGCAATTAATCATCAGCTACAAGATCTATTACTTACATATGTGAAAGTTCTCTTCTGTTCCTAGTACTACTAGAAGAAAACTTTTAAAGGAATTTAAGTAGCAGTACAGAGTGGTCATAATGCCTTTTTTCTCCAGGTTGGAGGTTTCAGGATGCTGGTGGGGTGGAAGGGATGTGAAACAAATTTTGTTTGGGTCTTGCAATTAAATCATTTTTAAGGTTGATTAGAAAAGCTGCAATGTGGCAATATAGTAGTAAAATGTCCCTTACAGTATAACAGATAAACTATTCATTACTAAAAATCTTGTAGTATAGATTAGTAGAATGTCCATTAACTAGAGATTAAAACTGTGTTCCATGTAGAAACCACTGTATCCTCATATTCCTGAAGGAGAACCAAATAGAGAGCCAGGATGGTTTTCATACGAGAGCACGCTACTACTCAATGTTCAAATAAAAGATGTATAACTCCATGTCTCAGTGAAGCCCAGAAATACTTTGTTCTTTCTGGAATCTGTTAACATTAAAACAAACTATTTTTTGCCAAAATCCAGTTAGGTTTTCAATGCACTTATGATTTTCCTGGCCAGTTAATGTTCTCTAAATAATCTGGACTTTGCCTGTAACTTTTAAAAGATGAATGTCAAAATTAGAGTAACACCTGATTAAAAGAATACTGTGAAAACAGACCTTTCTGTGAAAACAGAAGCTGATTAATTGTGCAGAATCTTCTTATCTGATTTTTCAAAACCTTTTCAGATTTTAAGGGACAATATTTTACTCAGCTGAACAAGGAAAGTCAGGTGGAGTAGATGATTGTAATTAGACTGACTGTTAAGAATCTGTAATAGTTACAGGGAGTCTAATTATTTTAAGGCTTTAAATAATTTATAAAGGAAATATTCTACATCTGGTTTTGACTTTTATATTTTTTATATCTTTTTAAAACAGAATTTGTAATTAGGGATGTATGTCACTGTATTTAAATGTATGTATTAGCATTTTATATATTTTTTTACCTCATGTTGGTATGTTTATATTGCTAGATTTAGCCTCTTAGTGAAAAAAAAGGCAGTAAAAGTGACAGAAGCAGGAGTAATTTATAAATAGATATTATGATGTTCAATAAAATAAAATTTGTTTCTTTCAAAGCAATTTTTAAAGTCCTATCTTCTCAACACATCTACTAAAACAAAATACAACTAGCATAACTACTTACATACCATTATAGAAAGAAAGTGAATCAAAAGCCATTTGAAAAGTTTTAAGTCACTAGGAAAAAAATCTTAAAAAACATGAGCATCCTAAATGTTTTGTCATGTTTGCAGCATTTTCAGATGAAACATCTATAAAATAGCACAATATTCAGTGCTATTTCAGGAAGTATGGCTTCATCTGGAGGCCTTCCAATGAGGATGTATGTACTAAAAACTAAGATTCTGATGTAGTGTTGACTTCAGTCTTTATTCTTGTTGCTTTTAACTTTACATTAATTAAAAATTGTCCTTACAGGTATCAAGTGCTGGTTGTCTTGTGAATAGTGGCCATATTATTATGGACCTATTGGCCCTATTCTTATCTGCTTTTATTTTTCTGAGATCTGAAGAACAAAGACAGTGAATGAAAAGTATTTTACAAAGCTATGCTGAGATTTCTGTGTTTATAATAACTATTACAGCAACGCTCTCCCTTCCCTTTTCCATAAATGCACAGCTGATCTCCATCATCTCCATACTATTCTTCTTGTTTCTCCCAATTAGATTTGTAGTCCACCTTGGTTGTGACTTTTTTTTCCCCCTTATGGCAATTCTCTTGTCTACTGCTCAGTAATACCAGATTTCCTGTGGTCAGGGGCTCTGAGTTACACTGCCATTGTCCTCTCTTTTTTGAGTTTTAAGTTGAAACTCCTCACATAAGCTTACTGAAAGTGGAGAAATCTATTTAAGGATTGAAAGACTGAAGATTATCTGCTTATCTACATATATTTTATAACTATTTTATATGAAAAAAATTCACCATCAATTAAAACACGGGCAGTTAAGCTTTTCTTATATTTGCTAAAACTTAACAATGCATAGCAGTACTTGTGATAACTGATTTTCCTTGGTGGTATAACTTGTACCTTTTGACCTTCAAAAATTCATCATAAACTGTACTTCAGATAGCCAAAGAGATTAAATCAAGTAGTTTAAAAGGTACCTGAAACACAGCAAAGAGTTAAACAGAATTTCTCAAATGTCTCAAAACTCTTACAGACTCTAAAGCTAATATATTTTAATATATTTGAAGCCCTGTAGGAGCATTATGCATGTGTGGTTAGCTACACTATCACCAAGAATAATATTGTCCCAGAAATGTCTAGTCTGGAAGAAAGGACGTATGATGGGGAATCCAGTAGAGACTGACACTCCCAGGCAGATTTTAACACATTATTTATGATTTTAAGAAATGGTACTGCCAGCCTGGACTGAAACACATGCAAGATATCCCCGATGCAAACACTGACTTGAAGAGAGAATACTTCACAGCAGCAGTCTGAATATTCATGTAATTTTTCAAAATTCAGATTAAAATGTATCTAATTAAAAAGCAGACTAGAAATATCTAAGCTGACAAACACAACTTCACTTTTGAATTTTAAACATCTAATACAAAAGACACAGAAGATCAAAACAAAGAAATTGACCTCATTGTGGCATTAGAGTTTTAGCAAGTAAAATTTTAATTTTCTATGCGAATGGGATGATGTCAATTTTCCTGTTTTGGATTCTTCTCTGTTTAAGGAACTGTAATGGTTTTTGCTCCTTTGCATCCTTTACTTTCAGATCTCCTTATGAAAGAACTTACGTGAAGCAACAGAATTAAAAGCCTTAAAAAATTGTTGAAGCAAAATCACAATCCTGAAAAATCAAAGTAGAAGTCATCCACTTAACAGTTACGCATGCAGAAGACATTTAGAAAATAAGTATGAATGTGTAGTATTAGCTTTGAACTTAATATACCTGTGAATTTTGCTGGGTATTACTATAAACAAGAAGCTCAATTTTGGATAAATGTGTGTGACTTCGTGAACTTCCAGGAGAATTCTCTTAGGAACATACAGCATATGAAAACATGAAAATTTAGCTACTATTACTGTCTGTCTTGTGCATTGTAGCAGAAAAAAAGAAGTACTCCATGGCAACTTTTATTTAAAATTCTCAATCAGTATTGGGGATTTGACAGAAAGAAATTAGGTTTCTATCCAGTCTCTCAAGATCTCATGGTTTGTCATTTTATGAAGCTTTAATCAGTAAGAGATGTTAACTTTTTTCCTTACACAATTTTTTTCATATTGCTGTTAGCAATAACCCTGTCACCACTTAGTCACAAATGTCAGCAGAAAAATAGAAATTTCTGAGTCATCTTTAAAGATGAACTTCGAAGCTCAAATTGATGATGAAAACTTAAGTTATAATGTCGACTACCTTACACCATCCAAGATTTTTGCTTTACAAATCAGTGGTATTAGGCCTGTAATTTAGCAAAGAGCTTAAGTATATGCTTAGGTATTATTCAAATAAATGAAATTTAAGCATAAACTTATGCTGTCTACATAGATTTATATGCATTTAAAATCTATCACACATGTGAGGATTTGTTGAACTTGAAAAAACCACCATTCTTGTCTAATATTTTCCAAGTTTTCATTTAAAGTATATTTTTTCTGACTTACATTTTACGAATTATTTTTGGCATGGGTTACTTTTTCTAGCAGTCTGCTAGCAACAGTTAGAATCTGATGTCTTTACTTGCACTGAGTAGTATCTTTACTGTGTTATTTATTTACATATTTGAGATGAAAAATAAAAAGGCTAGCTTGGCTAGGAATATTTTTGTGTAGTTTAAGACTCCTGTGTATTTAGTCAAATTCAATCTATGATTGCCTTTCAAGAAACTCTGTCCAGCCTACGCTAAATGATATGTAATACTAACCTGTTGCATACTGAATAAGAATATATTTTTTTGCTTTATTAGGAAAAAAAAGAAAATTCCTGTAAGAGTGTAAATATTTGGCAACTGAACTTCAGTAATTGAGCATTGTAGACTTCTTTCATCTTTCATTTTTGTGATCTGTGTTCAGAAAGCATTTCATAAGGGCATTGATGAATCTTGTTTAGAGCTATGATTTTTTTGGCGTTAATAGATCATGTAGAGATATATATCTCAGGGTGAGAAGAGGAGTAGGCCTCAAATATTTACACATATGAGATTTATCTTGAAATAAAAGATATTTTATTTCAAGATGCAGGAAGTGAGAGAAGTCTTTTCGTTCCACAATGAGATTACAGTTTCAACTAGTAGCATTAGAATTGACATTTATATCATATTGAACTACATTTTTTGTACCAAAATGTGTAAATAAAATATTTTCACCAACTTCACATTTGTCTTTATGGCAGATGTGCTGATTATTCTGCACTTGTCTGGAAAAAAACTTCAGAAAGTTGATATGGAGCCAAAATATGCATGGAGACAAGTAAATTGCCAATTGTAACATTTTTTGCAAGCAGGTTTCTTAGTCAAGCAAATTAAGTACCATTCTATCAGCACTAAAATCAGACAGCTCGAGACTCTGCTGCCATTTTAAAACTTTCCTTAAGCAAAGACACTGTAGTGGAAAATCACCAGCTCAGAGGTGGGGATAGAGAAAAAGTAATCATTTACCTGTCACCATGCGTGCCTGTAACCAGCATCAGCTTTCCAGGTACTCCAGTCCCCCGTTACAGAACTCAAGCATGAAAAAGGACCAGAAATAAATAGTTTAGGAATAAGACCAGTTTTCATAAAAGCTCATACCTACGGCACAACAATATTGTAGCCCTCAACAAACAAATGTTAATTTTTGTGCAAGGAGGGGAATGATGAGGACATCTTTCATTCCCGTCTGTGATATAGTTCTTGGGCTCTCTGAAATAGTTGAGATCTAGAGAAAAAGCCCTTGGACAAACATCAGAGGGAACAGTCAGGGCATGGCTGACCTCTGTGGTACATTATTGTAACTACTTAGTCTAAATACTTAAAAGATCCCTATGTCATATAGGTACCGGCCACATCCCCAAATGTGTAGTTTCCATCTGCTGAATTACCTCAGGTCTCTCAGTCTCCGCACTCTACTGAAATATTGAACACCAGTGGATCCTGAGGGGATTTTTTTGTGTCATCATAGTTTTCGTCATTTCCAGAATTAAATTCCAATATGTATTTTCATGAGTGACATTTTACCTCACTGGGTTTATCTTTACTGGAGGGTCTATTGGAATCATTATATGACTTTTGTTCCTGCCTTAAATCCATTCTCCCTGAAATCATAACTCTCCCTTCAAGTGAGGATGGCTCTTCACTGTGGAGTGAACCCACGAAGAGCTCAAATTGGCACAGTTCACCAGCAGCAAACACAACTTTTTTGTAGAGAGTTACTGGCTCTTTTAATTTACTGTTGCTAGGCCTGCATCATTTACCTTGCACTTCATGCAAAGCCATCATTGATTTCAGTCTGCTGTGGAGCACAGTGCTGACATTTAATTCATTTCTTTTATGAAGCAGCTGTTTCACAAACATTACAGCCACCGTTGTATCAGGAATGGGCCAAACCAAAGATGGAGATAACTTTGTCAGCTGTGTTTGTTCATTGGTTTGTGTCCCACAGTAGATGAGTTAACATGAAAAGATAATCACATTATTTTTGTCACCCTTCATAACACAGACACAGTGAATAACCTTTTCAAAATATACCCCCAACAACTGCATGAATTTGGATACTTGATTGCTATCCTGAAGACAAAGTAAGAGCTAAAGAACTGCCAGGATTCACACCTGTGATGTTTCAAGTTCTGCATACCTATGGGTACAGTTAAGATACAGCCACTGGGAAATCAAAGTCTTTCATACTCAGTAGGTGCTTTTAAGATAAATCTTTCCCTGGTTTAGTACCCTTACCAGCCTGGTTGGCAGCTAGGAAGTCGTAGTCAGACCACACACACATACACACCTCCTCTCCCGTTAAAGAGGAAAGGGAAATGAGAGAGAGAGATGCATGGGCTGGAAACTAAAAGTAAAATAACTTTTATGAAATAATAAGTATATGAAGAAAATAATAATATTAATAAGAAAATAATGAAATATATGCAAACCCAAATCAAACTCCCCCTATGACTACATTGCTGCTGATGCTGAAGGACAGGCACAGGGAAGGTTGTGGACTGGACTCAGTGGAAGGCAGGAGTTCGATTCAGTAACCATATTCAGGAATGCATGGATTGCAACTGGGAGCAGGCAGATGGATAAGGACCTCAGTGGACAGCAGTCAAGAAGAGGGCTTGGATCTCGTGATCTCTCAGCTTTCTACTGAGTGTGATGTATATGGGATGGAATACTTTGCTGGTTACTTTTGGGTCACCTGTCCTGCCTGCTTCTCCCTGCAGACACAGTCCTTTTTTGCCTTTTGACTTATGACATTCCACTAACCCTAGAGTGGTTTTGATTTCCATAGGAATAAGTATAAATGAGGAACTCTCTGCATATCAGTGCTCTGTTACTTTAGTGATAACTATAAACATTGGGAGTTACCACCAAAGAGATACACACTGTCTGAAAAACATGTTATTAACTTTCAGAATATGAAGTTACTTAGAAGAGGCTTAGGTGAAAGGTCAGAGAACTGATTATGCTTTAGCTCAAACCAGAACAATATGTTGCACAAGGGCATTATGGAAAAAAAGGGAACTGTGAGTAACCCTGACTTGTTATCAGAAGTTGCTGCTAGCCATTCCTAAGTGCTTTATCATGTGACATTTTCGTCACAGTTTCCCAACATTTCAGTCAATTTAGCCTTATGGATGGGCATCACCATTTGTCTAGTTAATTGCAGAGTGTAAATAAATGAGCACAAGAAAGGTTTAACATGTTCTCTTTTCTGTTCTCTTTTTCTGATGTACACTATGCAGTATATCCTATAATCAATTGGAGAAGTCTGTTGTTTTGTAGCATGCAAGAATTTCACAGATTTCTCAGGCACAACCCACAGAAAGGCCATACATAATACACTATAAAAGGCCATACATAATACACTATAAAAGTCATATATAGGAGAGGCTTTAGAAATACTTCATCAGTTTAAAAGAATGGCATACATTTAAAATATCTATGCCTCTTGGAACCCCTAGTGCTTTCTGTATCATTCACAAATAAAGGCTGTGTTGGAACGGGAAACATGTCTAAAGCAGGTTGAAGAATCAAAGAACCACTACACATGAGAATCCTGAATATATAACTAATAAAATTGTTACAGAATTAATTATAGATTTTTTAAATTGCTTTCAACTTTTAGTGAAAACTGGACACATTTCCTCCTCCTCCTGATCTTGTGATTGTCCTGGTGAAGAACTGGCTGACTCTTCTGATTCTAGGTGGAAGTGTGGATCTGCTGGAGGGCAGGGAGGCTCTGCAAAGGGATCTGAACAGGCTGGACTGCTGGGCAGAGTCCAATGGCAGGAGGTTTAACAAGGCCAAATGCCGGGTCCTGCACTTGGGGCACAACAACCCTGTGCAGCTACAGACTAGGAGAAGCCTGGCTGGAAAGCTGCCAGGAGGAGAAGGACCTGGGGGTGTTGGTTGACAGCGACTGAACATGAGCCAGCAGTGGCTCAGGTGGCCAAGAAGGCCCATGGTACCCTGGCTTGTATCAGAAATGGTGTGACCAGCAGGTCCAGGGAGGTTATTCTCCCTCTGTACTCAGCACTGGTGAGACCGCACCTCGAGTCCTGTGTTCAGTTCTGGGCCCCTCACCACAAGAAGGATGTTGAGGCTCTGGAGCGAGTCCAGAGAAGAGCAACAAAGCTGGTGAAGGGGCTGGAGAACAGGCCTTATGAGGAACGGCTGAGAGGGCTGGGGTTGTTTAGCCTGGAGAAGAGGAGGCTGAGAGGAGACCTCATTGCTCTCTATAACTACCTGAGGGGAGTTTGTAGAGTGCAGAGTAATGGCCTCTTCTCCCAAGTGACAGGGGACAGGACGAGAGGGAATGGCCTCAAGCTCCGCCCGGGGAGATTTAGGCTGGACATTAGGAAAAGAATTTTCACAGAAAGGGTCATTGGGCAGTGGAAGAGGCTGCCCAGGTTGAGTCACCATCCTTGGAGGTGTTTAAGGCACAGGTGGATGAGGTGCTGAGGGACATGGTTTAGTGTTTGATAGGAATGGTTGGACTCGATGATCTGGTGGGTCTCTTCCAACCTGGTTATTCTATGATACTATGATTCTTTCTTCCTCCCTCTTAGGAGAAACTCCTTGATCCCTTACTAAACAAGTTGATTTCTGTTTCTATTGTTCTTTTTAAGTTACAGAGATATCTGACATGGTGTCTAGTTTAGCCATGGTCTGCTGGTTTGTTTTCCCTCTCTTCTCCCTGGAATTGCTCCACAATATTGAACAAAGCCCAGCACAGTGTGGTAAGTTGTGTGCTTCTGGAATATGAATGACTCTTTTTTCAAACATTCTATCACTTCTTCAGGATCTAGTAGTTGTTTCAAAGTTCCTGACCACTGGAAATGAGAAGTTCTCTTGATACCTGCCTATATTCTTACAGAGCTTGGGCCATATTCCTCAACTGTTTGTTAACTTTTGACAAAAAACAGAGCAATATTCCTAAGAAATGCCAATAGAAATATTTGAATTACCCTATGATGTTCAAAGTATTAAGAAATTACTGAACAAGGGACAAAACATTGCAGAAGTTAGAGAAGGTGCCATTCTGTATCTCGCCCGTGAAGAATCTCTCAGAGGAAGAAGTATAATTATGAATTGTCTCCATAAGTTGGTACCTGAAGTACAGTAATGGGGTCAGTACAGAGCCCAAATACTAGATTAAGTTTGAGCTCAATATTTTAATAACAAACCTCCCAGGAAAAGTATCACAGTTACAGAATCAGAGAATGGTCAAGGTTGGAAGGGACCTCTGGAGGTCATCCAGTCCAAATCCCCTGCTAAAGCAGGGTCATCTACAGTGGGTTGTACAGCAATGTGTCCAGGTGAGTTTTAAGTGCCTCCAGAGAAGGAGATTCCCCAACCTCTCTGTACACCATGTTCCAGTGCTCCATCACCCTCACAGTTAAGAAGTTTTTCCTCATGTTAAGATGGATCCTCCAGTGCTCCATTTTGCACATGCTGCCCCTTGGTGTTTTGCTGGACATCACAGAAAAGTCTAGCCCCATCCTCTTGACAACTGCCCTTTGAGTATTTGCAAGCATTGATAAAATACTCTCTCAGTCTTCTCTTCTCTAGACTAAACAGACCCAGGTCTCACAGCCTTTCCTTGTGAGAGGTGCTCCAGTTCTTTAATCTCCTCCATGACTTCCACTGGTCTCTCTCCAGTAGCTCCTCATCTTGAGTTGGAGGGACCAGAACTGGACAAAGAACTCGAGATGGAGCCTCACTAGGGCAGACTAAAGGCGGAGGAGAACCACCCTCAGCTTGTCAGACACTCTCTTCTTAATGCACCCCAGGATACTATTGGTCTTCTTGGCCACGAGGGCATATTGCTGGCTCATCATCAACTTGTTGTCTACAAGGACTTCCAGATCCTGCTCCGCAGAGCTGCTTTCCAGCCGGTCAATCCCTAACCTGTACCAGTGCAAGGGGTCCTTCCTCCCTTGGTGCAAGACTCTGCACTTAACACCATAGAGCAGAGCAAACTGTGAAAGCCAACACCACTCTTTAACATATACAGCAAAAAATAAAATAAAAATCATGTTGCAGATCAGATGAACTGATAGCAAGAACAGATGAACCGAGATCATGTTCACAACAGTTAACAGACGTTTATCCTTTCTTATGCAATCTGGTCAATCTGTTATTATCTCAAATCTTTCAAGGCCCATGCTGGGTGTCAAAAAGGACTGTCATTATTTAACTGCAGCAGGTAATTAAGCACCAGACAGCTGTCCCCCCCGCAGGATGGGCAAAAGAGAAATGGAAGGCAAAGTGAAAAAGCTCGTGAGTTGAGATATGAACAGCTTAATAACTGAAATATAATAACAAAAACTATGTAATGAAAAGGGAAATAACAGAGAGAGAAATAAAGCCCAAGGGAGACAAGTGACACAAATGGAAAGAATTGCTTACCACCAACCAACCAAGGCCCAACCAGTCCCTGAACAACACACACCCCCAGCCAAACTTCCCCTCAGTTTATTGCTGAGTGTGACATCATATGGTATAGAATATGCCATGGTCAGCTGGGGTCAGCTGCCCCAGTTGTGTCCCCTCCCAACTTTTTATGCACCCCCAGCCTGCTGGCTGGCAGAGTGGTGCGAGAAGCAGAAAAGGCCTTGTCCCTGTGCATGCAGCTCTCAACAATAACAAAAACATGCCTTGTATCTACATAGCTTTCAGCACAAATCCAAAATGCAGCCCCATATCAGCTATTATGAAGAAAATTAACTCTATCCCAGCCAAAACAAGCACACTCCTTTATACCTCTTCCATTCTCTCCTTCCCCCTCCATACCCATTTTTCCTGTAAGTCTGCTTACCTTGTCAACTTTTACCTAGGAAAAACAATTATCAGTTTAAATGAGAACATATTTATGAAAATAATGACAAAATAATCTGAACAGATTTTTCAGTTTTAGAGGATATATAACACATTCAACTCTGGATCACTGTGATATTTTCCAAACTGTATGACTACATACCAGCCTCTTAGTTGAGTAGTTTAGTTTTAGTTGGCTGTTTTTTTAACCAGGTCTACTAGTCTGTTCTCTGGGTAAAGAAATCTTTCGCAGATTTCTGAAGCCTCTATGTAGTTTTTACTCATCTTTTTCTTTTTAAGGTAAACTCCCAATACAAATTTGTTGGATATTCAGTAGATTTTTATGCCATTTGATGAGGTAATAGAAATTTCATTAGGACCAAGACCTTAAGAAATGTGTCTTTTAGATTTCATTTTATGAAATTTAAATTAAAATGAACAGTTTTGTGTAGCATTTAAAAAGTACGGACTAGATATTGCTTTGAAAACTCTAGGGGAAAGATGTCACATACATGTACTGGGATAAGCATAGTCTAATATCTGATTCCTACAAATGAAACACAAGCCAAATAGAAAACCAGCTAGTGTAAAATCAAATACATCTATCTGAATTCAAAATTATGGAACTCCTGAGTTGAATAAAATTAATAAAGCTTACAGTTTTAATTCCCAGTAAATATCTTTACATCCTAGGACTACCTGTAGGCTCACTGTAAACACCAAGACTGAGCAGTAGATATAGTAGTTAATTATTTCTGCAAGGAGTTGTTCAAGTCATTGTTTCACAATCAGAGGCTTGGATTTCAAAGGAGCCTAACCCATTTAATTGTGCATGACCCAATGGATTTCAGAGGTTCCTACAGGGTACATCTTGAAAAGTAGAAACAGTGGGCCTCATTGTTACAGCAGAAATAAGAAGGGTCTTTTTCGAGGCAGATTTAGAAATACAGAATATTTATTGTTCACCAGAAGTGAGTTTTCTGATAAAACTGAATGATTAATGAATCTGATGCTTTTAATACTTCATTGGGGAGCTTAGAAGTTACTCAAAGATGACAAGGAGCTCTCCTAGCTACCTTTAAAAACATTCATGTGAAAATAGTTTGAAATCTTTTAACACAATATATAAATAAAACAAAATGCATAATGCTACACAAAATTCAAATAAATCTTTTCTGGCCTTTCAGCAACACAGTGAATATAGATTATAAAATACATAATAAAACAAAATAAATTTATTTTTTAAAGATAAAAGTCAAATATTAAAAATAAAGGATCCTAAACATCCTTTTTAACATCTCAGAATATTTGAAGAGTCACTTATTTTAGGCAGTGGAAGTTGGCAATGCTAGTTGGATTTCCCTGACTTGCAAGAAATATATGTGCTATGCTAACTTATTACCTGTCTGGGAAACTACCAATCCATTTCATTTTTTTCTTGTGATCTTGACTCTCCAGGTAT
Source organism: Clamator glandarius (assembly GCA_033459285.1). Taxonomy (NCBI): domain Eukaryota; kingdom Metazoa; phylum Chordata; class Aves; order Cuculiformes; family Cuculidae; genus Clamator; species Clamator glandarius. The sequence goes on from JAUNZM010000106.1 coordinate 652,405, forward strand.
TTGTGTTAAGACATAATTTGTATTCATAGGCAATTCCTTGTCAAAGGAAAGAAGAGAGTAGCTGATGAAACTACAGTATGATTGGAGTAGTAACTTTGAATGAGAATGCATTTTAGAGGATATGCTTGATTTGCTATGGAAAAACTTCAGATCAGTAACACTGATGGGAAAGAAAATGTAGTTATAGGTTTTATCTCTATGAACTACCACACTCTAGAGAAGCCCAAGCAGATTCTATGTAATTGCAATTGTGTTGTGAAAGCTGTTTAGCCATAGCATAGATCTCCACTGTCGTTTCCATCTCACTGGAATATACTAGCAATACACTTCAACATTCATGTAGGCACTCTCAAAACAGGTTCATAAAGCCAGTGGTTTGCTGTTGTACTTAATGCAGGAGTAAAGCTAAACCACCACTTGTAACTAGCCTCCAGCTGACTTTAACTCCATTTACCACCACTCTTTGGGTCTGGCCAATCCAGCCAGTATTTAACCCAGCAGAGGGTGCACCTGTCCAGGCCAGTGGCAGGCAGTTTCTCAAGTAGGCTACTGTGAGAAATGATGTCAAAGGCTTTAGTAAAGTCCAGATCCACTATAGCCACAGCCTTCTCCTCATCCATCAAGCGGGTCACTCTGTCACAGAAGGCAATCAGGTTAGTTTGGCAGGACCTGTGTTCCATAAACCAATTCTGACTGAGCCTGTCCTGTGTGTGCTGTGAGATGGAACCCAAGATGACTTCTTCCATGACCTTCCCTGACACTGAGGTCAGACTGACAGTTCTGTAGTTTCCTGGACCCTCTCTCCAACCTTTCTTGTAAATGGGTGTAACATCTGCCAGCTTTCAGCCAAGTAGAACTTTCCCAGTCAGCCAGGAATGCTGGTAGATGATGGAAAGAGGTTGGGCAAGCACCTCCTCTAACTCCCTTAATACTCTCAGGTGAATCCCATCCAGCTCCATAAACTTATAAATATCTAATTTGCCTAGCAGGTCTCTAATGATTTTCTTATAGCTCCTAGATTGAGGTCTTTGTTTAATTCAGGTTTGTAATGCTGTGTCCAGACGTGAAATCAATCAGTCAACTTTACTTCCTTTGAAGAAGTAAGACTTTGAGTTCTGAGTACAGGTCCATTTCTCTCTCTGAGAAGGAGGTGTGAAAAAGGACAGAGAAGGAATCAGGAAAGAAAGAGTCCATATTCTACACTCATTGTGGAACCTGAACTGTTTCCCACAAAAATGGAATTGGAGGCACACCTAAAGAGACATAGCAAAAGGGTACAAATTCTTTGAACCATGTTGATGCAGAACTTACCTGCCTCGGTTCTTACTGGGATTCCATGTGTACTTTTTTCAAATGGTTACACCATATAAGCCTTTGGGAATCCTAAAGTTCCATTTATTTCTGTGGAAGCCTTGCCAGCTGATGGAGCACAAATTCAGGGCTTCTTATATGACATTGTTCTCTAGCAGAGTGAGAGTAGAGTGACGCAGAGGTCCCTAGGACTTGGACTTCTGCCCTTGACCTGGGTTCTTTGCTTATAAACCTCTAGTTTTCATTCCATTGTCATATCTTGAATTGTTTTTCTTTCTTCTTCCAAATCTTTCTTTTATTTCAGCATCCTTTTGCTTTTCTCCTTCTCTAGTGGGAGAATTGCTTTTGAGGAGGTATGTTTGTGCAGATGGTTTCATCAGCTGACTTGTTTCCCCCAACTCTTCCCACTTTGTTATTTCATCCTTTTAATTAATTATTATCAGAGTGCACTCAGGTGTTTAGTAAAAGTCAACTGGAAAATGAAATCAGGAAATAAATAGTAATAAAATCGTATTATCAGAGAATCCATGTTTTGATAAGAAGCAGAAATGGTTTCTTTACAAGGAAAGACATTGTGTGACTACCATGCTCCCGTTCTTAACACCCGGTGGGCAAGTTACATGGATTCCCAAAAGAAGTCCAGTGTTTCACAAAATGCTTTACACAAATGCAGGACTTGAAAGAAACTAGATCCTGTACTAAAGCTGTTAGACTCATATTAAAGCTGTTTAGACAAACATGAGATCAATGGTTTGTTATTCCGTCCATGAAAGTGGCTTGACTTAGCTTCAGAGGAAGGTGCAACCTCATGATATGTCAATGGGGAATTTCTTCCTACCTCTTGTTAAAGCATTGTTTACATACTGGGTCACGAGAACTTATCCCTTACTCATTTATGAGTCTATATAATATGTTATTCCTATATATAGTGTATTTTATACTCTTATTAATATATTGCTAAAAATAGGCAGAGAGTTCTGTTGGTCCATTCTGTCAAGAACATTTTTTCTCAGCTTTAAGCTTTTTATTTTGCAGCTTCAGGATAAGCAGCTGTTACCTGAGCTGGGCTTCGTGCAGGAACTGTCAGCTCTGTATTATACACAGCTATTATTTTGACTTGGGTGATTTTCCCATTTGATTGAATAGTCAATTTACTGGTTGAACTGCTTTAATGTAGTAGCACAAAAAGTTATAACACTGGCTAGTTCTCGTTTCTCACTAGTTTTACACAAGAAAATTACCTCTATAATTGTTTTCAGTGAAGTTAAATCCAGTTACAGGGAGGCAAACCTATGTAATTACTTGCGTTTTCAGAGTATGAAAGCATGTTTTATTTCATAGACCAAACACAAAAGGGAGATGTCTGTCATCACAGTTCCTGCAGCAAAAGCCCTAATTATATATTTAACAATGCTTTCTTTTTATTTTAATTTTAATTTCTCTGGCCACTTATCTCCTGTCATACTAAGGAGCTCTGCAATCACTATAATGAATTAAACTTCTATGGACAATACTGAAGTCTGTCAGTATCCACTATTCTTGTTATTATTAACTCTAATTAAGCAAGGATTAAATGGATAAGACATCTCTGATGATGAGACATAAAACTACTTACTTTTGCATGTTGAAATTGTTCTGTCTCATTTCCTCTCAAAAGAGTACAGGTGCTTCTCTCCTTCTCCCTGATTTTCTTTTAGCTTGCTGGTCTCTTACACAAAATCCAAAGAAATTCTCTCAGTCCCTGCATTTGCCATCAGTCTCAGTGATGTACTTCAGGCCCTCAGAATTTGCATTTACTCTAACCTTGAGAATAGCTTTTGTTTTCAGCCCTTACTTTGTGTGTAAGCCTCCTTGGCTGTCTGATTTTCCTGGAATAAAGGATGATAAAAAGTTAGCAACAGTAACTTTGCTCCTGTTTGTATTTGTCTAATGATGAAAACCCCAACTTAACAGCTTCCACTGCAGCAATGTAAGTTACAGTAATTTTAATGTACTGTATGACAATCTATCACATAAAAACATACGCTGGGCTACTTTCTTTAGGGTCTTGCTTACCATAATATACTAGAAACTAGAACCTCTGAACAGTTAGCTACTTGGTCAACTATGTACTAGTACAAGCAAATGTAAAGTAATATAAAGATGCTGATAATAAAACAAAAACCAAAACAAGTTACACATCAATGGGGAGATTATGCCAGCACAGTAGCTTTTGTGGGGCTTGATGAAGTTTCCTTGCACACAGAATCACAGAATCACCAGGTTGGAAAAGACTCACTGGATCATTGAGTCCAACCATTCCTATCAATCACTAAACCATGACCCTCCGCACCTCATCCACTCGTCTTTTAAACATCTCTAGGGAAGGTGACCCAACCACCTCCCTGGGCAGCCTGTTCCAGTGCCCAATGACCCTTTCTGTGAAAGTTTTTTTCCTGATGTCAAGCCTGAACTTCCCCTGGCAGAGCTTGAGACCATCCCCTCTCGTCCTGTCCCCTGTCACTTGGCAGAAGAGGCCAGCTCCCTCCTCTCCACAACCTCCATTCAGGTAGTTGTAGAGAGCAATAAAGTCTCCTCTCAGCCTCCTCTTCTCCAGGCTAAACAACCCCAGCTGTCTCAGATGCTCCTCGTAAATGTTAGTTCATTAGAAGGAAGCTCAGATCACCAAAATGCAGCCTTACCGTGTGTCTGTGCCAGCAACATCCATCAGCCACATGTAGGATGTGGGAAGTGACTTTCTCTCCTTCACGCTGAACATTAAGAAACCCTTCACTGACGGGCAGAGGAGCTGGGCTTGAAACCAGACAGTCCTGTGGCACATCCAACACTTGCATGACAGGGACTGCAAAGGAAACTTTCTCACTTTTAGCGCATATCAATGTAGTGCAGCAATGACTGAAATTCTGCCTCTTCTTTCTGGAACCTGCCCATTTGCTTACTGTTCACACTACCACGGCATAAACCACACTCTTGAAATTACCCCAAAACAGGAAGCAAATGGGTGGATATCAGTATTTATCAGTGTGTAATACAACACTTGCATTCCACATGGCTTGTTCAGGCTCTTTTTTGAATGTCTCTTGATTTAGGCTTAAACAGCCCAAATTTTACTTCGAGTACAAGCTTCAAATGAACGCCAAAGAGTATAGGCTCTAAAAATATAGAAATATGAATTATATATAAGGAAATCAAGTGCACAAGATAGGCCTAGTGAATTCAGTGATGCAGCAATTCATAAAAAAACAGTGTATATGTGTTTTAGTTTTAAAGCACTAGGTAATGAAACTATTGAAGCAAGGTAAAAAAGAAATATTAATAAAACCTCATATTTCACATCACAAACAGTCTGGTTACCTGCTACAATGAAGTACAGTTTAATAAGTTTAATAGAATTTAATAAAGGTTTGAACTGGGTCTGGCTGAAATGCATCTCCCTGACTTTAATAGAACTTAGATGGTTCTGGTTCTTAAATGCCTCAGATCCAAGTATAAATTCCTGTGAAGCATCAGCTGTTGATCATGGCTAGCTGGCTGATTTTGCTTTCTGTGTTCTGACAAGTAATTCTTGTGCTTTTATCAAGTAACTGAGTAATCACCTTTGAAGCGGGTAAATGTTATGCCAACACCCTTAAAGAAATAGTTTCATTTATTTGGCCATTCGGTAGTACTGTCAAATTAAGACTCTTTTTATACCCAGATTTTGAAACATAGCATCAGACTTAGTCAAGGGCACTATATATTGTTGGTTTGATCATATCCAGATTTGACTTCATTGCACTAGTAGAAAATGACCTTACAGCTTATTCCTCTTCCAGGAAAGCTGGGGAGGGACTCTTATCAGAGAGTGCAGTGATAGGATGAGGGGGAATAGTTTTAGGCTGAAAGAGGGTATATTTATATTAGATATTAGGAAGAAATTTTTGACTGTGAGAGTGATGTGGCACTGGAACAGGTTGTTCAGAGAGATTGTTGATGCCCCATCTGTGGAGGTGCTCAAGACCACGCTGGATGAGGCTTTGAGCAACCTGGTCTGGTGGGAGGTGTCCCCGCCCATGGCATGGGGGTTGAAACGTAGATGAACTTTAGGGGCCCTTCCAATCCAAACCATTCTGTGATTCTCCGATTCTATCCATGAGTAAATGAGGACTGTGTGGCAGAATACAGCTATCTTCCTGCTAGGGGAGCAGTACTACTTTTAGCATATTTGAATAATTAAAGTAATACAACTTTTGTTACTCAGAAGCGTACTAAAGAAATTCCTCTGAATGTTTCCAGAAGCAAAGTGAGATGTGGTTGTTCTGCATGTGCTAAAAGCAGAGGAGTCTTGACAGCTGGAGCAGATTTTGCTATTCAATGATTTAGAGATTATATTGCTAAAAGGGATCATTCTGAACATTTCATGACCTCCTACATAGTGCAGGCAAAGATTTCAGTCATTCTTTCCTTGTGATCCAGGAAGTCACTTTGTAGTTGCAAAGAACCAAAAGAAATCGCATAAAACTGCATTAGCATGGCACCAGAAAACAACTAAATAATTCTAACAATTCAGTCATTTAATTTGCAAATGTTTGAAAGAGAAAGCAACTAATAATAAAACCTAGTTTTGCCTGAAGTCTGAAGTAATCAACAAAAGTCCCCATTCCACTGAGTTATAATCTTCTGATTTCTCTTGGTAGCTGTGCTGCCACATGGAAATCCTTTCAGGACCACAGAGGCTCTAGCCTTTTTTTTTTTTTTTCAGAAAATAGGAAGGGTGTAATTGTCTTTCAGTGATGAGTGTGGTTTTCTTGGGAAATTACTCCTCTGACATAATAAAATGGTGAAATAGAAAATAATTTTTTCTACCAAATTCATCCATTTGCTTTTGTCCTGGCAGATAACTGAGATGATAGCGTGTCTACTCTGCATGCTTTTGTCCCTAAATGTCTTCATTTTCAAGGCATAATTATATTAGCAGCATAATCAAATCCATTATTTATCAGCATTATTTTGTTTGAAGCTAAACTAAGCCTTGTGGGCCCTTCACATTTCCTCAGATCAGTATATATAATTCTAAAAAACACATAGTGATGTGGTAGATGGACCATTTATTGAATAAAGGTTTCTAACACCATCGCTACTACAACCAGTCTGTACTTCTGCTCCTGTTTTGCTGGCTAAATACATAGATTAATATCTTGGTATACTCTGTTTAATAAAAGCCACAGAACACTTAATATAGAGACTTTTACTTACTGACCAAGCATAGATGATGCTAATTTTCTAGCATAAACTCTATAACATTAAGGCTACGGTAAAATAACTTGTGCATTTAATCATAGAATCATAGAATAACCAGGTTGGAAGAGACCCAATGGATCACTGAGTCCAACCACTCCTATCAAACACTAACCCATGCCCCTTAGCACCTCGTCCACCCGTGCCTTAAACACCTCCAGGGAAGGTGACTCAACCACCTCCCTGGGCAGCCTGTTCCAGTGCCCAATCACCCTTTCTGTGAAAATTTTTTTCCTAATGTCCAGCCTAAATCTACACCATTTTAAAAGCAAAGGCTGCCTAGGTAAAAGGTATTGAAATAATGTGGTTGACAATGACAGTATTTAAACAGTTCAAATCAGATTTTGAAGTACCTCTAGTGTACTAAGAGCACGGAGGGAGAAGCTATAGAAGTTTTCACTCTGAAGCAGTTTTGATTTCTGGACTATAGCAAGGGAACATAAGTGATAGGGAAAATTTCATTTTAATTCAAGATTTTTTGAATAATAGCATAGCTTGTTCGAAGACTTTAAGGGTTTCAACCCTGGCCTTTAATACTGTTTCATTTGCAAATGACCTACAAAAGCCTTCAAAATTCTTTTCTAGACAAGAAGGAAAGACAGAAAAGACACAAACCTACTGCAAACAGTGAAATGGTTTCATTTTAAGACATGTTCTTCATAATAGTCATAAGTGTCCTGTCAAAAGAAACTTTACCTAGAATTTAAAATTTTACAGATATCTCAAATATTATATAAATTACAGCACAAACTTACATTTATTATATAAATTACAGCATAACAGATGTACATGTGGGTCTTCTAGTCATTGTGCATCTGTATTTGATAAGAGGTGTGATGGTAATGAACCTATTTCCTATTCCTGGAGGAAAGAGAGCAGTATGACTAGAGAAGAGAAAGAATACTCAGTGAAAGAGCGGTGTATAAAGCAGACTCAGGTACAAAGAAAGAACACAGAACTTGTTAGCAGCAAGGCAAATACTGGCTATTACTAATGAAATGCACTTTATAATCAATTTCAAAGACTTCTGTTTACCACTAGACTTATGACATACTCATTTAACTTCCGTTTTAATCAGTTTTCTCTTGGTTTCCTAAATATTTCTTCATTGATGTTCATTCTTTTAGTTCCATCTCTGGACTCACTCCTATAGAAATCTTTGAGATGACTGTTAACACGGCTTGAGGTCTGAGAGCAGACTGATGACCTTTTCAACTTGTCTCCTTCTCTGGAAGACCAAACAAGACTGTCTATGCTGATCCTGTCCCACAGAGCACAGCAGGATTTTTTTTTCTCTCATATCTCCTTCAATTTTCTTTCAATAATTACCGGAGGCAGGTTAATTAAAACCAAGCCTGTTGCACATAGCATTAAGTAATGTTAACAGTGTCCTAGAATATCTGTTACAGAAGCACTGGAAAGTTTCCAGGGCATTGAATTGAACTTACTTCATCATGTGGCCTGCACCAGAACACAGTATTGAAACAGCAACAACTCAGCACAGTATCACACAGTCTGATTTCATGCTTTGTAATGCCATGATGTTGTTAACATAGTGTAATATAGATTAGTTGGACGAGGTATATAGATGAAAAATAACAAGATATTAATCTCTATATGTTATCTGCACGCTTTCAGATATTCCTGAGGCAAACGGATTTTCATTAACAAGCCCTGGTGATATCACTTGGTATCACAGAATCATTTGGTTGGGAAAGATCTTGGATATCATTCAGTCCAACTGTACCTGCCTACTACTAAACCATATAACTAAGCACTTCACCTACCCATCTTTTAAATACCTCCAGGAATGGCGACTCACCCACCTCCCTGGGCAGCCTGTTCCACTGCCTGGTAACCCTTTTGGTGAAGAAATTTTTTGTGATGTCTAATCTGAAACCTCCATTGGCACAACTTGAGGCCATTCCGTCTCATCCTATCACATATCACTTGGGAGGGAGGTTATCCCGGCGAGGGAGATGGAGAGGGAGGGATGGAAGTTATCCCGGAGAGGGAGATGGTGAGGGAAGGATGGAGGTTATCCCGGAGAGGGAGATGGTGAGGGAAGGATGGAGGTTATCCCAGAGAGGGAGATGGTGAGGGAAGGATGGAGGTTATCCCGGAGAGGGAGATGGTGAGGGAAGGATGGAGGTTATCCCGGAGAGGGAGATGGAGAGGGAGGGATGGAAGTTATCCCGGAGAGGGAGATGGTGAGGGAAGGATGGAGGTTATCCCGGAGAGGGAGATGGTGAGGGAAGGATGGAGGTTATCCCGGAGAGGGAGATGGTGAGGGAAGGATGGAGGTTATCCCGGAGAGGGAGATGGTGAGGGAAGGATGGAGGTTATCCCGGAGAGGGAGATGGTGAGGGAAGGATGGAGGTTATCCCGGAGAGGGAGATGGAGAGGGAGGGATGGAAGTTATCCCGGAGAGGGAGATGGTGAGGGAAGGATGGAGGTTATCCCGGAGAGGGAGATGGTGAGGGAAGGATGGAGGTTATCCCGGAGAGGGAGATGGTGAGGGAAGGATGGAGGTTATCCCAGAGAGGGAGATGGTGAGGGAAGGATGGAGGTTATCCCGGAGAGGGAGATGGTGAGGGAAGGATGGAGGTTATCCCGGAGAGGGAGATGGAGAGGGAGATGGAGAGGGAGATGGAGAGGGAGTGAGGGAGGTTACCCTGGCGAGGGAGATGGAGAGGGAGTGAGGAAGGTTATCCTGGAGAGGGAGATGGAGAGGGAGTGAGGGAGGTTACCCTGGCGAGGGAGATGGAGAGGGAGTGAGGGAGGTTACCCTGGCGAGGGAGATGGAGAGGGAGTGAGGGAGGTTACCCTGGCGAGGGAGATGGAGAGGGAGTGAGGAAGGTTATCCTGGAGAGGGAGATGGAGAGGGAGGGAGGGAGGTTACCCCGGCGAGGGAGATGGAGAGGGAGGGAGGGAGGTGCGGGGGTGAGTGAGGCATTCGCGGACGAGGCGGCGTGCGCCGAGCGGGCCCCGCGACCAGAGGAAGGTGCAGGCGCGGGTGTGCGGAGGAGGCGGACCCCGCGGAGGGCGAGGGGCGGTGTGCGGGGAGGTGTCTGTCCGAGCGCCGCCCCCGCGCTGCTCGAGGGCGCTGGGGAGCGGCCGGTGCGGCTGAGCGCCAGCGGGGAGCGGGCTATTCCATAGCCTACTAGCGGCTTTTATACAATATGTAATGTCGGCAGGGCGACCTATACATATATAAAGGTAGTTCCCGGGAGCTCGCGATGAAGCAGCGGCCGGTCCCCGCGGGCGGAGCGGAGGTTTTATCCGCGGGTGTCCGGGCTGAGGCTGCAAGGAGAGGCTGCCCCGGCGGCTCCAGGGCTCTGCCCCGAGAGCAGAGCGCCCGGGGGCCCTGCCCCGGCTCGCTGGACCCCGGCGGGCAGCGCTGCGCAGGTGGGTTTTGCTGCTTCTGCGAGGAGGTTGGTTGGGGAGCGGGAGGCGGCACGGAGCGAGGGTTTGGCTGGTTTCAGTGTCTTCAGCGCAAGTTATTGTTAGTGATCATCCGCCAGGGATCTTCAGTTTGTATTTTAGGCAAGGAAAAGACGTTACCAGGCGGTGTGTGGCTGGGGTTTCGCTTGCGGGGCACCCCGAAGCCGCCCCCGTGAGCTCCTGAGAGTCTTCGCTCCCCTGGAACCGGCTAAACTTTCTGCGGCCTTACAGAATAACAGCCCTGACAGCAGCTGGGCACAGATCGTGCTTGCCTGGCCATTCCTGCCCTGCCCTGTGCGTCTGGGCACGGAGAAAAACTGCCTCAGCCTCATGAGGAGCGGCTGAGGGAGCTGGGGGTGTTCAGCCTGGAGAAGAGGAGCCTGAGGGGAGACCTCATTGCTCTCTATAACAACCTGAGGGGAGGCTGTGGAGAGGAGGGAGCTGGGCTCTTCTCCCCAGTGACAGGGGACAGGACGAGAGGGAATGGCCTCAAGCTGCACCAGGGGAGGTTCAGGCTGGACATCAGGAAAAAAATTTTCACAGAAAGGATCATTGGGCACCGGAACAGTCTGCCCAGGGAGGTAGTTGAGTCACCTTCCCTGGAGGTGTTTGAGGCACAGGTGGACGAGGTGCTGAGGGACGTGGTTTAGTGTTTGATAGGAGTGGTTGGGCTCGATGATCCGGTGGGTCTCTTCCAACTTGGTGATTCTATGGAGGAGGGCCAAGAACTGAGAATAACATACGCAAATTGTGATAGTAACATTATTTTAAGAAGATGCATTAAAAAATGGTGCTGATACTAATACCACCGAACATTTTCTACAGCTCAGGTTGGTGAACAAACCCCAAATGGCAAGAGAAAGCATTTGCTTTCAAGGTCTAAACTTGACGCTATGACTGATACCGGTTAGAGTCATCGGGCTAAATTATCAGTCAACCAGCCTTTCAGTTTGTGCTTAAGTGTTGAGTATGAAGTATCCAATTTACTTGCATGCCTAAAATTTAAAGATGTATGTGTGCTTTCAGATCATACTCTTATTACCTTTGCAGTTTGATTTCTGCACAAAAAACCCAGAGTTTTACTTCTTGGCTACTTTGTAGGCATTGATTAACTTGAATATTGGTACAAGAGACTGAAAATGATAAAGCTTTATATGCCTAAGAATTTAATTGCACTTACAATGACTATTTTACAGGCTTTTATGACAGATTAAAAATGCTGAGATGCTGGACGTTTCTATGTTTATAAAACAATTTTTGGTTTTATACTTTGGCACAGTCCTGCAAGTCTAGTGACACTGTCGCTTCTGGCATTGCATCACTGATAGAATTACATTGTAGTGATGCACTGATAGAATTACATTGTAGTGATGACAGCCCCAAAAATATTTTCTTTACTCTAGTATTTGAAATAAAGCCAACTTTCAGAAATCATGTTAAAGTATTGCTGGCATAAGGGGGCAGGTTTAATGCCTGTTTAGTGTCTATTTATGTCTTGCTCACATAAAGACATGCTGTACCAAGTTGAATGGGTGTGACATATGCTGTATTTATAAACACTTTTGCAGGCTCAGTTTCCATGGTTGAAAAGAAGTATGTTAATTTTTAGATCTCATATGGCATGCTACAAACCCACAGTGGAAGCTAGGAGTAGTAGGTGGAATCACTGTGTAAAAGAACCCTTTCCACACTATTTAGAATCTGTTGCACTGAGGAGAATGACTGAAGAGAGTGTGAACATGCCTTAAAAAGGCAGAGCCTGGTTCTGTGCGACTATGCCCATAAGAAGAATCCTTGCTCTCATCTCTGGTTCAATGATGACGGAGAAATGATTTATGGGAGCTATGAAGCATTTGTATATCAAAGAACATGCAAGATTGAAGTCTTAACAGTACAGTAGAGCTGTCCTAGGACAAATTCTTCCAGCAGTTTTATTTCACAATAGTCAGTTGGATGAACTTTTCCTCTTTCTGAGTACAACAAAACAGAAGCTCACTGCTTTGACAATGTACTCTCTGTTGATCCAAACTGGGATGTGGGAGTGGGAAATCATTTATCAGCTCCCCAAACTGTATTTACAGGGTGCTGTCTGAACTAAAGATAAGGAATATACACTTTGCATTTAATATGGGATGTTTGAACTATGTTCTGGGCTGTGTTCAGCAATCTCTCCATGGGCCGCTGAAGTACAGTCATTTATGTGCAAGCGTGGCCAAATGTCTGTTGTATATGCTCAGGTTCTCTAGAAATAAAGTTCTCAACAACATCGTCTCTCAAAAAAATTAAAGGCTTTTTCAAAAATCTTGGCTTTAATGCTGATCTTAATTTTTAAGGGTACTAGAGAGTGCTGAATATGCTTCATAAGCAGAAGTCAAAAGCGTGAAGGATAGTGAACAGAAATTTGAAAGTACGTTTCCAGGTCCATATTTAGAGTCTTAAGTAAATGACCTGATTTTTCAGAGGTACTGAGCAGCTAGCTGTGCGTTTAAATTCCAGTGGAGTTCACATCTGCTTCGTGCTTCAAGAAACAGAGCTGTTACTCAGCATTGTGTAATTCTTAAAAGCTTTTTCTATACACCTGAGTGCTGGTCAGTTTCATTATGTTAGGTCCCTAATGTACTGTGCTAAGGCATCCCTGTTCTGCCTTGTACCCTCTTCCTTAGATGAGTTTTGGCAGAGGAAAGCCTGGCTTACGTAGTGAGGTCACTGAGGGCCCTGGGATGCTGGCTGGCAGCCTTGTTGCACTCTTGCTTGGCTGTAAAGGACTCTGTGTTGCAAAGTTCAGTGAGTATAAAACAGAAAGTGAACTTCAACTGCAGGTTTGGCAAATCCCGTTCTTAGCCAGAAGGGTTTTATTATTTTTTCACCTCTGGAAATACAAACATCCATCTTTGGAAATACAAACAAATGTCTTTTCGTATCAAAACTCAGAAGCAGTACCTAAACATAAGTCTGAGATTGGATAAGTATTTTACTAGTTTATCATACTGTATATTTTCACTATATGTATTTCTCTTATGCCTTGTTGCGCTTTTATTGTCTGAATATAGGCAATTTTTCTGTGGTTTTTTACAGCATAATGAACAAAAAATGGTTATATTAGTACATAGTTTAACTCTGATGCTTTTTTTGAATGAAATTACGCTCATTTCTGGATCCGTGGCTTCCACTTACATGCTAGTCCATTGTTACCTTGTTTATTTCATGCATATAGCCACAATAGAGTTTAGAGATTTAGAATTTTTAGAGCCACAGAGGCAAAACTCTCTTTTTTTTATATCTCTTGATACAGTGTGCTGGGTTTGGCTGACATAGCCTTAATTTTCATCAAAATAGCTGATGTGGGGCTATGTTTTGGATTTGTATTGAAAACACTGTTGATAACAGGAAATCTTAGTTATTGCTGAGCAGTGCTTACACAGAGTCAAGGCCTTTTCTGCTCCTTGGGCTGCCTGCCCTGCCAGCGATGAGGCTAGGGCTGCACAGAAAGTTGTTAGGAGAGACAGCCAAGACAACTGAGCCCGACTGGCCAAAGGGATATTCCAAGCTGTAGACATCATGTTCAGCCCCTAGAGGTGGAGGGAAGGTTGGCACTTGGGGTCACTGCTTGGGGACTGGCTGGGCATCAGTATGGTGGTGATGAACAATTGTTCTCATTTGCATCACTTGTCTTTCATGGGTTTTATTTCTTTCTCTTTGTTAATTTCTTAATTGCTATTGTTATTATTAACTGATATTATCTCAACTCAGAAGCCTTCTGACTTTTATTGGTCTGATTCTCCTCCTGATATCGTGATGGGGATGTGGGGTGAGCAACTGGTGCTTTGTTGCTGGCTGAGGTTAAACCACAACACAGGATAAAAAGATGATCTACTTATACATTTGCAAGTAGTAGTTTTTGTGTATTGTATAATGGTTACTTGAATGTTGTGAGGGAAACTGGATCCACTTAGAGGTTTTGTAAGTCAGTGACATTATTTGGAAATCATGATTAAGGTTTTTTTTTTTTTTTACTGTATGAAGTAAAAATTGTAGTTTTTGGTTTAGAATTAAAAGTTTTCCTGTGAGGTACAAGTGACTTTGCTAAAACAACCAAAGAAGTGTAAGTTGTTATTTTAATTTAAGGAATTATGAGAAAAAATGTTACATTTTTACGAGCCTGCTTTTGTTGTCAGCGTTACATCTTTGTTGGCTGTTACGAACTACTGGGTGTTCTTTTTCAGGTTTTGCATGAAGGATTCCATTTTATAGGTCAGACAATCTGAAATATCTGATTGCAAGATCAGTAGTTATTTGTAAGGAGCGATACAAATAGTATTTAAAGTTGTGGGAGCAGTAGAAGCCCAGGCAAAATCCAGTGGGTTGGCATTAGGCCTTTAAAGAAATTATCTGTATTTAACTGTTGAAAGAAACAAGAAAGACACCAGAATCCTGCCATCTAAGTGGTTATTGGCACTCATTGACAGATAAAATAAAACCTGCTTATTGCCAGCTCTGGAGTGAAATATTTGTAAGGTACTGTGTTAATTTACTGGAAAAGTAGTTGTGATTTTCTTCAACACTGACTGGCTGGTCCCAGAAGAAGGTATTGTCTAGTCGCTGAGCAGGATTTTAAGTATATGGATGATAGTATTTGACGTAGAAAGCCTAATGCCTTATATAGTTGCTCAGTGTTATAATTAGATAAAAATTATCACTAGCCAATGAAATGGATTTGAACAGAACACAAATTCGAATGAGAAAGTCAGTTTTTGTACTTATTCCCTAAGACAATACACTTTGCTAAGTCTGGAGGAGAAAATCATGATTCATATGTTAAGAACTGTAACTGTGGTCAAACCAATGCCTACATTTTAGCTCTTTAATACGTGTATAGAAAAAATTTGATTTTTTTAGATTTGATTGATGTTTCACAGCTTTCTCTGGAGTCAGACATCCTAAGGTATACAAAACCTCCTACTAGTATATTTTGTAGGTATATGTTCCTAATTTCACATACAAAAATATGAAAGTATTTGGCATGATTATGAAGTAAAATGTTTTAGACTTCTGGCAAGTGAACAATGCAACAGAATTTATTTTCATTTGAAATATGAAAGGGTAAAAAATAACTGTTTAAAGTCAGCAATAAAGAACTACAGTGAGAACATGAATTCCTCAGATCAGAGCCTGCATAGTCAGCCACTTATGACATCAGGCATGTGACTGAAAATTGGAGAAAGATTTGGTCTTACATCCTCAAAGGTTAAGGATCATTTAGCTGTTATCTGGACAAGATGGAGCAATAATAATAACAGGTCTGCAGTTTTCAGATCCTTCAGTTTTTAATGTATCTATTTTGTTAAGTTCCTACAGCTTTAGGAAAAGCAACAGCAGTCAAAGTGGAGTTGAATGTCACAGCAAAGGCTGAAGGACCCATACACCTCAAGGACAGTGCTGGCTTTAGGGATACCAGCAATGCCAGTGAGAGCAATTTTACATTACTGCTGTGTGTCATTTTGAATAGTGCTTTCTAGGCTTAGGCGTCAGCCAGCAATTATTTCCCCCAAACTGCATCTCTGTATTTTCTTCCAAATGGAACTCTTATAAATCAGTTTCCATCTGGGCATATGAATGACTGTAACTTGCCAGTCACCTCCCCGTGCAAGTGCTAGGGAGGGTGCCAGTCAGGGTGGTGTGGGGGGATGCCCACACTGGATGAGTGGATCAGAGCAGAGAAGACACTAGGTCTGAGATCTGGTTGCCTTCCATGTCAGGAAGCTCTGGTCAGAGCATGTTTGATGGTGCTTCTGTGCAGGACAGAAAGCTGGAGCCAGTGAGCCATGCAGATCTCAGACTAGGGAATTGCACATTTCCAGTGCCTTTTCCAGGCTTATTTTGAACTCTGAATGCAGCAAACATTAGACCAAGACCTCTCTAATTTAGCAGCTTCAAGGGGAGCCATAGCGAGGAGGAAAGTCTGATCTGTGATGATTATTCATGGGCAGACAGGCAGGTTCTGTCTGGACTCTTGACTGAGGCTGGTGGATTATTCTAGTCTTTGAAGCCAGAAGCAGCCCATTTGGCAGGTTCCTCTGATATCTCTTCCAACAGCCTCTTTTACCCACAAGAACCAAGCCGATGAAGGCTGGAGTGTCCCACTCTTAACTAGACAGTAGCCAGGCTGTGTATGACTGTCCCTTTGGTGGTCCCAGTCCACCCCACTCCAGTCCCTCCATGTCTGCATGCCCCTAGTTTGTGCTGCTGCTGCTTCTCTGGGACAGAGTCAGGCGCAATTTAGTGGCAGAAAAAGAAGGGGAGAAATGCAAAGTTGCTTCCCAGTGTTAAAATTCGCATGTTGACATAATTGTGGTAACCTCTTCATGGCCTTGTCTTACATACAAAAGTAATTCTGTATTGCTTTTTCTGTGATGATCAGCTGCAGATATTTTGTGCTTAAATATCCGAGAAGTTTAAAATTGGAAACTGATGCATAGGATGCATATCTAGTTAACACAAATATATTTTTAAAACTCTGCTATGAATGGCCTGATTGATGAGTGAGGATCTTACTGATAAGCAACATGGAATACTTTTGAGGAATTACAAAAAAAACCTTTCTTGATTTGGGTACAGGCAGCACAGAACTGTAAAAATAATAAATAACCACAACAGTATCTGCAAACTCTGATTAAATCTACTGACAGCAAGGAATTTTTTCCTTTGGCTCAAAAGCAGTTGATGGGATATGTCTTTTATATTTACTGCAGCATCAAGATATGCATATTTGTCTTTAAGAGGTATGATTATACCCTAGCTTTGCATGTTTCTGTTGGTAATCGACCAGTTAAGAATTTTTCTTCAGAAACTTCTGGATTTTAAGCTATTACTGGAATTTTCTTGTTGTTTATATTATAGTGAACTTCCCTAATTCCTTCAAACTCCCTACAGCCTTTTAGCTCCTACAAAAGTTAATTCTGATAGAAAGTCACTTCCATTTTCACTGTGATTTACTCTTTATTAGTTCCATGCTTTGGAGTAGTAAGTGTACGTTTAAAAATATTGCTAGCTTCTGAGCTTTGAGAGGTACTGTGCAGAATATGAAAGTTTATGTAGCCATGTTTTAATTTTTGTATTTTACTTTCATTCAATAAGACTAAAAGTCACCTTTAAAAAACAAAAAGACAGGAAAAAAGCGTACTAGTTCTAAAATGTACAAGGTCCATCACAAAAAACACCTGAAGCTGTGCTTATAATTCTTTTTATTTAACAAATTAAGAAAATCTATTATGATTGCCGTCAGAATATTTCCATTCTGAGTTGACACGCACCTGCATACAGTGCTGCTAATGTTCGGTACGTGATTTTCTGAAAGGCTGTTGAGGATCTCATAAGTTTTGCCTTCACATCTTCAGCCATCAAAAAATGGGTTCCTTTGAGCACTGAAGCTGAGAGGGTGCTCAAGCACAGTGATGTTGTTACGAGCTAAATACTGCTTCACAGACAAAGCATTGTGGGTTGGTGTGTTGTCTTGATGTCCACAGAGTTCACCCTAGCACACCAGAATTTACCGACGGAGGGTAAGAAAACGTGTCTGTTTGAGCACGCATGCATGTACACTGAGTGAAGAGATCGAGCTGAGCCTTGTCTCAGTGTGACAGGTTAGAATATGCCATATAACCACCTCTTTGTCTCTTCTCTCTCATTCTTAGATCTGAGCTGTATAGCTAGTCTCAGGGTTTTTTTGTGTCAGACCTTGTATTTCAGCGAAATATTATTGCTTATGTGTGTTACTCCCCTCCAGTGAATAGAAGTGGAATTGCTACGACTCATGCCGTGCCATGGACCTCCATTTATAACTGGAAGATGGAAATTTTCTTCAGCTTTCAGTGACAGAGAGCTATCTTTTTTTGAAGTTGAACAATATGAACTTTTACTCTGCTTTTCCTATTAAGGACAAACCAAACCATTGAAAAGCCTGTCAAATTTGCTAAATTCAGTACTTTGCACACACATAATGCCTGAGTAAATATAAAATTAAATTCAGCAACAGCAAAACTGTTAGATATTATTGTTGTGTTTGTGTATCACTGGTTTTGAGTAATAGTTTCATGCTTCTTGTCCCTGTTTACATACATGCAGCATTTATTTTAACAATGTTTAAATTTTTCTTGATTGTTGAACATGTATGTATTTAGTAATTTTAGCTTATCCATGATAGGTTTATGTTTGCTTTATTAAACCTTTGAGTAAGCAACAACAGTGCTAGAGTGGATTGGTCACAGGTAAGTGTTCAAGCCAAGGTAAAAATCATGATCTGTGTATTTTCATATGGACTTTTTTTTTGAGCAGATAACAGAGGAAGCCAGTGTTATAAAAATAGTGTGCACGTAAAACATACTCTGACAAGTGTCAGTTAACAAGATAACGAGTGTGGGATTTCTCTGGCTAAAGGGCAGACATACAGCTCATTAGTTATCCTAGTCTGACCTTATCACCTATAGAGAAAAATATATGCAGTGGCAGTCTGGTGAAGTTCCTACTAACTGGAAGAGGGGAAGCATAACCCCTGTTTTTAGAAAAGGAGAAAAAGGAAAACCTGGGAAACTACAGGGCAGTCAGTCTCACCTCTGTGTCTGGCAAGATAATGGAGCAGATCATCCTGGAAACTCTGCTAAGGCACATGCAAAATAAGGAGGTTACTGGCGACAGCCAGCATAGCTTCATTAGGGGCAAATCATGCCTGATAAATCTTATTGCCTTCTCCAACAGGGCTACAGGGTTGGTGCATGTGCTCTACCTGCATTGTGCAAGGCATTCAACACTGTACCACATGACATTTTCTATACATTGGGGAGACATGGGTTTGACAGATGGACAACTCACTGGATAAAGAATTGGCTCGATGGTTGCAGTCAATAGCTCCGTGTCCAAATGACAACCACTCACAAGTGGTGTTCGTCAGAGATTGGTATTGGGACTGGTGTTATCTAGCATCTTTGTAATTGACATGGACAATGGGATTGAGTGCACCCTCAGCAAGATTGCTGATGACGCCAAACCTCCAGTGGTCAACACACTGGAGAGATGGGATGCAATCCAGAGTGACCATGACAGGCTTGAGAGGGGGTCCTGTGCAAACCTCCTCAGGTTCAACAAGGTCAAGTACAAGGTCCTATACCTGGGTCAGAGCATTCCCAAGCACAAGTACGAGCTGGGTAGAGAATAGATTGAGGGTAGCCCTGGGGAGGACTTGGGAGTGTTGGTGGATGAGAAACTCAGTGTGACCCAGCAATGTGCGATCACAGCCCAGAATGTTAACAGTATCCTGGGCTGCTTCAAAAGAAGCACGACCAGCAGCTCAAGGGAAGTGATTCTCCCTATTTCCATTCTTGCGAGACTGTACTGAAGTACTGCATCCAGAGTCCTCATTACAGGAAGGACATGGACCTGCACCAGCAGGTCCAGGGGAAAGGTACAAAAATAATCAGAGGAAAGGAGCATCTCTCCTGTGAAGACAGACTGAGAGAGTTGGGGTTGTTCAGCCTGGAGAAGAAAAGGGTCTAGGGGTATGTTATTGTGGCCTTCCAGTACCTAAAGGGAGCTACAAGAAAACTGAGGAGGGACTTCCGTGTATTGACAGGACAAGGGATAATGGCTTTAAACTGGAAGAGGTAGATTTAGGTTAGATATCAGGAAGGAATTCTACACTGTGAGGGGTGTGAGATGCTTGAGCAGTCTGCCCAGGGAAGTTGTGGATGCCTCGTCCTGGAAGTGTTCGAAGCCAAGCTGGATGTGAGCAATCTGATGTAGTGGGAAGCCTCCCTGTCCATGGCATCACAGTTGAAACTAGATGATCTTTAAAGTCCCTTCCAAACCAAACCATTCTATGATTGTATGATTCACGCCTCTATTTATAATCTCCCACAACTAAAAGATGCTCATTCTCAGGTGGTGACTGTTTCTATTAACTGCATGTTACAGACATCTCAAGGAAGCATAAGGTGAATTCTGTATGTAGTGGTCCAAAATAATCTATTTGTCTTTGCTTCTTTGCTATTTAATTATTCAATTTATTGGGATAATTAATGCATCATTTATCAGTGGAACTGGTGAAAACTTCGGCTTTCACACTGTCAACTGAAATTAGTCCATTAGAGCTGCAGTGTCTCACTCTTAGCAAAGTCTGAAGAATTCATGTAAAATATAGAAGTATGAAATCAAAATTGACATAAAATTTGGTGTGAGGCAAATGTATGCTGAAATATGTTTCATTAAAGAAAAAGGACAAAGAAACAAAACCCAAACATGGATCCAAAGATTTTTCAGTCATACCTAAGAAATGCAGAGGTATATCTGAGAATAGTCTGCTTTATACAACTTCATTTGTTTATATATCATATTCACTGACAGTAGATGTTCACTTAGCTGAAGCGTAAAGAATGAGAAATATGAATGCAACTGTCAAGCCAATTGTAACATATTTCCTTGCTTTCCTTGTGTGATCATTTTGAAATTCACATGTGCTGATCTGAGAACCAAAACTGCAGTTTACTGCTGTTCCTAAAGGATAGCAGATGTTATTTGTTACGGCTGAAAGCACTTTTTTGGGTTTTTTAACTAGAAGTGTAAAAAAAATATGAGGCCAAAACCTTTGGCATCCAGTTAGGCAAAATTCACAGTGGGATTTGTGAACTCTAGCTTTGGGTTTTTTTTTTTCATTTGTGGACTGTGCTGTATATCATTGCAGCTCTATATTTTTATCCTTTGTAAATAAAAAATGAAGTCCTGTTCGTTGTTGCATGTTACTTCGAGAACTGTAGTTATTATTATTAAAAATGATCACTTCTCTGTTACAGAGAGAGCAATGCTTGCCCAACCAACATTTGTTTTTGTAAAGAAGGACCATCCTTTGAAGGTAAAAAGCTTATTATTTTTTCATATTTGATAAAGAATGCTGAGAAATGAAGAATCTGTAGATCATGATCCTACCAGTAGTGAAGAATCTTTTCCCAGGATAAAGTTTGTAATATGTGATCTCAAAATAGAGTAAGGAAAAGCAGAAACTAGAAACAAGACTGCTTTTAATGCATAAATGTGGATTTAAATACATTGTGTCCTGGTCTAGAAAATTACTATTATATTCTCCTTGACCTTTCCACACATATTTTTTTTCCAGCGGCCTGCAGAAGACCCAGTTTGCAAAGCTGAAAATGGTAATAACCACCTCAATTGAAACAGTATGATAATACACTGGGCTGTTCATTGGTCTGACTGTTGCCTGTAAAAATAGTGTTTGTTCCCTTACTTTGTATGAGCAGGGATAAATCGCTGTTAGTAGTCTAAGACTATGTGGGTGTAGAGCCATCTACTGTGCCTTAATACCTATGTCCCTTCAATCTTACCTCTCATATTTACCTGAACACCAAGCTCCAGAAGCCCTGAAAAGTGGCCAAGTATATTCAACATCCGTATGAGCTCCTAGTTGCCCCTTTCTGTTTGTTTTGGATATATTATAATGGAATTTATCAGCCTTAATGTCTTCTGATACTGTGGGCTCTGAATGAATTCCAAGTGCTTCATTTAGGTTCCCTGAACTTAGTAGAAATAAAGAAGACTCCCTAAGGCTTTGTACCAGGTGTTGACTGAGATTTTGAAGCCCTCATGCTCTTAGGTACTGCCTTAAAACTGTTCCTGTAAGTCATTCCTAGAATGTATCATGTTCAGGTTTTAATTCTATTTCATAACATTGTGCTGAAATCTCCTGCCAGTCTGTCCCTGCAAAACATTATATTTACTTTCCTCTAGATATCATTAGTTGTTCCAGGAAGCGTGCAAGATCATCATCTTTTACTTTCCAGAAGTCTGAGTCTTGGTCTAACGTAGGTATGGTGTTTAGCTCCAGTCATATTTTAATTATTGTAATTCTGTATTCTCATATGGTAAAAAAGAGAGGGAATTTTCCAGTCGAAGAAACATTTCTGCACTGTAGAAATGCTGCAAGTCATGAAGAAGTAAACACTGATCTAACATACTACTTCCTTGAATTGCTCACACAGTCAAGGGAGGAGGAGGGCTGGAAAGGAATGAGGCTCCCTGGTTTGTGTAAGAGATCAAGTGTTCCCTGAGCAACCCCTGAAAATGCTAAGCAGTTTGCAGAAGGACGCCTCCTTCCATCCAGCTGACAGCTGATCTGGAAGGCCTCTTAAGGACTGTGTGTTGATTCCATGGGAATTGCATACAAAACACCGAGGCTGCTGTGTAGGAGGATGGATGACTGGCTTTTACAGTGTTTCTTTGACATACAGATGAAACCAGAAAGTTACTTCTGAATTTACACATTAATATGTGTAAATTATATTTTGTTTTATATAGTCCTGTGACAAATCTGAATGTAGCTAAAAGGATTTAAGATAAGCTAAGTTGGGTTTTCTCTGAAAATTATACAGAGATCATACACAGAAGAATCACAGATGTAGTAGAAATTTAAGGGTAGGACTATGCCATAAAAATAAAGCAGGATGCAGGAGGAATCTTGAGTGTTTGGCCTCTTGATTGTCCATGCTACTTAACAGGTAGCCCACTCCCTGGCTATGTTGTGAACCTTTCCAACTGCTGGTCTCCAGGGCAGGACTGTTACAGAGTGGGCTAGTAATAAGCAGTGTGTCTGAGCCAGGCTATGCCTGCTGGCCTCAGAGAAACTTCTGATTCAGCAGTACAGGCATAACCTAATGGGCTACTTCAGGAAGCTGGTAGTTAGCAGGTAATAATTTACTCTGCTGCAAATGAAGGCATGACATCAAATAGGCTCACCTGAAAATTAATCTTTTTTTTTTTTCTCCAAACAAATGATAATTTCAGCTTTTTATTCTTTCAGGTCCAACTCTTATTCAGAAAAGAGGGAGATCATCTTCCTTTACCGTCCTTCCTACCTTCCCTCCTTCCCAGCCAGGTAATTTAAAAATCAACAAAGCCAATAAATATTTATGTCGGAAAGCAGATATTAGCTAAAATAGATAGGTGTATGTCAGTACTTTTTCTACAGGCCAGTGCTGCGGTGCGTTGGACTAGGCTGGTATTTGGACAAGATAAAGGAATGTTTTAGGAGGAGGACCAACAGTTGAAAACAAGAAATGTTCTTTGCATTTGTTGTTAGGGAATCCTCCAGTGCTGGGGTAGAATCTTTGGATATTTGGCAAACAAGCATTTACAGAGTGTGGTATAAGATATACTTGAAAAAAAAAAATGGAATCAAGGAATTTACATTAGTTAGTTTGCTTGCAATTTAATGGTGATAGGTCCTACAGGAATATAATTTCCTGTCCTAGGAGCCTGTCTTCTACCTAACTAGTGACCCTGGAACTATTCTCCCTCTTAAAACTAAAGGGAACGAGGGCCTTGAAGCCTAGTGTGTGTCTCCTACCAGGGAGAGGTCCTTGACAGACGTTGGCATGAAGAATTTCTAAACAATCTTAAGAAGACACAACATTGTTAAAGGAACAAACCACACTCTTTCTGCAATGAAAAGTTGTGGATGTGTGTAGAGCATCAGTTATCTCATTTTACAGGATGTGGTACATGGTTGCCGTCACTTTCTGGCTCTTGTTTGGTATTTTTATTAAAACAGAGAAGGCATCAATAGTGCACTGCCATCACTCTCGTAAGTTATGAAAGCCTTTTTACCAGAACAGGGCAGGGCATATTAGTTTATTCCCATGTTCTTGGGCCTCATTTAGTCGTCTTAAAAATGTCTAAAATTGGACCAGCATTGCCATTTCAGCGGCTTTTGCAAATCAGCAGCACCTGATTTTCAAAGCCAAAGAAGGATTTTTTTGAGCTTAAAACATCCATTAATGTTGAAAAGACTTCTGTCTCTGAGATATCAGAAAACCCATGGTGTTTTCTGTGTCTATATCTACTCACTCGTAAAATGGAGATAGTAATAATTATCTCAAAGATCTGGTTTAGATGGATAAGTTGGAATATTGCTCAGGTACTACCAGAATAGGAAGGGTTTACAGAAACGTGAATTAATAATAGAAGTTTGCATTACTCATTACTAAGTTTTAAATTCCATCTTCTGTAGTAATGAAGAATAACATATTCATGACCTCAGCCCTTCTTCAGAGAAACACTGACTTGATCAAAAGTTCAAAAGAAGGTAACTGTCATTGAATTATTTGTTCCACAGAGTTGTTCTTAACAGATACATAAGACATAAAAATGACAACTCCTTTCTGTGCTGAATGATACACTAAGTGTTTTTATGAAATTCATAAGTTATTTGTTTGACAGTGCAAATATTGTGTGAGCTCTGTTCTGAGCCTCTGCCTTGACTACTTCTTCCCTGAGTGGATTGAATATAACCTTGAATAGTGACATTTCACATTTCTAACTGAATAACGCTGCTCCTGGAGAAGGCAATGAGGAACCCTCTTGGTGTCTGCAGGTGCAGCATTAAATTTGAAATAGCAGAAGACAGATTTAACACAAAGCATTAAATATAAGTATGAATACAAAGATATAGTTAAATATAGAAATACAAATGTATTTTATAAATATAAATATGTATGTAAATCGTTACCTTTTTATTCTGATAGGATAATGGGTTGGTGTCATTACAGGGTTCTGTAGTTTAGAAGGGAATACAATTTATCAGAATATGTAGCAAGTAAACAATAACAGTAATTTAAATATGCTTTGACACTTTCAGTTAAAGCAGCAAGACATATAGGTATGAATTATATCATAGAATCACAGAATTGTTTAGGTTGGACAAATTGTTTAAGATCATCAAGACCAACCATAAACCTAACGCTGGCAACTCCACCACTAAACTATGTCCCCAAACACCATATTTACATGTCTGCTAAATACCTCCAGGGATGGCAACTCTACCACTTCCCTGGGCAGCCTTTTACAGTTCTTGACAACCCTTTCATTGAAGATATTTTTCCTAATATCCACTCTAAACCTCTCCTGCAACATTGTGAGGCTGTTTCATCCCATCCTATCTCTTACTGCTTGAGAAAAGAGACCAACACAGACTGGCTACAACTTCCATTCAAGGATTTGTGGAGAGTGATAAAGTCTCCCCTCATTATCCTTTTCTCCAGACTAAACAATCCCAGTTCCCTCGGCCCCTCCTTATAAGACTTGTGCTCCAGCCCCTTCACTAGCTTTGTTGCTCCTCTCTGGACATGCCCCAGCCCCTCATTGTCTGTCTTGAGGTGAGGGACGCAAAACTGAACAAAGGATTTAAAGTGTGGCCTCGCTGGTGCTGACTACTGGGAGTCAATTACTTGCCTGGTCCTGCTGGCCACACCATTTCTGATACAAACCAGGATGCTCTTGGCCTTGTTGGCCATCTGGGCACACGGCCATCTCACATTCAGACAACTATTGATAATGTGAAGAAAAAATCTCTTTAAACATTTTGTCTTTGTTTTTTCCAAGGATCCTTGTTACAAAGTCAGTTGCGGAATGTCCTTAGACCTGCCATTTTACAACCCCCACAAGCCCTGACCGGTCCTGAAAATCCTGTAGTATCTCTTGTGACTAAGAAAGAAGCACGTGTCCAGGTAAAAAGAAAAGTAATTTTACTGTCTAATATGTGTTTGGAGCTCAAATTAAAAAAAAAAAAACAAACCAAAAACAAGCCAACAAACAGTGCTGTTTGAAAGCACTTAATTATTCCACTGCATGTTTTTCAAGAAAGTTCCCGTATCAGTTTCAGTGGAATTGATGGATCACTGACATGGCGTGAACTGCTAAACTCATGCTGACTGTGTTTGAAAAAACGTCTTATAATTGCAGGCTATCTCAACTTTCAGATATGAAGTTTCTGTGGGAAAATTGGTTTTAGGGGGCCTTCTAGATTTTATTTATTTAGAAAGTGACATTTTAGCATTCTGATTAAGGGCACCAGCTTAGTACGCAGCCAGAGTAAGTCCTGCCAACTACCGTGTATAGCTATACGTACACATACCTCAGTGACTCTGGACTTATAGCAAACCTGTTTATGGTAGAAAATAAGCTTGCTCTAATTAAGTAATCTGGTTTTATTGTTCATAGCCATCTGAAGACAGCTGTTACTCCTCAGCTGAGAATTCAGTAAGCTCCAAAACAGCCGTGAGGTTACCTACTACCACGAATCTTTCTAGCTGTAAAACAATACAGTAAGTTTTCATTTATTATATTTATACACAATTTTGTCACTTGGCCTGTGGCATGCCCTTATGTCCATCATTTGTAACGTGGTATTAAGTCCATGTTATCTACACCCACACAGTGCTCACTGGTGTTTGTATGTGCTGACAGGATTTGTGGATGCCAACATGAGCTCTGTACACCATAAGAAATGGACTCCTGCCATGAATTAATCTCTGTAGGGCAGTTTGTTTCTCATTAGCAACCCCCAAGCCAGAAAATGTTTTGGTTTGCCATCTCCTGCAGCTTTGGTAGGTCAAAATGTTTACAGTCATTTTTGTTTCCCTTGGAGAACTCTCTTCTGATGGTGTAGCTGCTGTCTCAGAAATGGATGTAGGGAAACTCAGGAATTACCAAAATATATCATCATGTTGGACACAGGAGACATGAAGAAAACCATACAGGACTGATTTGCAAGACAAGGTGAATGCTGCAACTGACGCTCTACTTCTGTACACACACCAGAATTTCTGGCATGAGCAACTAGCTATGATGATTGTGACAGGGTGGCTTCTTAGTGCAGATATGGATTGACCTGCGTGGACTTAAGAATTTCTGCATAAGGAAGATGACTTCTTTGGAGTAGGGCATTGTCCCATGCCCTTGCCCCTGTAACTGGCTGAAAGAGCTCATCTGGTGGATAGCATATTATTGCCCCTCTCTGAATGCTGAGAATGTTCAGTCTGTAGGTAGCCAGCCAAGTGTCAGCAGACTGTCCTGTGGGTATTAGTACTGCTTGCTGATGGCTGATGACAGTTATTTAGATGGAAACTGGTGCATCAGGAGTAGAATGGAGACTAGTTAGGATGAGAGAATGACATTTCATAATTGCTAGGGCCACAGATGATTCATTTGTGATGTTGCCTCCTTTCTTCCTCACCCCTGAAGAGCAGAGAACGTGTTAGCTGCAAAGGAGTCTAATACAATCTTCTTCAGGCCTGGACGGGCCACAGATAAAGGTTCCTGCATACAACATTTGGGATGCACAGTGTTGGAGTTCTAAAAATATGATGTATGTTACATGTACAAACGAATTAGATTCTAAATCCTTATCAACAACAGGAGCATTATTAGAAGGTAGATGCTCACTGCGCTTTGGAAGAGCCTGTCCTTTTCTATCACAACTAATGCTGTGTTGACAGCCTGTGAGGACAACATGGAACCACCCAGCACACTGGATTTTTAGCATATTCAGAGTGGTAGTAATACACAAACTGGAAAAGCTACAGGGAAGATAGTACTAAATTCAAAAACAGTTGGTATCAATATTCCAACTCATCTAACCTTCCATCATCTGCACAATACCTAGGAAAAGTTAGGTGAATGACTTTCTCTTGCAAAGGAGATATTCGGAGAAATGTAGTGCAGCATTTCAATGCTGACAAGTTACAAGATTTAAAAGTGTTTATGGCATTTTTTTTAAAGAGGAATTGCTAATCTGCTTGTGGTATTTTTGCCTCCTTAGTTCTGTGTATCACAACTGTAGTTAATTTTGGTTTATCTGACAAGTTGAAAATAAAAATAAATGCAACTAAGTGCTTACTGCACATACTGCTCTTCAGAAACAGCAGGAGAGTTCAAGTGCCACTCTTCTGATCCATATTGACCGGTGCTTTAAAACACTTCAGCAACTTTTTTTTTGGCATAACTGTTTTCTTATAGATTACTAGACAATAAGTATTTAAACTAAGAAGTTAAACACTCCATATATGAGGTCCAGCACAAGAAAACCTGAGACTGGGCTTCTAACTCTTTATTTAACTAATTAAGAATACTCACTACAATCACCTTCAAAATAGTTCCCTTCTGAGTTGACACACAGCTGCACACAATGATGCTAACTTTCAAAGCAGTTCTGGACATCACTTTCCGAAAGGGTGTTTGAGGATCTCTCTCATTTTTGCTTTCACATCTTCTACAGACAAAAAAATAGGTAACTTTGAGCATGGACTGGATCTTTGAGATCTCTTCACTGTAAGCCTCAGTCAGTAACTGAAAAGTTTCCATCACAGATTTCTTCAGTTTCACCAGAAACTTTGTGTTAATTTGCTGTTTACCCTTGCACAACAATGTTTTCCAACTGAGGGTAAGAAAACATCTCTGTTTGAACATGCATGCACTCATACTGACTGAAGTGATTGAGTTGAGCCTTATCTTACCATGACAGGTTAGAACATGTTCTACAACGGTCTTTGTCTCTTTCCCTTGACGTTTGGTTCCCGAGCTAAAGGGGGACTCTCAGGGGTTTCTTTGTGTTGAACCTTGTAGTTGCTGAACAATAGGGAAGAATAGCCAGACCTGTTCATTGCTAGGAAAATAAATTTTTAGATTTGTTTTTAATTATCAGTCATGGTGTAGCTATTGACATTTATTTACAAAATAAAATTCAGAGAGATTCATTCGCGGGGGTTGCTGCTGCCTGCAAAATTCCCTCTTACTTTGCTTCCTCCACCTCTTCTTCTATATGTGATACGGTTCCGTGTAGAGATAATGAAAATGGCATGTTAGCCCTTCTGCAGTTGCTGCAGCTGTCCATGTCCCAGGAAACCACCACCAGTTCCATTTCCTGAACTGCCAGTAGCAATGCACTGAAAAGAAGGACTTGCACTTTCTTGAGTCTGAATAGAAGCTTGGAAAGGAGATTGTGTTGTGATAGAAACATAATGCTGGGAAAAGACAAGTGTCTGTTCATGTGTTCAGCTTTGCACAAGGGTCTGCTTAGAAAACTGCTGCGGTTCAAGGCCAGCACTGGAACTAGCAGCTACTCAGACTCTTCTGAACACTATGAGGAGGACAGTACCTGGACCTACTCCTTTTCCAGTATGTTATCCGCATTTCTCCTTCTCCCATTCTTCCTTCTTTGCGGTCATTCGCTGAATTCAATACTTCTGTTTTGCATCTCCATAGCAATGCCATCCCTGGCACACTCTGCTATTGCCCTGCAGCAGCTTAAGGGTTTTGAGGTTGGCTGGCACTTCCAGTTAACTGTCTGGAAAAAGAATGATCCGGTACTGATTACTTTTTCCTTATGCTTCTGAAAATAATAAAAATCCATTTCCCACATTATTTCTTCAGACCTCTAGTTTCTGGGTTTTACCTCTTCTGGAGTGCTACTTTACTGATTTGCTGCTACCATTCAGAGCAGCCTAGAATTTGAAATTTCAGATGAAATTTCAGGCTGGAAATTGATCACGATTCAGTGAATTTTAGTGGGTAGTTTTCTTAAAGGTAAGAAACTTAATAGTTTAAAAACACTTCAGATTCCCTGTTCACAACCCAGCACGTGTGGAAGGTTTAAAGGCTGAAAAGAGATGTTTTTTTTCTAATAACCTTGTTCTTATTTCCTCTTAGTCCTAGCAATACATTGAGCATGAGAATGTTAAGGAATGCTTTTTTTCTTAAGTGTAAAATGGAGGTTGTACTTGGAAATTCCTTCATTCTATGTGAAGAGATTTTAAGAATATTGTAAGCTGTGAACACAGAATCATAGAATCCCTTGGTTGGAAAATATCTTTGAGATCATCAAGTCTAACTGTACCTGTACACTACTAAATCATACCCCTAATCACATCAGTTTTCGAAGCAGTCGTCAAAGTTCTGGCAACAAACTCAGCTTATTAACAGGAATATCCTCTGCATGATTTAAATGCCATGTAGCCCTCCCATGGGTCATAAATGATCTGGAAGAGCAGATAAGTGGTGCTGATGGATACAGCTTGTGGCAGAACATCAAATTATCTTCCTGCTAAGTTGTTCTTCTGGAACAGAAAGAAACAAGAACTTCAGTTGTTTTGCCAATGCCAGCAAGAGATCCAATAATTAAGCTCTACAGAAAGCATGAACACCTATAAGTCTTTTGTAAAAAAAAAAACAACACCAAAAAAAACCAAACAAAAAATCCAAAAAACCAAAACCCTCCAAAAAACCCCAAAACCACAACAGCAGGAACAGCTTCCACATATAGAAGTACACAAGGACTTTCTAGTCACTTTTATAAAAAAATGGAATCTGTTAATCTAACATGGCTATGTAATTAGCAGGTCACATCACAAGTCTACTTATATTAGAATATTCTTGAATATAATACACAAGTTATACTTATTACAAGATGTGACTATGTCATGCATCTATCTTCTCTTAAAAACCCTTGGGAGCTAAGAGGCTAACTTAGAGCCATTGTGGTGCCAAAATAAAACAAACAAACAAACTTATCTGAGTCACTAAGAAGGAAACAGGCACAGCAGAGAAGAAGGACAAGTGCTGTTTTAATGAGGTTTCTGCCAGACCCGGTAATACTCAAAGAACTCCAGATCCTAAGTGTAAAGTGTTCCACCTACTGTGTGAAATTTTCTCTCAAATCTTTATCACCAAACTATTTGGCCAGTACCAAATGACTGTAAGTATTTAGCTTTCTTCACTTCTCACTTCTAGTGTATTTGTGGAACAAGTCACTGTAAAATGAGATGACCTTGCTTTCTTGTTTTAGTTATACGTCATCATCAGCCATCTGCTTTCATGCCTTAACATTTTTGCAGTATTTATGTGAATTTGAAGTGTGTGCATTAGAATACACCGCCTCTCTGCCTTTCCAAGATGTGAGGTGGATGATCACAGAG
This sequence comes from Clamator glandarius, assembly GCA_033459285.1. Taxonomy (NCBI): domain Eukaryota; kingdom Metazoa; phylum Chordata; class Aves; order Cuculiformes; family Cuculidae; genus Clamator; species Clamator glandarius. The sequence continues at coordinate 683,241 of JAUNZM010000106.1, forward strand.
TGCCTATAAGGCACTGGGGAGTACGTTATTCGGGTGGGTGCTAGTACTGCACTAACAGGAAGAGATAATTGTTAGTTGTTGGTAGTATACTGGTGTAGCAAAAGGTGACTGGGAAACGAAAGTATCTCATGAAAATTTCTGGAGTAAGACTGTTCTCTGAGGAGAAGGAAGGATGTTGGGTTTTTTCCATTTCTTTGCTTTTAAGGAACATTCTCAGTAATCTTCATAAAATGCAGTGTGACACTCTCGATTCCTTGTGTGAAATGTTATGCAGGGAATAGTCTCAGATTCTGCTGAAGAACGTGATTATTTCAGAGGTCATTTTTTGTTTACTTTAATGTCAGGCGTGATAAAGCAAATGCATTAACTTATTAATATTCTCACAAAGTTATAAATAGTTTCAAATCACATTTCTATGTTATTTTGTTCCTACAGAAGTTTGTTGTTTGAAGATAGAAGTCTACAAAACAGCAGGAATTCTGACTTTGTGTTTGGAGAAAATATGTTCGAGAGAGTTTTGGTACGACCTGTAAATGCTGGTAAACCTTTTATCAAGGTTAACATACTTATGAGTATATTTTTTCAGGTATTGCTTTATTTAGTTCCTCCTCTTCTAAAGATGTGAGTATATACGATTCCAATGACTGTTTCAGAGAAAATATCTGAGTATTTGCCGTAGGAGGGATAGGCATCCCCTTCTTCCCCATCCTAGATAAGTGCTCAAATTACTAACCCATACCAACATGAACTTTTCTTTAGTTCATTTTTTGATGTGAAAAATATTTTTAAAATATTCTATGTGAAGCGGGACAGCCACAATAGAAGGTGAAAGAATGTGGTTCCCACCACTCTAATAGATCCCATCGTAACTGTTATGAGATGGGAGAAACTAGTATGAGGGAAAGATTGAACACCCATCCTAGATGTTGTCCATGTGAAACTACATTGTGCATGCTGTGAGACAGCTTAATGGTTGAAGTCTTGAAGGAAGCTCAGACAAAAAGGTGGTTCCCAAGTTAATTCCCATTTAAAATGGAATTGAAATTCAGTTTCTAGAAGCAGTAGAATGAAAACAGCTTGAATATCTGCCAGTGAAACAGCTTGGCAACTTTAGGTCTGGGTTTATGACTTCTGACCAGGATTTAATTAGGAAGTAGGAATTGAGCCACTGAGCATTGTTAGGAGCCAGAAGTATTTATTTAGACATGTGCAAAACCTGAAGGTCATGGTTAAGTTTGTGATGTCTGGGAACTTTAAGCTATTTTTCTGGGGCTTAAATGCTTAAGCTAGAAATTAACTGGTAATTAAACATCTAAGTCTTTCAGTGTGTTTAAATCCTAGTCCAGGATCCATACAAAGAGGCCATTCTTCTTGGTGGAAGAATGATGTAGTGATTTTATGATAATAAAACTACTTTCATAGGCAACTGAAACAGTATAATCTGATGCAGTTTTTATTTTTAAGATATTACAATTGTTAATCTTCAGCCTAGCATGCACTAAATGATCAATGTTCTGCTGATATGAAATAATTTAGCCATTTTATTTAAATAGGAATTTTTATTTCCTGTTTTTTTTCTAGAGTGATGAAAGACATCCCAAGCCATGTAATGAAGCCAATTTGTATAAAGGACAAATAACATCCATGTACACAGAATCTTCTCATATCAGTCCTCAAACAAGTAAGAACACTCAACAAACAACTACAGCTAGCTTTGTAATTACATGTTTTACTGTTATCTTGGAGGATGTTAAATGAGTGGTGGTCAGTAATTGTCATCTATTCTCAAATTATCCAGTCAATAGTACACTTGAAGTATGTGCCAAAATCTGCATTCAGAAATCAGCTACTGGTTATGACGTTTAAACTGGACTTACTTCAGAATGAATGACCTAAGGTACTTGGGAAATGATGGAGCTTTACAGGTTATACTTATTATTTGAAAAAAAAAATGCAGTGAATTTTGTGAATGCCTTTTAGACTGTTTTTAACTGCAATTTTAACCTGTTGGCTCCTTGTATCTTGTGACTGCTCCTATAAATTACTTTGCTGAATTTGTATGCTAATTATAGGACTACAACTCCCATACAGACTGAGTCCAGGGGTTGTTAATGACTCTGGTCTGAACTTTTCTACTATGCAAGCCACATAACCTTGGATTGTGAGGGAATCCCAAGTAAGCGCCTGTCTTTGCATTCCTCTCTACTAATAGATGTATTGCATCCTTGTACTTTCTATGAACATTCTTACAAATGAAAACAAAAGTCATTAAGGCATATGGAAGTCATATGCCAATAACACAAATATACAGAATTTTGTATGAATGTTGTTCCTTGTTGTTCAATGTTGTTACTGTCAAATATTCATTTTATATGTGCTTTATATGTGCTTTACTCAATATATATATATTGGGACATGTGCTTTTCAGTATTTACTGGTCTGCACTGCAATACGAAGGATCAATTTCAGTTAGAAAATCAACTTCTGATTATTTCTACAAGTTGTTCCTTTTGGCAAAACTCTGCAACTGCAGAGAGCCCTGCTCAATTAAAAATGAGGCAGAACAGGTGAGACATTTCACAGTATACCAGCCTTTTTCTTTTTCTCTTCTATGCAATACTTCAGCCAAAAACTTACTAATAACACTAAGTCATATGAGAAACCACAGGGATTACTGAGGTCACAGGCCATCCTATGTGCTAGTGTTGTTGTCCTGAAAGTATTCTCTGTACAGAAAGGATTTCCTGACTGCCTTTTTTTTTCCCCTACAGAAACAGCTTTGTTGAGGAATGCAACACTGATTGAATCGGCAGCTGCTTGTATTTCCAAACCAGTGGAGAAAATTCTGCTAGATAAAGTTGAAGTTATAACTGGAGAAGAAGCAGAGCACAATGTATTACAGGTGTGTATTTCATAAAGCCTTGATAAAGAACAGTTATGTTGTTGAAAAGAAATCTAGATTTATCACAAATTGCAGTAATCTGGAAACAGCTTCAGTTTACATTTTAAATTTTCAGTTTTAAAAGATGTCTCTGCTAACCCATTCTTCTGTAGGCTGATATTTTCTTTTTCATACCGTATTTCTTTATTTTATAGTCCCCTTCAGTAAATGACTGCTTCAGAACTTCATTTTACAATTGTATTTTATAAGCATCTACACATATACAAGGCATAACTAAAACTTCAAATTAGAAGTGATTTGAGTAGAAATTTTTTAATTACAAAGGCTTTTTTTTAGGGAGGAAAAAGGCGTATGTTTTCAAAGTAATTAATTTTATGGTTAATCTAAAATATCAGTTGTCTTCCTGGCCCTGCAGGATGTGTCTTGCTATTCTTCATCTTCAAACTGTTATTTTCTCAGAAAATAGCAACTGTGTATATGTAAATTTCATTTTAAGTAGTAATCGTGATGTATCTATATTTGTAAATGTGCACGAGTGTATTAAAAGCCATACAAAAAGGTTTAAAAACGTAAAGTTTTAGAACCACTAAAATTAACATTGGCTGGCAGTATCCATCGTGTATTTCTCTTTCAGATCAACTGCAAGCTCTTTGTATTTAATAAGCTTTCTTTAACCTGGATTGAAAGAGGCAGAGGATCCCTGAGGCTTAATGACACTTCTAGGAATAAATGTGGAATGCTGCAGTCAAGGCTAAGTAAGAATTAAATAACAAAGCAACTCATACACAAAACACTAACTGACTTGTGCTATTGCTGACCAGAATGACTTTGTTTCAGAAAATTTAAAAGAGAGTAGCTAGCTCCAAACATCTTTTGAATGTTGCTTGATGAAGTTACCTGCATTACTGACTGAAGCACTGGCCATTTTTCACTCAGTACACACATGCCTGCTTGTCTTGTTAGATTCCATGCATGTATCTGTAGCTCAGTCACTAGTCTCACGGTTTACTCTTTATTGATTCTGCTTTCCCAAGAGCACTGTTTCAAGTCACTTCTGGAATATTGTTTTTACTGTATTGTCATTTTCTGATGCTGTATTGCACCGTTTCAGCAGATAATTTGCCTTGTATGCCAGCTGTATTAAAATAAACAAATGTATTATGGCATTTTTAAAAAGAATTTAAAAAATATCTCACTGTGTCAGGTTTTAGACCCACTGTAAAAGAGTAATTCATGAGAATATTAGTGGTATATGAGTGGTAGAAAAAAACTGCTGCAGTAAAAAATAAAATGGTTTCAATGACCTGTCATATAAACCTTCTTATTTTAGTTATGCGAAATCAAGGCAGCTTGAGATTGATTCTCAACACCCGACTCTGGGATCAAATGGTTATAAAAAGAGCAAACAGCAAGAGCCTGTGTTTCACTGCAACAAACCAAGAGGACCACTCTGTTCAAGTATTTCTAATTCAGGTAAGCAAGAGGTAAAACCCACACCCAAATCCTCATTTCACCTAGGATTCTGAAGAGTTGCTGAGGCTTTGTGTTTAGCAAATGGCCTTTTATGCTTTGTCAGGCTGTACTTAGCTGTTACATGGCATTTGCTATGAAATTAGTCAGATGTACTATCCCTTGATATATCAAACAAAAAAGATGTGAAGTTTGGATATGGCCTTAGCACAGACATCTCTAGACTCTGTTTCACATACTACTGATGGAATGGGTATCATTCCAGAGTCAAATGCAGCAATTACTCTTTCTTACAGAAGCGACACTGAAAGAATCTCTACACAGGGAGATATATATTCCTAAATTACTTTGGTACAAGGCAGCAGCATTCTGTCGTGGTCCTCAACACAGGACCAATAATCCATCTTCCAATAGTCCATCCAGTGTACCACCTCCATTTCTCAGTTGAGGAGAACAGCCACGTCTTAGACAGTAGTCTGAGAATCCTGGTTTTGTCTAGCAAAGGCTAGTAAGTTGAGGATGGAAATGTGGTGGACTTATTTGCAAATAAATAGTGTGTATGTACTAGGCTGGAAAGTGAAAGTGTCCACCTGCACATCCTTCAAGGCTGCTCTCAGTCCAACTCAGCCTGTATTTTTGCTTGGGATTTCCCTGACCCAGGTGCAGGACCTTGCACTTGGCCATATGAGATTAAAGTGACAGAGGAACTCTGGCTTTTGAATGAATCAGTGGAAGTCTACTGTTAAAAATGATCATACCAAATTTGATTACCAATGACAAAACACAGCTCTTTCCTTACTTGTGAAAATTTCTTCGTTAGCTTCTCTGTGAAAAATAGGAGGGTTTTCTCAGTTAGAAATTGTATACATTTTATGTTCTGCAGGCAGGCTCAAAAGACACTGGATACCTATATGCAGCAATACATCACCGCCTTGTGGCATTGCGAAGCTTTGCTGATCAAGAGCCAGATACTAATCAAGTAGACACAGAGTCAGGAATAGCGTTTCAGCTGTTTAACTGTGACAGTGATGATGAAGATGATGAAAAAATAACTCAAGTGAGCAGCAGTGGATCTGGTAAGCAGAAGTTTTCCGGGGAATGCTGTAATCCTTTCAGGGTATTTTCTTGCAATGAAAATTGTACCTTTTTTTTCCCCTATGCTAACTATAACTTTCATCTGTTTCTACCTTCTCAGGTAGAAAAAAGTAATTAATTTTAATATTTTGACTTACTAATGTTAAGACTTTGCCAGATCCAGTACCTACACATCTTTGTAGCAGTGGAATGCGTTTTTAACAAAAGGCTGAGAAGTTTTCATATTGTCAAGCTTTGCCTGAATGCTTCTTCATTATATTTCATCAGAGATGACTAGAGGTATTGAGATACTAGTTGTCACTTGAGTAAGTGAAAGCTGAGTCCTTTCATATCATCACTTAGGTAGTTACTGATGGCTTGAAGCATAATGAATGTGTTTACTAAGTTATTGATTTTGCAGTGGTTAACTTCATTTAAAACACTGATTCTTGATCAGCTGTAACAACTACCTCTCTGGAAAATTTCCAGCCAAAGATTTACACACCAGTTTTGCTAGCTTTCTTCAACATAACAAAAACATAGGCTGCTCAAAGTGAAGAATGCAACTAAAACAAAGAAGCTGCTGACTTAATCCTACTCAAGAAGCTGTTAATAGAGCTCACAACAAGTCTGGGGTCACATTTGCAGAAAGCAAGGCAGACTTAAAACTTCTATCTTAGCAAAAAACAAGTCATGTTTCTGGGGCAGATTAATTTCCTTGTGGTAAACTGCTAGAGTGGATAAAGTAGTTGACAATTGTGTTCAGTTTTCTAACAGAAGGCCTACAGGAGGCGTGTTTGAGTTGTTGCTCACAGCGTTACAACTAACATATGCCCTTTATAATATAAGCTCTTACTTTGAACAACTATTCAACAGGAATCAGGCCATGTACCAGCAACAGCTATGACTGTTTCCTTAAGGAAACAAGTCTTTTTTTCCCTCTTTTGGCAAAGAGACTGCAGTTTACAGTGCTTGTTCCTGTTATTAATTGTTGTTTATATTCCAGCAGCACTTAGTGCTTTAGAGAAAGCATGATGCATTTATACAACATTTTTTCACAAGTACATTTTTTTCTGTTGAGGAAATAGAAAAATTCTTAGCTGTGAGATCAACTTGGATTGCTCCCAGATAATCAAACGTTGCCTCTGTAATTCCTAAATAAACTCTATTGACTTTACAGAGAGTTTCTGGAAACTTGAAAACTCTGTATGGAGCTTGATTCTTTTCCAGAATTAATGACGATAAGAACTCTTTGTTCAATTAAGGAAATTTAAAAAGAGGGGAAAGGCAATGTCAGAGCAGTATAAGAACAGATTAACAGGTTAAATATTTATTTTGATTAGCATAAGCTTCTGATACAAATATGCAGATGGCAGCCAGCAAACAGATTCTGAGATATGAGTGTCAGCTGCTATGTTTTTCTTGACCTTTTAGTGCTAGCATCTGTATGTCATTTATGTCTAGTTATTGACTGCATTTCTAATGATCCCTTTCAGGTACTTTTTTGATAACTTCTGCCATTTCCTGCTTATCTTAATCTCTTCTGTTATTTTCAGAGCCATGAGGTCTGTAATTTTGCATAGATTCGTGTTACTGTTACAAATCCCACTTTACATGCAGACATTTAGTCTTAACACATGCCTGTCACTGAAATTCCCATGTCCAAAACGGGAAGAAAAATACACTTCTTGGATTTTGAATACGTTGAGGTTGGTTTTAAGTACTAGGATAGAAACGTCCATTTAGATGCAAGAGATCAGATCTGGCATATTTAAGAGCATTTATTTAAATCTTTTGGGTTTATACTTTTGTTTTCATTGGAGGATGTGCATCAATAATTTGCCATCTTTTTATTGATGGACGTTTCAGAGATTACATCTACTTAATACTGCATTAATGTTGAGAAGCATAAGGTCTCAAGAAATACGATTATAAAGAATGCCTGCATTTTATTTCATTCCATCTACCCATTTTGTCTCAAAAATCTGGTAGTTCTTTCTTTTCTTAAAACAGGTAACTTCCTTCTTGTTAAATTGAACTAACATGGTTCCCTAGATTATGCTATATATTTCATAACACTGTAAAAGACATGAAAAACTAGATGACAATTATTTCTAGTGCTGAAGACTGAAAAAGAAGACAAATATGATACATGTAATAAGTGAAGCATTGTGAGCATTAAAGTGATTCTCTATATTTGCAAGACATTTTTGTAAGAATTTTTTACACAGAATTCTTCACTAGAACGTCCATGGGATGCTAATGCTGCAGAAGGACAGTTTATAAGGTAGTAAAAGATATTTCTACCATTTTTTCAAATTCAATATAGACATTTATTCCAACATATTTTAAATTCGTAATTGATTTGCTTTACTTTCATGCAGAGATACTAATTTCATCTAGTTGTTGTACCTGGTATTTTTATTAGATCATATTTCACCATTTACTGCCTGGATATTTTTACCAACAAATTGCTTTGTAAATCTGAGTGTAGAAAACCAGCACAATTCCTCTTTATATAGTACCTTGATTACAAACAGTTACAAATTCAGCACATGGGAGTACTGACTTGCATTCCTAATATGCGTAACTTCCACAAATTCCATTGGATAGGGAGGTTTCTAATGCAGCCACTATGCAGCTCTTTCAGGGTGCCCATCTCTTTCCACTGATGGCACAAAGAAGGTGCCTACATCAGGCTCAAAAATAACCCTGCCAGCACGTGGACCTTCTAGAGCCGCAACATCTAAGGTTGACATTGTTAGCAGGTTATTGAAGTCACTACTTAGATGCCTAAGTGATGAAGATGTCTCTGAAAAAGTTACTTCTTGCTTCTGACACTTCTAAGAGGTTTTTCCATGTTTTCTTCATAGTCATAAGGAGATTCTGTCCTTAATCCAAAAGAATTTTTGTTTACATTTAGAGGCCACTGCTGTTTCCATCACAATCATCAGAAGTAGCTGAAGGCCTTTACTCTGTTAGTATTTAGAAAGAACTGTTACTCCTTAGAGGCATAAGGCATTTCTTTCATAGGGGAGCATGAAATAGGCTAGCAATAGGGCTATAGGTAGGACAGTTTGTATGATTTCCACCCTTTTCCTTGCTATAATTTTGTTTATTTATTTTATGAATTTTGTTATTTTTATCCCCAAGGGGGAACAGAGATGCTGGAAAGTACATGTGAGGGACAAGGATGACAGTGTCACTAGGCAAAGAAGTGTTTTATGCATTATTTCTTTTACTGCACCTCACCAATAACTCTCTAAAACTTTCTCCTAATTTCATCCTGATTGAGGGCTCTTCTCTTTTGATCGAGGTGTCCTCTCTTTCCTGGCATGGAATTTTCTTTTAGAAGGTATTAGGGTGAATTCAAAGATGCTGGAGTGTAGGACTGGGTAAGTTTGAAGAAGTCTCCCTGGTTAAAGAGAAAACCACAGTGTGCAAAGATGAAATGTGTCTCGTGTCAGTCCACAAAGAATTACATGGATGTTGGAGACTACCGGTGTCGAGAGCCGGAAAGTATCATATCACAGAAGCACAACCTTTGTTTTATTCTAGAGATGTTTTCTAAACCTCCAAACACACCTCCCATGTTGGCCTTATTAGGGTTCTGTCATCTTCTGGTGTTTATCAAGATATTACAAGAGGTGTTTTTTTGTTTTTAAGCAAAGTACTTTTAAAGTCCTTAAAGGAACTACTCTTCATCAACACTATTGCAACTCCTAAAAACCTGCTATCTTTATTTGACATTTCTTGTCAATTTAATTTAAATTTTTACCTATAGTTAAGAAATTCCAGTCATAAATCTAACAAACACACATACACACATATGCCTGATGGTGAATAAAACTGAGCAATAGTGAAGAATTCTTTGTTGGAGTCTTAAGTTTATATATTCTTACCAGCAGATCTCAGTGTCTTCTAAAGCAGAGAAGAAAAGGCAACTGTCTGATTGGCTTTAAATGCTGACTTAACAGGAAATGGGGTGGAGGAGTGGAGGGCTCAGATTGAATGTTCTGACAGACTGAAGGCCTTTCATTTCACCTGTAAGAGGTTTAAAACTTTTAGAAAGTACTTAGCAGTGGCCAGATAGTAGCAGCAATTTTTAAGCAGGTGCTGAGATAGCAGTATTATGGCATTAGTCAGCTGTTTCTACTTTTTGCAGATTAGTCATAGTCATAGAAATAATGCACCAAAACCACCCCTGGTACTTTATCATGACTAATGGGTTATTTGGAGGTATGTTGGATTTCTCAGCGACTGAGCATCTATTATGAAGTGTTAAGACAATGTTCCCCATACAGAGCAAGATGGTTTGCATCCCAGACACACTGTCCTATCTAGACATCTGACTCTGTAGTGCTTATGTACTTGTCCTTATTGACATGGGGGGGTCACAGGCTTCATCCACTATTCACATGCTCAAATATTTGTGAATAATCCTGTGTTATCTAGTTAGATATTTACCTAAACCAGGAACTGATCATATCCAGACTTTAACCTACTGATCTGGTATTATGAAATGCTGGATTGTTTCAAAACAAGAATACACTAAAATAAGCAAGATTTTTTTAAAAATTCTTTTTCAGATCATTCTAGATGGAACCGCGGGCAGTCTGTAGTCTGCTTATGACACCTGCCAGAATTGTAACAGCATGGCTGGGAACTCATCTTCCTAAGATGCCTAAGCTGACTCATCAGTCCCTGGACGGACAAATCAGATGCATTTTGCTTTATAACCTTCAAGTAAAGATTAATTTTAGGGAAGGCTTAGGTTAAACATATTGAGAAAGAACTTGAGATGCACTTTTGACAATTCCAGTCAGTCTGCTTTGCACTGAGATCACAGAATCATAGAATCGTTTAGGTTGGAAAAGACGTCTAAAATAATGAAGTCCAACCATAAACCCAGCACGGACAACACCACTAAACAATGTCCTAAATGACACAATGGCTTCCAGTATTCAAGAAGTGTTACAAAAGCTTCAGATTTTAGAATTAAATCTATTTAGATGTATTATAGAAGGAGTTTTATAGGGAATAAATATTTATTCATCATATTGATGGATAAGACCACATAACCACGAACTAATAATATACTTGAAGAGATATTTGTTAATTTTTCTGTTGTTTAAAAGATACATTTGGAAAACTTTAAATTGGGCTTCGCTGAAAGCATTTATTTAAAACTGTGTGGTAACACTCAGCATTCTGTTTGTAAGCGCATACAAGCAGAATTGTGAGTGGCAGTTTAGCATGACCAAGTCCTACAGAAACGAGCCTTCGTAACAGGCTTTTTTCTGTTTTGAAAATATCTGGACTTGTATACCAACAAACCACAGTTGTACTTCTACAGCCCTAAGCACTGGGATAACTCACCATGAAGAGCTGCAAGACAATTCTAAGGTTCATATGAGGGTTTTGATCTAAAATTGTACGTACTTGCATGCAGGAACACCTTTTTAGTCACGCATAAAAAGCTCTTGCACAGTTAATCATCCACTTTATAGACACAAATAAATGCCTGTACAGTATAACCAGATATCTCCATTAAAACTTATCTTAATGTGTGAAATTATCAGAGATTATATCTGCTTAAGCTGTAGTTATCCCTAAACAGCATCATTCCTTCAACTGTTTTAATATATTAATTCCAACAGTGCCAAATACTTAGTCACTCTGTAAAAGTGATTCCACAAATTATTGGCTTAACCATTACTTAACCATTCTTATGAGGAATCAGAAACATCAATTTGCTGTAATGCCCTCTGTGAGTGAAGACTTGCCACACCATTCCTAAGCCTGTGCCCAGTACAAATACTATTTATGTTCTGTGTTTTCTGTTCATTCTGTCAAAAGATAAAGAAAATGTGTCTGTAATCATTCTGCTGCAACTCTCTCCTGCCTTGTGTATTGTTGGTTAGCAAATGTTATTTGTCATCCCGAGAGATGAAACACTGTTCTGAAGTATCTTGAAGTCCTTTTAATCAAGGTAGTTGTAGTGATTTATCAGTCTTAAAAGGTGCATCACACCTGAAGAGTCAAATTAGAATTCAGTCTTCCCACCTGAACATATAAATGGAGTTGGAAGAATACCAGTTTGTTCCAGAATTCTCAGTGTTCAGTCAAGATTAGAATCACAGAATCACCAGGTTGGAAGAGACCCACGGGATCATCAAGTCCAACCAGTCCCACCAATCTCTAAACCATGCCCCTCAGTATCTCATCCACCCGCACCTTAAACACCTCCAGGGAAGGCGAGTCAACCACCTCCCTGGGCAGCCCGTTCCATTGTCTAATGACCCTTTCAGTGAAGAATTCTTTCCTTATGTCGAGCCTGAACCTCCCCTGGCGGAGCTTGTGGCCATTCCCTCTTGTCCTGTCCCCTGTCACTTGGGAGAAGAGGCCAGCATCCAGATGAAGTTGAACTAGCATATGGATTACCCTGAATCCTAAAAAGGCTGCCAAAATCAGCACTTGTTTGGCATCTGGGTGACAGTAAGCTTAACTGGGACTGAGCTTAACTTTTTCTTCAGAAAAAGGGGATGCTTCACAACAGAGCACCTGTGTCAAACTGGAAGCACTGGGATTCTCTTTGACTCTTCAATCTGCTGACAGCAAATACGTGCTTTTCATAACTAGCTGTACATTTTGTCTCTTTCCATCAGCTTCACTCCTGACCTCCACAATATTTGCATCACTGACCTTCATATTTCATTGCGGCAACTCATACTCGGGAACAAAGCCCAGTGTTATAAAAACTTCAGCAGCTGTAAAACACAGCAGCCGCATGTATTTAGCAACAGGTCATGGTGATAACTCTGCCCTGGAGTTCAGCTGGCCATGCACTGAATGCAGAGTTTGATTTCAAAGTCTGTCCTGATAATGAAAGCCTTTTGTGAAATGGGATTTGAGCACCTGATTGTCATTATATCCCTCTAAATTCTGCTGCAGCTGTAAAATTCTGGGCAAAAGAAAAAGCATTCCTGGACAGGTATAATGAATTTTAGCAGAGACAGAAGCTAAGCACTGTCATTTGCACGCATCTCCCAAGCATGAGGAACAAGGCTTGTGATCATTCACAAATAAACAAAACCTTTTAATCTGCTTGTTCCCAGGATTGTTACATTTATACGCAAGTATAAACACAAACACACTCTGAAATATGAAGCTATGTCTCTTAAAAGCTGAGAAGAGGAGAGAGATTTAACTATTTTGAAAAGTCTAGATACTGTGGCAATACAGGACATATAAATACATGCATGTGCAGACATATTTATGGTATACATTTTTACTCTTGAGATCCTAATACTTTATTTATTCTATTTAGTCTCATTGTACTAAAATTCATTGTTTCTCAAGACTGCAGGTATGCTCATATGTAATATATTAACTTGGTTTTAAAAATGTAAAGGTTGTCTTTTTAAGGTGGCCAGAGCAACAATATCTGTGCCTGAATAATAAACAATTTTCTTACAGCTTTAATTTCTCTGTAACCAGTTGCCTTATTTTCTGTCTCAGAGCTTCTTACAGACAGTTCCTTCCATGCTGCAGAATTTCAAGCCTCTTTTGCAAAGGAAACAAGATTTAAACTGTTGTGTACTATGTCCATCTATCTTTCAGACCCACTTCAAGCCCACTGCTCAGTGACAGAACTCAGATGAAGGTATCCTTTGGGAAAAAAAGTTTCAGGCAAGTTTAGTATTTTCTGTGAGGCTTTTGGGGCTGAATGGTGCATTCCTACTTCTGAACAAGCTGCAGCATTTGGTAAGAGGGATGAGAAAGGAAAACCATGAAAGGATGGGTACTTGGGATTACTGTGGCCTGCAGAGGTGTTCTTAAATCCATAGGAAGCCAAACATGGCTAATTTTGCTGCTTGTGGAGCAACCCGTCCTTCTATTTTTTTTTTTAATATGAATTTTATTCATTTATTGATGGATTTATTTCTAACAAATCCTAGTGATGGATTTATACACAGAAGGGATACAAGGCTGGAAGCTCTTATCCACCAGTGCAGTAATTTTCAAAAGGAGGGAAAACTGACAATATACTAATATAAGGGTACATATGAACATATCTGCCACTAAACTCAGGAGTTTCTGGCCAAATCTACTTGGATGGGGTGGCCTAAATGGCTTATTTCATGTTCTGGAGGTGTTTGTAGCACTTCCTAAATCTTGTCACATGGGTTTTTCATGTAATGATATCTAGTGATCTCTGGATTACTTTTGGCAAACTGTATGAACTTAAAAGTTTGGTAATGTCTATGTTGAATGAATGAATACAGGGAAAACCTCTAGCACTTTTGATATTGCTCTCAGTGCTATTGACAGCCTGGACAGGGAGGGGAAGAAAATCCTGTCTTCCCCAACCAGGTTTTAGAGGACCTATTGCTGGAGCATGCTAGTAGGAAAATGTAGAAGAAGCTTACGTTGCCTGTTCTACAGCAGTTGTCTGCCTAAGAAGTGGAGTTCAGATTGCTGAGTCGTCTTTCACTACTGGTATTCTGACAAAACAATGTGTTTGCAGCTGTTTGATCATATTCAGACTGCTTCTGAAATGTTAAAGTCAGTTGTGTTGGTCCACTTCAGGGATGCTTTAGTTTGCTTTGCATAAAAAATAGGCTGGGAAGGAAAGTCGAAGAGTCAATTTCTGTTAAATAAAACAAATTCTTATGGAAGTGTAAACAAGGAAGCTTGCCCCTTCTCATTAGTTTTGTGTGAAGAAAAATTCAATACTTTGCATTCATAAGAGTAACTGCACTTAGTTTGTTTTTTTCTGAAGCACCTGCCTCTACTTTGGAATTTATGAAGCAAATTATATTACCTAAATGTGAGGGTACATACGTTGCAATCAAAATGCAAGCACACATGAATAGAAACTGGGATCAGAATTCAATCAGATTATACGTGCTAGTGTGCTCATCGGCCTGCTTTGTAAGATTCTGACATGTTACATGAGTGATGTGTTCTCTAAGCACTTATCTGGAGTTTTCCTCTGGATAATCTGAATTAACAGCTGTTGTCAGCTGGGCTGAAAATCCGAGGACTCAGTTTTGTGAAACATTACCATGATGGACTGTTTGCCTCCTCCTCTGTGAATGCAGCTAACACTGATAACATTAACCTTATCAACACAACAAGAGTAGTACACTTTTCAGGCATCAGGCATTAGAGGCATATAAATAAAATATAAAGAATGAAAATTATTGGATTAGTTAACTATATAACTGGTTATTAATGGAATGATCACAAGAAGGAACTACTTAGAGACTTCAACAAGGAGTAGGAATGAACAGTTGTCCTAGACTGTAACTGCACTGGAAGCAATATGCACATTGCTTTGGATGGAAAAACACTACATTTGGAGACCTTCTTATGTAAAACTGCTGGTACAGTTGCACATTGCCAGTTTTGTAGCTAGTGTAACAACTTAGGAATAATGTAATGTTTACTTAGAAATTTTTCCAGTTACATTGGTTTGTAACACAGAATAAATAGGTTTTTATTAAGTTTACTTGAAGAATGCAGAGCTAGGGATGACTGGTTTTCTATGGACTTGTGTCATGAAATTTACCTCATGTATTATGACTCTTTAGTGTCTAAAATGGGCATAAGTAATGAAGCATTTTCCTTGCTGCAGGCAATAGTGAGTTTTTTCGTCACCGTGAGGAATTTTTAAGTACTCTGTGCTCAAAACAAGGTTGGTTGTGGTCAGCCAAGGGTTTAGAAAGTTATTACAGCAGGAATTTGCTTTTGCAGTTATTGAAGATGGGGTGTGAAGGTATGTCATATGTGATGAACTGTGAATATATTTGCTTAAAATGAGCAAAGTATCATTTGATAGATACTTAAGTCCTGTTTGTGCATACTAGGCACTTAATTGAACCACAAGGTGTAGTAAGGAAGAGGTAAAATAGTGTCTACTGAACATTTTGTAAGTGTGTCTGTTTACAAATTAAGATGCAAACCGGAAGCAACATCTCACAAACCCTATTTTATGTGATACAGCAAGTTTAAACCCTTTTCCACATAGGCAATGCTGCGTCAGAGACTTCCTTCTGGGAAACTTAGATCAATCACATCATGCTCTATGACTCAGGTCTGCTTCCAGAACATTAAGATAATACTTACTGCTTTGGACTTAATCTTTAAAATACCTATTTAATATTTTATGCTTATAATGCTTGCTGTGGGCATTAATTAAAGAAAATGTAACATGATAACTGAATAGCCTCAAATACTGTTCCATATACAAGCTTGCCTCAGTGGTTGAAGCTGATCTGTTTTTCAAAGAAACATCAAAACAGCTCAACATAAAAAGGTAACACGTGAAGCACAGAATCCTGGAGGAGCAGCTTAGTGGCCAGATAAGTTGTAAAATAGATACCATTGAGAACAGAGCTGTAAATTTTCAAAGCCTCTTACATCTTTTTGGTCTGCAGGATCTTGTAATACCTACTGCTTTGTACAATCTGAAAGTTAATGGTTAAACAGAATGAGGTATTTTCTGGTCAGCAAGGGAATTAGTTATGTTTAATTACTCTCCCAGTAATCTGGTTTGAGGTAGATTCCTTCAAGGCTAAGCTAATTAGCAGATAGAAAATCTTCCCATTGTCAGTAGGGACTGGATGGACGAACAAGAGTAGGGAAGGGTTGAGTGGTTTTAGCTGCTCTAATTTGCTAAGGCTCTCTTCACAAAGCACTGTAGAAGGGTGCTGCACTGAGGTTTAAAATCTGCAGCTTTGACTTCTCCCTGTAGTGAGTGGTCACGGCTTCCCAGGGAAGGTACAGGCCTAAGGCAAGCAATGAAAAACATGTACATACACAAGGCTTCACGTGTGGAAGTGGTGCCTGTGGAAATCGGTGCCTGTGGAAGTCAGTGCCTGACAAAAATCACACAGAATATCTAAAGAGCTTGCTTACAACATTAAAAACTAACTTGGGGTCCATTATTCCATTTTTCTCATCTGGGCTTGCAAAGTGCATGGATCTGCAACCAGCCCTGCTGCCTCCATCGCATTGGCTTCTCTGGTGCTTCCTCTGGCACTGCCATAAATGCCATAAAAACAGAAATAGTCATGAGAAAGAGGGGGGCTTCTCAAATAGAATGCTTCCTACCATGTCCTCGCAAGTGTGCCCAGGGGGTCAAGAAGGCCAATGGCATCTTGGCTTGTATCAGAAACACCATGGCAGGTCCAGGGAGGTTATTCTCCCTCTGTACTCGGCACTGGTGAGACCGCTCCTTGAATCCTGTGTTCAGTTCTGGGCCCCTCACCACAAGAAGGATGTTGAGGCTCTGGAGCGAGTCCAGAGAAGAGCAACAAAGCTGGTGAAGGAGCTGGAGAACAGGCCTTATGAGGAGGACCTGGGGTTGTTTAGCCTGGAGGAGGCTGAAAGGAGACCTTATTGCTTTCTACAGCTGCCTGAGAGAAGGTTACAAAGAGGTGAGTGTTGGTCTCTTCTCCCAAGTGACAAGAGGGAATGGCCTCAAGCTGCCCCAGGGGAGGTTCAGAGTGGACGTCAGGAAAAGATTTTTCACAGAAAGGGTCATCGGGCACTGGCAGAGGCTGCCCAGGGAGGTGGTTGAGTCACCATCTGTGCAGGTTTTTAAAAGATGAGTAGACATGGTGCCCTGGGGACATGATCTAGTAGTGGCCAGGTAACGTTGGGCTTGATGATCTCAAAGCTCTTTTCCAACCTAGCCGTTCTATGAAGACACCATTTAGTCCTCGTGAAACAGAACCTACTGTGTTATTCTAACTCTGCGATCCCATTTCCTCAGCCACGTTTAAGCACGAAGCGGGGAAACCTCCCCAGCTTCCCCCTCACCGTTCCCGCACCCCGCCCAGCGTCGCCTCCCCCTCCACCCGCTTCACAAGCAGGAGGCGAAGAGGTGCGGGGGGAACCCATCCCCTCAGCGCGGGAGGAGGCGGGACTCGCGCCTGGGCGGTACCAGGGGGGGTGGGGGGGGGGGGGTGGCCTCAGCCGCCTCTGCGCCCCGATTGGCGGAGGCGGCCACGAGAGCCCAGCACCGCCCCGGCGCGCCCCAGGTCTCCGCTCTGGCCCCGCCCCAGAGGTGGGTGGG
This sequence comes from Clamator glandarius, assembly GCA_033459285.1. Taxonomy (NCBI): domain Eukaryota; kingdom Metazoa; phylum Chordata; class Aves; order Cuculiformes; family Cuculidae; genus Clamator; species Clamator glandarius. The sequence goes on from JAUNZM010000106.1 coordinate 700,775, forward strand.
GCGGCGAGCGGCCGTGTGTTCTGATTGGCGGAGACGGCAGCGCTCTGGCCTTGCCCCTTAAATGGGCCCAGTCAGCGCTCTCCTCTGATTGGCGGAGGATGTGGCAGTCTCGTTCCCCTTCCCCAGGTGGGCCTGGCTTACAGCCAGCGCTATGCTCTGACTGGCGGGCGCGCCGCGGCTCCGGCCCCGCCCTCCATGGGGTGGGCGTGGCTTTCAGCAAGCCTTCTCCTCTGATTGGCGGAGGCGGTGGGAGTCTGCTCCCGCCCCTTATGGGCGTGGCTTCCCGCCAGCGCTGAGCTGCGATTGGCGGCGGTGGCGGCTGCGCGGGGCGGGGCGCGGCGGGGCCATGTGTGGCGAGCGCGGCCCCGGGCGCGGAGGGGGCGGGCAGCTCGGGAGCCGCCGCCGGGCACCGCCGCGGGGCGCAGCCGGCCCGGGCCATGTCCTCCGCGCGGGGCTTTCTGTACGGTTCCTTCTGCCTCGCCAGCCGGGCGGCGGCCGCCCGCCGCGCTCTGCCGCTCTGCCCGCGGGCGCCGGGCACTCCCGCCGCCTCGCCGCCTCCGCTCGGCGCCGCCCGCCGGAGCCTGCGAGTCCTCGGCGGCTCGGGCGGCGCGTTCCGGCCGTCGCGGGTGGCCGTGGTGGTGAAGACGACGCGGTACGAGTTCGAGCAGCAGCGGTACCGGTACGCGGGGCTCTCCGAGGAGGACTTGAAGCAGCTGGTGAGCGGCGGGCGCCGGGCGGTGCCGCCCCGGGGCTGCGTGCGGGCGGGGTCCGAGGAGGGTCCCCGCCAGGTCCCCGCCGCCTCCCCGCGGGGCGAAGCGCGCTGGCGGTCTGGAAATCCCTTCCCAGAATGGAAAAGTCTCGGTTTCGTTTCCTCCTGCTCCTTTGCTCGCAGTCCTTGCCTTGCTCTGCCCTTCAGCTGGCTTTTTTTTCTAAGGATGCCTCCAGCTCTGCAGCCAAATGTCTCATTTGCATCCCTCTGTCTAGCAAAAGCCTTTTTGTTTCATCTTTATGAAACTCCTCGTACAAAAACAGGTGGCTGTTCCACTGATGAAGTTGTGGCAAGGAAAGCAGGTATCTTGAAGAGCTGATATGTGCACTTGATGCCCAGTTCTTCATCTCCACTAAACTCTGAGGCCCCATCGTGTCCTCCACACAGCCTGTGACTGTCTCATTCCCCACCGATGCGTTAAAGAACAGTACCTGCTGGAGTTACTTTGGCTGCCAGTGGACTTTGCTGGCGAGGTCACTAGCACATGTTATTGTCTTTACTCTGAATAAGACCATTAGTTTGGGTCTGTCTGGTCTTTGATGTGTTATAACTGGAAATAGTTTAGACCTCTTTTCATTTGCAGTGGTTGCATTATAGTTGTACAAGTGCTTGTAGGAGGGGCAGATGAATGCTATGGTTGTGTATCCTTGCTTTGTAAAGCACTAGGGTAAAAAGTGCTGTGTCTATAGTCAGATAGCTCTTACATTTTTCTGCATGCTTTGTTTGGTCATCTATCCCCTATGGAATTCCTTTCCAAACATTTTTTTACATACGAGGGCTCTCTTGTAAAATTTCTTATGGCATCAAGTTTAATGTGGAAACATCAGCTTTTTTCTTATTCTCACCTACATGTAGGTTTCTGTTGATGAGATGTCTCTGTATGTCCTTTGTATGCTGGCTATGGGAAAGCGATGTCTTGCAGCTCATCTGTAAAACTGCTTTTCTGTCTTCCTTTAGGCTTCTCTTGAGGAAGCATTCCTTGCTGTTAAGTGTAGAGTATTGGATTGTCTTCAGTGTGCGGTGAAACCCAAGAAAAACAAAATGGCCTGTTCATTCACCTCTCCCTAATCGCTGTGTACAGGCAGGAATGGGACAGGGAGGCAATTAGCAAGTAACTTCATTAGTGTTGCAATCGCTAAAGTTGCTCTCGACTGAATGTAGTGATATCTGGAGTTTCTCTTCTCACAAGAATGTGTTTTGCATGCTTGATAACCTGTTTCAGTCTGAAGATGCATTTTTAAAAAGGTAACTGTGAACGCACTGTGTCTAATTGTAGTAGTGGCAGAAGCACATTAGAGTTTCTCCTTTTGGATAAACTTGTAGATATAAGAAAATTCTCTGCGTTTAGGGGAATTCTAGAGTTCTTATTCAAGGACTGGTGTTTTTTTTAAATCTAGCTCTCCCCTGAAAATGCTTTCATGTAAGGGATTGCAGCAACAGAACTGTCATCAGATATACAGAGCCTTACTATGGGTATAGCAGTATTAAATGAAGCCCTTACCAGGCAGATGGGCAAACTGAAAAACTAGTTCAAGAAAACATTTAAAAACTCTTCCAGAGTTATATTTTTGAAATAGGAAATAGAGTGAAGGGATTGTCCTTACTGCCTGGTTCTCAGACTTTTTTAGCTGACCTGTAAACATTTCTGTATCTACATTCACCTGTGATTCTGCTCTTGTTTGTCTTTTTTTGTCAAGCTGCCGGAGCTAATGGCAGCCTCAGTAAGTAGGTTGGGTGAAGGTTTAGTAAACTCTTCCTCTCTCTGTTGTGGACAGGCAGCAGAAGGATTGCAGCGAAGTGTCCTTCCCAGTCTTGCCGTCTCTGCTGTGGAGAGAACCCAGTGCTCAGCAGAGTGCTTGCTGCACAGTGTCCTTCCCCTTTTGTGCCATGTCCTTTGTGGGCAGCTTTGGAATATGACGCATTTTGCTTCCTGAGGTTAGCTGCACTCTGTCCTCCCTGTGTCCCTGCTTCTCCTGGGGATGCGTCGGAAGCTGGACCCAATGCTGCTGGTCTCTGAGAAACAAGGCCAAGTGCTGCTCTTGGACGTGCAGCGAGTCCCTGCTGCTGCTACCCAGGGTAGTGCTTGGTTCTTCCCAAAGGCTGTGAAATCTGATAGGGGAGTTCAGTCGGCCCCATGGTGGGCAGGGTGGGAGCTGAGGCTCACATGGAAACTTGCTGTTGGGGCAGTGGCAAAGAGTGAAAGTGAAAGCGCAAGGGGAAGGTTTGGTTTGCATGATGCTGTAAGCTGTTAGCTAACCCAGATAGTGGTGATTGTCTTACATTTCAGGGGCTCAAGCTCACAGGCCCTTGAGCTGGCATGTGGTGTGGCAGCACTGAGGTGTGAGGGTGCCAGCAGAGAAGCACAGAGTTGCTGTTGTCAGTCATGGATCTTCAGATGCCCAGATGCTGAAACACTAAAAATATTTTTCAAGGCGGTGTTGGAGGCTTAGACTTGAGAGGCCCTACCTGGGCTTGTTTGCCTACCAGTTGTGGGCAGAAGTGGTGTTTGCAAGTACCTAGAAGATAATTGATGTTTGTATTTGAACGCTGCAGATTCTATTATAACACAAAAAAAGATCATTGTGGACCTAAGCAGTTGTGCCCTATCACCGAGACAGGAGAGCAGGCCTAAACTCTGCTGTTCCCATGGATGTGTTTGTTTATTACCGTAGAAAATGCAGGAAGTTTAATGCAGACGTGACATTGCATGTGTGCCTTGGGCACACGTCCCTGTTAAATGGGATTTGTTCCATGTTAAAGGAAGGAGGCTGAAGGTGAGTCATTAGCATGCACCAGTAGATATTAGAATATGATACAGATGACAGCATTTGTCATATAAATGATATACTCTATAATATAGTTAGCGTACTCCAAGAAGTAGAATATCTCTGTGTCAAAGGTGGCTGGCTGGTTGACACTTATAATAGGCAATAGAGGCCCTGAGCAGCTGTTGCCTAAATACTCCCATAGCCTTTCTTTTGGACATCCCAAGCAAGTTGTGCTTTATCAAAACTATTACACGTTGCAAAGTCAAAGCTGCAAGATCTTGATTCCTGAATTCTTTCTCTGTGCAGACAGAGATGGGAGAGGTGAAGTAGCAGTCAATGCAATAGAAGAGCAGAATACGTCAGAGAGAGATGGAAAGCAAGAGCAGACACTCTTGAAGAGTGTTTGGTAGATCTGTGAAAGGCTGATTCTTTCATTCCATCTCTGTGTACGTGTCATGCACGCTTGCTCAAGGTGGTTGTTTTTACCGATCTTGTAACAGATACTTACACACTTAAAAATTACTCTTAAATCTGTTTATAACTCTACTTAAACATATCTGGCTATCACAAGCAGTATTCTAATTCTGAACTCTTCTGAAAATCGTTATTAAGTACATTAAGCACTGTCGTATGGAGGAAGTTTTCAGAGTCATTAGTTCAGAAGGGAGATTAGAAACCTATAAAAATGAGAGGTTTCTTTTCTAATATTAGGAAAGAAAAATGCCCCCAAATGACCCAGCACTTAAAAAAAAAGTATCATTGCATCTGCAAATTTTGTGGAATCACACAAGGAAGAATTCTTTTGCCTTCATGATGTCCCGATTCAATATCGGGGAGGGTTCTTAAATGATCCCAAGAGGCTGAGATTAAGACTCAAATGCAGTCAGATGCTGTACAATCTTGTGAGCTTTATTTTCTGGGACAGCGATAGGACAGAGAGGAAAAGAAAGGAAAAGTTAGAATCCCTAAGCAAGAAAATGGTAGAGATGCAGCTAAGTACCACCACCACGAATCCAGCGATGTCCTGTTGGGTTGCTCCTGGTGCACGTGATGAAGAAGACAGGGCCACAGAGCAACAATGATGCTCCAAGCTTCAGGAAGACCTGGGGTGGGGTCACACGCAGCAACACACACAAGGTTGAGTCCACCGAACAATGAAGCAACCAAGCACCCTGAGCCCACCGAGCAATGAAGAAGCAAAAGGCCCCCCTATTTATCGCCCTAGTCCCCACGATTTTCCGTTGGGGACAGTTCATCTCTGTGGTTGGCAGCTCTTATGAGATCATTGTGGTTGACAGCAGTGTTGAGTCAAAGCAGTTCGATAATGGTCTCCTACACATGGGTTTTAAAGAGAGTATTGGATTTCTAATACTTGCTGTTACCAGCATAAAGTTAAAAATACTAATCATTTTCCTAAGTTCCCTACAAACAGTTTGCTTACCAAAACTGAGAGCAATTGAGTTTCCTCTGACCTAGTTATTGGGATTGGCATCTAAATACGGCTGGTTGAAAAAATGAATGATCCTGTCAACTAATCCTGCTGTATGTCCTGACTTTTTAGTTCGCTCTTAGCAGAGCAAACACTACCACTGTTCTTATGTAAAGTAAGGGAACTGAATATCCCATATGGCCCCCTCAGCCCCCAGTAGATAAAGCTAATTTCCTGAGTTTCCACATTTTTTTGTTTGAAAGTGCTATTGAGATGCAGCTGCCAGCTTCTCACTGCTGGAAGATGTTTAAAGATGATTAACAATTTGGCTATCCAAACATACTTAATATGTAGTTTTAGTTATCTTTGAAAATATCTTATCAGATGAAAAGTTCTATTTGTTTTGGTCTTAATTGGCGGAAAACTCTTCAGCGTGGCTACAGCTGATACTCTGTTGTGGCTGGTTTGTGTGTCTTAATTGAAGCAGGGAGGGAGAGCAAAGAGTAGGAAGTTTAGAATGAATTTTAGTTCTTTTGGACCACTGCAATAAATATGTACGGTTTGTTACCTCAGAAATGTGAATGAAGTTCCTATAGTTTTCTTGAAAACAGGTGTCTGGGTAGAGAAAACATAACCCGTTAGCAGGATAATGCCTTCCCTAAAAGAGGCACAATGTGAACAGCTCTTCAGCATGGAGGAGCAAGATTATATTGACCAGGGCTGGTCAGGGAGGGAGGAGGGAAGGAGTGTCTCCCAGCAGGTAGGAGAGAGTCAGTCAGAGCTTGTATACCAAAACAGACCCCACAGAACTGTGGAGGATGGTGGGGGTGTGCGTGTAGTACGTGGCTCCCCTGTCCTGGTCTAGATGCTTACAGCACCAGCTGTTACTAATCTGCACATTAGAGTTTTCGTATTTCTTGGAGAATTTGCTCTTGGTGGAAAGAGTACTGTTTTGCCTGTAACTTGATCTTTTCTTTAATTACAGAAAAAAATACATTATGTAATTTTATATTAAGTGGTGAAAGAGACATTTTTGCTATCACTTTTGAATTGCCTTTCGCAAGTACTAGTATTTCAGGTTTATGAATCACAGCACTGCCCCAAGGCAGGCTTTTGGAAACTAGCCAGGTATTTAATTCTTAGATTTCTAACACTTTTACAGTTGCACTACCATTTTTACAGATGCAAGGAAGGTAGTAGAAGGAAAAAAGTAATACACAAACTTCTAATTTCAACTGAATTCTATTTTTAAATTGAAATAGTATAATTCAAGAGAGTCTTTTTCTTAAATTGTTTTCATTCTTTTCTTTAAAAAAAATTGAGCTAGTCTAAAAAGCATATCCACAAACATATTCACCATGCGTTCCTTTCTGGATTCACATATGCAGTGGTGTGTTTGAAGGTAGTACCTTTACATAGAAACTTATTTAATGAATGAAGGGGTGCTTCATGAAGCTTTTAATCTTTCTGGTGAATTTGGACTACCCATCTCTGCTTATTTTGTAATGTGAATTATTTCAGTAGGTGTTCTTCTTGGGAGCACATCAAGTGTTTAAAAAGTCATAGGAGTGTAGCTGACTCTACTTCACCCTGAAAAAAGGGGAATGAAGTATCATCTCAATCTACTGAGTCTGAAGTATACAGAATTCAGGGCACAGGTTATAGTACACTGAGGTTATATGCAGCTAAAGACTTTTTTCAGAAATAAAATTTTTTAGTTTGTCTGCTAGACACTGAGATGGTGTAAGTGTAATTTTTCAAATTACACAACCACAATGTGCATTTGTTTATCTCTGCCTTTGAAATCTGGTATAATTGCATCAGTTTTAAGTAATTTCTGTTGCATCTGCTTTATTAAAAACTTCCTTCTAGGTTGTCGTTATGCCATAGAAGGACTCTGGAAAATTATGGAAACATTAAATAAGTGAGATGTAGTAATTTTTCCGTGGCATTTGTTTTTTCCAGCACACCATTCAAGTACACTCAGTCATATAACACAAATAGATGAATAAGTAGGGCATCTCAGCGTACCTAAATGAAGCTTCATGTGCTACCTCACCATGTGTCTGATTATATGGCTGAAAAAAGCTGGGGTTTTTCTGAAGTGATTTTGATATTAAGTACTTAGCTAGTTGTAATTAATAACATGATGCTGGCATAACGCTGAACTAATGAGAACTGAATGACTGAATTGCCTGGATTGCACTGGCTTTCTGGAAACCCAGTACTGCAGGAAGTAGTTACTGCTCTGTTTATAGTTAAAGTAATTGTTTGCTCTGCATTAGTCTTTGAATTAAAACTACTATGTGTTTTCTTCAGTTAAAGTGACAATAACACTTTAATGTGGTAGATAAAATGCCATCACTTGTTTTCTAATTCTTTACTTTTGTTTATGAATAGATAAAACTCTTGCCCCAAAGCAGGATTTCTGTGAAGCCTCAGGAGCATCATGTTGCCAGGTTTGCTTACCAAGTGAAGAAATCCAAGTCAACTACTTCAAAAATAATGGCATACAAAATGCTACAATATGCAAAACACTTAATGATCATTACTCTGTAGCAGATCCAAAGGCAGCATTTGGAAGGCTGCCATGACTGTGTAATGGCAGTGAGGGATCTAAGTTGCTGAGGGAAACAGTGGGTAAAGTACAAGCTAAAAAGTTCCCCAGCTCAAACAGCCCGCTGGGCTTCTATGGCACAAGGGGTGAAATAGCAAATTGGAAGAAAGCTAGGAAGAGGCCAGGGACAGTAATGGGAACAATTCTGGGTAGCCAGCAGCTGGTTAGTGCATCAGTTGACAGTGAGTGCAGGTGAGGTAGGACTAGCACACTGCCTTTCTTTGATGGTAGGTGCTGACCTACTGCATAGTTTAACTACCTCGTTTTTTATAAGCAAGCAATTAATGGGCTGTATAATAACCCAGACTGGGAAGGGAGGAGGAACTGAGCTTAGTGTCTGCAGCTTGCAACTCAGTTTGTAACTGAAGGCTTGATTCACATTTGGAGCTCTACAGAGAACTTAAAACTGAACTTAGGTAATGCTGATTCTCAGCAGGACTTTGTTTTGGGAAGCTGCATTGTTCTCTGCTACTTTAAATAAGGCAAGTGCTCATTATTAAATCCTTCCTGTAAACAGTACATTGAGTTTGTGGATTGCATTTTTAACTGCTGAATTATCTGAAACCAAAGCATATCAAGTTTGGCCAGAAACTGCAGCTACTCAGTGAAACTCTTTCTCCGGCCTTTGTCTGGACTGCAGGTCCTGGAAATACGTGGGTGTCCCAAAATGTGTAAATCCACTAGGTACCATAAGTGTGACTCTGCTGAAAACTGCCCTATTGTTAGCAAAAGGCTGAGTGAAAAGCTTATCAATCAAAGTATCGGTTCAATGAGCCTGAAATTTTTCAGTGAAGAGTTAGATTTGCCTAGCTGTTTTTTCCCCAAATGTGGCAACTATACCATAGCATTTTTTTTTTCTCTAGCGAAACCATGAGACCTCACTTGATGCACTTAGTATTTCTAGTGCAAAAGCAAGTGGCAGAACAAGCTTGCCCTTTTAGGAAGCTTGAAAAGCTTTAAGACAAGCAGCTTTTGGGAAGGCAGTGTCATAGAATGGAAGGGACATTAAAGATCATCTGGTTCCAACCCCTCTGCCATAGGTAGGGACATCTTTCACTAGATCAAATTGCTCGAAGCCTCATCCAGCCTGGTCTCCACAGTTGGACATGCACAATTTCTCTGGGCAGCCTGTTCCAGTGTCCCATAACCCTCACACTACAAAATTTCATCCTAGTATGTAATATAAATTTGCACATTTTTTAGAAAAGTCCTATTACCACACTGCCTGATAAAGAGCTCTTATCCATCTCTCCTATTGGCCCCCTTTAAGTACTGAAAGGCTTCTGTAAGGTCTTCCCAGAGCCTTCTCTTCTCCAGGTTGAGCAACCCCAACTCTCTCACAGAGGAGGGACTCCAGCTCTCTGATCATCTTTGTGGCCCTTCTCTGGACCTGCTTGTGCAGAACAGTGTCTGCCTTGTGCTGGGAACCCAAGAGCTGGATGCAATACTCCAGGTGGGGACTCACCAAAATTGATGTGGGGGGGAGAAGCACTTTGCTGGCCATGCTCCTTTTGGTGCAGCCCAGGGTACAGCTGCCTTTATGGGCTGCAGGTGTACAGTGCTGGCCCATGTCCAGCTTCTCATCAACCGTTGCCTGCAAGACAACCTCCTCAGAGCTGCTCTCAATTCCTTCATTCCCCAGCCTGTGTCTGTAGTGGGGTTTGCCCTGGCCCTGATGCAGGGCCTTGTATTTGGCCTTGTTAAACTCATGATATTTGCATGGGACACTTCTCAAGTTTGTCTAGATCCCTCTGCATGGTGTCCTGTCCCTCCTAAGTATCAACCACATAACTGAGCACAGTTTCTGTCCCTGGTATAAATACAGCCAATGAAGCTCATAAATGATGCTTCTTTTGACAGTTTTCTAGTTAGAAGAAATTGATGATTGCATGTTGTCCTATACTTACTATGAAAGTTGGTGTCATATATAGGAATCAACATCTGTTGTATACAGCCCTCAAATTAATCTCCATCAGTTCCAGCTGGTGCTGGAAAAAAACACTGAAGTATCAGGGCTGTGGTTCAAGGTCACTGTGGCTATGCTGTTACCAGACTCTTTTCTGTGGAACGCTTGAAATGTTTCTCCGAGGTGCACTTTTCTACTGGGCAGGTTCTGCCATAGCTAACTGCTCAGTTTATTTTTCTCCTTTGTATTCTGTGTTTTATTATCTAAGATTCAGAAGCTGAATCATGCTTTAATCCCCCTTATTTGTATAAAAAATACTTTTACAGTGTGAAATACGATAGCTTCATATGTGATTGGAGCTTGTAAGACATCTGAAGATTCAGGGTCTGCTCTAGTGTTAATGAGTGTTAACAGGAAAATTACTTGCGTGCATCTTTAGATTGCCAGTCTTTGACTTTGGTATTTCCAGGTAGACTGGGAAGCGGTGTTCTGTTTGTTTTCATTCTGGTGTGTGTGTGGACAAGTTCATTGTGGAAATATGTGAGATCAATTGTTTCTAGAGCTATTCCCTTTTCTTTTTTTCTTTCTTTTTTTTTTTTTAAATTCCAGTCAGATGTTTAGAATCATAGAATCACCAAGTTGGAAAAGACCTCTTTTCATAGAGTCCAACCATTCTTATCCACCAGTAAAACATGTCCCTGAGCACCTCGTCTACCCATCTTTTAAACAGCTGCACAGATGGTGACACAACCACCTCCTTGGGCAGCCTCTGCCAGTGCCTGATGATGCTTTCTGTGAAACATTTCTTTCTGATATGCAGTCTGAACCTCCCCTGGCACAGCTTGAGACCATTCCCTCTTGTCCTGTTACTTGGGAGAAGAGACCTCAACACTCACCTCTCTGTAACCTCCTTTCAAGTAGTTGTAGAGAGCCATAAAGTCTCCTCTCAGCCTCCTCTTCTCCAGGCTAAACAACCCTAGCTCCTTCAGCCGCTCCCTCAGCCGCTCCTCATAAGATTTGTTCTTCAGCCCCTTCACCAGCTTTGTTGCTCTTCTCTGGACTCGCTCCAGAGCCTCAACACCCTCTTGTGGTGAGGGGCCCAGAACTGAACACAGGATTCGAGGTGCGGTTTCTGTGCAGGTAGGGACCTCATGCCGTTGGTCTCAGCCCAGCAGTCCAGCCTGTTCAGGTCCCTTTGCAGAGTCTCCTGACCCTCCCGCAGATCGACACTTCCACCCAGCTTGGTGTCATCTGCAAACTTGCTAAGGGTGCACTCGATGCCTTCATCCAGGTTGTTGATAAAGACATTTTGTTTTATGGTCTTGCTGAGGTCAGATCAATAGGCCTAGAGTTGTACTTGTTTCTTCCCACTCTCCATGAATACCTCTGCTTTTGGGTACTTCTGCTAATGCCACCTGTACCTGACTACCCTTGTGCTCCGATGCAATATTTCCTGTGCATTCTACCCTTACTCTTTTCCTGTTCAAGGGGCTGCAGCAAATGGGACTCTGGGAACTCTGTTTCCTGTGTGTTTATAGACCTACAGGTGATAACTTGTATTTATCATTACTTTTCAGTTTCCTTTGCTTTTGTTGATCTTTCCAGATAAGGGCCAAATAGGTTACTTAACTTCCAGTGCAGAGTTCCAGACCTGTGTGTGGCCCCTCACGTAGGCTCTCAGAACTTCAGCACCCAGAAATGCCAAATATTCTCCTGTTTGAAGATACTGTGCTCTGTAGGAACACAGTTTTCATATTCTAGCCCATGTATAGAGAGTCACTCTAGCAATTTCTAGAATAATTTTGCTAAGTTTAAAAGATTGCATTTTGTAAGATGCTCCTTGTACTGCCCTGGCAGGCTTCTTAATGTTCTTTGTAATTTTTTAGGTTTTCTGTATTAGTATGGGTAAGTTTAGTATGGGTAAGTATGGTTGCAGGGATATGTACTAACTGCTACCTCATGACACTTAGTTTAGGTTTTTCAGTTTTGTGAGGTTTTGATCAGTGTCATTGGCTGATCGTAGCCACTTATTTTGTGGAAGGAAGTGGCTTTTCATAAAAAGATGAATGGGAGAATTAGGTAAAAGGATTACTTTGCATGAGACTTTTTTTTTTCCTGCAAAACATCACAGCTCTGTTTTGCTGCATTTAAGTCTTCATGAGGATTTTAAAAAATAAAACCTGAATAAACTACCTTACAAAGTTACTTATGTAAATTTTATCAGGTGTTTGGTATAATTCCGTTTTTCTTCAGGTAATCTTGATACTCAGATCAAATTGCTACTCTGTGCAGCTTGAAATACCAAGTAAACTCAACATGGGTCTGTAATAGTAGTTTTTTTCATGTTTTGTCCAAATATGTCAATACTTGATATGAAGATAGTTGCTCTGTGAAATTATCAGACTTGGTCTTGGAAGTTGAAAGTGGAGAGAGCAGTCATATCAAACACCTTCCTTTTGGAAGGACGTCTGTAAATCAGAGCTTCTTCTGAAGGAAGAAGAATTTACAAGTTGTCTTCATGCAGAAGCTAAAACCGATGGGCCTTTTTGAGGGGTTGGTTGGCAAGACCGAAGCCTGGCAGGGGTTCATGGGCCTGTTCCATCAGTGGGCTCGGGAGCTGGGCTGTCCTGCAGCCTGGGTTTTTCTGTATGTCACTAGTTCCTCCCAGGCTCTTTGGAGAGGCAGTTGTGCACGCAGCAACTGGAGTGTCTGATCTTTGCCTTCAGCCCTTTCAAAGTTACAAGGGGGTGGTGCTGTCAGTTTGCCTTATTCTTTACCCTCGGTGCAGTTCTTTTAGGAAGCAGCATTTGTCAATAGTTTTAGCATGGCTTTCAGGCCCTGGGTGTGATGTAGGACCTCAGAGGCAGTGGGCACAAACTGGATCATGGGAGAGTCTGTCTGAACTTTGGGAGACACTGTTTCACTGGAAGGATGGCTGAACACAGGGACAGGTTGCCCAGAGTCCATCTGTGAACATTTTCTAAAGCCACCAGACATGGTCCTGGGCAAGTGGCTCCAGGTGGTCCTGCTTGAGCAGGGGAATGGACCAAGTGGCTCCAGGTGGTCCTGCTTGAGCAGGGGGATGGACCAAGTGACTTCCAGGGGTGTCTTCCTGCCTCAGCCACTCTGAGTCTGTGGTCTCTGACCACATGAACTTGCTGGTTCTTTGGAGTAGTTACATGAGGAGCAGCTGATGATTAGCATTCCTGTTGGGTATACTTGACTGTGGTTAGGCTGAGGCAGGCCGTCCCTTTGTGAGTTCCGAGAGGAATGAAATTGTGAGTTATTTGTCTCTGAGCTAGCAGGATGGGGGTAGAGATAAGTAGACATTTAATCTCTGAAGCCTTTTGCAAATTAGGACAATTTGTTAACTCTGTAGATGCAGCTTAGCCATTTAAACTCTAGGCCTTAGCTTTTCATTTGTCTTGTTGCTTACTGGTAACTGCTTCCTTGTTCTAGAGCTAAATTCAGAGAGGAGATGTCTCCCATTTGATACCTGTTCTGCAGTCCTGCTCTTAGTGCAAGAGTAGAAGTATCCATGGAAATTGTTCAACCAGTCATGAGGATACTGGCTGCTTATTTGCTGAGCATCCTCTACTGCCTTGTGAAGCTGTTGATGAAATAATTTAACATGCCTAAGGCAAATGTAAACTACAGAACAGACTCTACAGCAATGACACTGCCTGTACTTCTCCTTGCTAGTAATGCCAGTGAAAGCTTAGCTGTAGGCTTGCCACTGATGTTGGTGACTCAAAAAACTGCAAATGTTCTTATGGAGATGCATTACGCTGTCACTGTTCTGAGATAAAAGCTCTCTTGGCCAAGTTGAAAGATAGCATGCTGACAAATGAGCCTAATAAATGAGGTAAATGAAATTGCAAGATGGAGTTTGTGTTTCTGTTGTGTGTGAAAGTAACAGACTGGGAAATAACAGCCTGAAAAGTGTACACTGTGGCATCAGCTTGTCAGGTGCTTGTGTTTCATTCACAGCAGACACTTCTAGAGGATGCATGAATGGGAGCCCTGATTTTAGTTACACAGTTGATTTTTTTTTTTTTTGAGGTTATTTGTTGTAGATTTCTTGTTCTTTCTGGTGGTAAAGCATGGCCAATTTGTGCTTCAAATGTGCAATTGAAAATGCCTCTTCTAGCAAATTAAACCTGTGGTGCTCAGCAACAAATGCTCTCTGTGGGAAGCAAATAACTTCTTCTTTTCTCCTATCCACTTACTCCTTTCTTTTTCCAAATTAATCTTGAGAGGCTGACAGGAGACCCGGTAAGAGGCAGCGCTGTAACTGACCATAGCCTTGCATACTCTTTCACTCCCCACAGCAGTGCAGTAGCACTGTTCAGGTTCCCAGTGCAGCACCGTGGGCTCTGGAAGAGAAAGAAGTGTGTGGGGATGTGTAGGCATTGTACCTGGAGAGCAGAAACAGAGGGTTTAATGTGTGAGGCAGTTAAAAGGACATAACGCCTCATACCCCAGCAAACCAGTACTAACAAGGTTTGTAAAGTTGACTTGAAAGCTTTGTCTAGATGTTTTCTGATCACCACATGTTTATCTGTGTGTGACCAAGTGCAGCTGGAAGCCTTTCTCACTGTCTGCCTGGAGTGCTGTTGGTGGCATCCAAGCAAATGTTGGAGCATCTCTTTTGGATGTGGTTTCCTTCTGCCAGCTCTAAAACTACATAAAGATTATGTTCCTGCAGGCTGATTGCTGATTTGGAACACTTGCACAGGGCAGGAATGCAGCTCCAGAGTTGCCAATATCATTCTTTTCTGCAGTTTCTTCAACGCCGAGTCTTTCCTTGCGCTTACCTCATGGTTGGATTTCTTGACGTCAGTGGGTGTCAAGTGAGGAAAGATTGCTTTTGTTGTGTACTGGATTGCAGCTTAACTTCCTTCCATATCTTGCCAGTCCTCTCGGCTGTGCTGTGGAATTCTGTGGTGTGGGATTCTTCATAGAAATGGAATTAGATGTGGCTGTCTGGCACCACTTTGTTTTGGAAGGGTGTATAACTGAGTAAAGCCAGTTGAATAAATTGCTAGACGTGCTTGTACAAACCTTCTGGCACAGATTAATTTCTCTAGACAAATGCTAGATAAAGTTCTGTTACTCAGCTGGTAGGTTGGTTGTAACTCAATGGGCAAAAGAAAGCAGTGACAGCATTATTGCAGGCTAGAAGAAGCCTCAGGAGGTCATCTGATCTAGTCAGCTGCTCAAAGCAGTATCTCTTTAGTTATGAACGCATTTATAAACTCCTTTTGATTAATATCCTTTTTACCCTCTTTCTCCTACTTGCTTAATCTCCATGCGGACTTCTGTTTGTCAGAAACAGCCCAGATGAGCATGCCAGAGGGAAGTGAAGAATGAACGTATACAGATCGTGGCTGAATTACTCGCACAGAAACCTGTTGCAAAAAAAAAATTAATCTTCAGCCAGTAGTCTTGCCTGCCTGCTCATAAGAGTCTTATCTGCATGAACTGCAAAATGTTTCTGTGGTTTAATGAGTATGTCAAGATTAAGTATTTAAATTCTTTAACTTCGAAGAAGAATGCTGCTAGAATGCAACTGTTAAGTATTGTTTTTCTTGTTATCGATATGAATTTGTTTGAAAACTCTGGTCTGTAATACAAGGGACAGTATCAAATGTAATAGGTAGATTGTCCTTAAGCTTTTTTTTGACACAGAGGAAGTGTCACCTTTGCCACCACTTGGCAGTCTTCCATTTTAGTTCAAATACAATTTGAAGGTTAATGCTCTAGGTATTTCAGTGATTCCTGTTTACTTATTTATCATTCCTGTTGCTTTTTCTGTTGTCTAATACAGTACAATGCTTATAACTCTTCAGATAATTAGCTAACTTTGTCTGGGTGCTTTTTATCATACTGTAGGAGCACAGTTATACTAACTATTTTATGTAGAATTACCTAGAGTTTGAATTACTTAGCAGATTCAGGGAAAGGAAGGTGTCTGAAGTGGCATAGAAATCAGTGTGACACGCTTGCTTGCATATTTCTGGAAAGTCCTCAAAAAAGTCTATTGTTCCTGCCTGCTGTGTCCACGTAACTCATTTAATGAAGTAGTCGATGTAAGCTGACTGGTATATATAGAGAGATGTAACTGATGGGATGCTTATAAAAGCATGTCTCTGCTGAGATAACATACCAGCTTTTTTACAGCTTCTATTTGTGTAAGAGCACTTACTGTAGTGATTAACTTTTATAAAATCGATTTATGTCTTACAGCTCGCGTTGAAGGGATCTAACTATGCAGGTCTTCTGGAGCGGCACCGCATTCATACTAAAAATGTGGAACACATTGTCGACAGTTTACGGTAAGAATGTATGGGTGCTGAGAATTCCAGACACAGTGTAGATATCTATGGATTGTGTAAAACAATGAAGGAAGCTTTGTTTTGCAAGCTGTAATAAAGGAATGCTGAAAACAGGGTGTTGCAGAGGAACAGTCATTCCTAAAACAGTTGTAAGGTGGAGTAGCTCAGTTTAGCTAAGTAATGCATAGCGTTATTACCTTGAAAACAAATGAAAAATATATAAAGGATTTGTGTGAGTGTCAGATGCTTACAGGCCAAATACCACTGTAATTAGCCCTTATTTACATGTCAGTTTTTCAGAAGGATATGACAAGGAACAATATAGGATACATTCAGGCTTTTTCTGCACTTTGTAGGAACGAGGGGATAGAAGTTCGTCTTGTTAAACGTCGAGAATATAATGAAGAGACAGTTCGATGGGCAGACGCTATTATATCAGCAGGAGGTACGACTTCATTGAAGGGAAGTATTTGTTCCAGTATATTTTCATGGTTGCATTTTGTAAAATATTTTGCAGTGTATGGAGTGTCTGTAGGTATTTGCATTTCAAAAGCAAATTGACTAGTTGTCAGATAATATGACAAAATGCAGTGGTTGTGAGTATCATCTCTACTATCTAAAATTGTAGTGCTAGGATGTGAATCCCAGCACATGGCCACCTTGGAAATGTTTAGTATTATCTTGCGTAAAACAGTGTAAACTGGATTTCACTATATTTTTCAACTAAAGAGGATAAAATACTTACTCTCATGATTATACATAGCCCTAAACCCTACTCTTTGGTTTTTGCTATGTGAGGTGGAGAGACTAGCATACTGCCTGTTCCTCCTCTTGCTCAAACTGTCTGTCTTGCTTTCATGCTTAACTTCAGTGACTGGAGTAGCTAGTTAGATGGTACCGGTGTAAGTATATAACCTCCGATTAGCCTATGCCACTGCTTAGAGCTTTTTAAATGAACTGATAAAGCAAAAACCTGATTGTTTCTTTTTAACATTGGATTACAGCAATTCATCCAGTGTTATTTTTGTGATTTGCTGCAAATATTGCAGGATGCTGTGATCTGGCGTAATGTTCAGTCTCTTGTGGCATTTAGACTTGACCACTGTGCTGCCTTTCTCTCTTCCCTACTAGTCCAGTTTACGCCTAGCTACTGGTTAGTATGCAGAATGAGTAGAGAGGGATGTATACATTCCTGATGTATCCTAATATACTCCCATGACTTTCAAAGAACTCCTCTAAGCTGGACATTAAAGTGTCAATTTGACTGTGGCAACGACTCTGTGGTTTTGAGGCAAGCAGCTGGGAAGTGATACTTCATCAGCTGTTTCAGAGCTTATGTTTTGGTGCAAAGACTGATTCAGGTTATAAATCTCTTCCCGTACTTGCTTCTGTCAAGTTCAGTTGTCTGGGCACATAGAGCTGTCAAATAAGAAGTACTTTTTCCAGTCATATTGGTCATCTTTAATTCAGTTGGCACTACTCCTCTTTGAAAGGTGTCAGTGATTTGTGATCCTTTTTTGGTTTTGTGCAGCTTACCTGATGGGTGGTTGTACAAAAGCAGGTAGTGGTAACACTGAGACTATTTTATTTGGGATACTAGAGCGTGGAGTGAAACTAACTTTTGGTTTGCTTTTTCTGTAGGTGATGGTACAATGTTGTTGGCAGCCAGTAAGGTCTTTGATAAATTTAAACCAGTTATTGGAGTAAATACTGATCCTGAAAGGTAAAAACACATTTGGGAAAGCAATGCTTTATTTAATACCAGGCACAATATACATCTGTTTCCATGATGTATGAGGCATGCCTATGGCATTTAACAGCGTAAATGTCTGGTTTAGTGAACTGTAGTTATCAAATGAACTTAACTGTTTTATTAGAAAAGTTTCCATGAAGAGTTATCCTGTCTTATCTGAAGTACTGTTGGATAATTATGATTGTTAAATTGCTGCAGCTGTTTTCACGCACAGGTGTAACAGCAGTGGGAGCTAGTTAACTTGTATTATTAAGCAGAATTTTGGGGCTAGAGATGGCAGTTTGGATTAGAGCCGGGGAAAGGGACATAACAGAAGTAATTATGACAGTGTGGTGATGCCTGAACACAGCAGCACTTTTCTTTATGAAGAAAGGAAATCCTGTTGGATATCTGATAGGGCCTTAGATGAAGTTTGCTCTGGTTTCTTCATGTAAACCATCTCATGCCTCAGAGGACGCAGTCACCTCTGCCAGTCAATGGCATTTAGTTGTCCTGTTATAAACTCTGCACAAGTTGCATCCACCTATCCATAAGATTGATTTGGGCAGGTGGAAGCAATGTTTTAGCACTGCCTGGTTGGTGTAACCTTCAAATAGGTGGCAAGTAAAACTCAAAATTCACCAAGGCTCTGTCTCCTCAAATTTCCAGATTTAGATTTCTGCTTTTGATTTTACCAGTTAATTTACTCTTAGTAGATAAGAAAGAGATGACCAAAAAGTTTTAATTTCTTTCATACCTTACTTTTCTTCTAAAACTTTTGGAAGTTGTTGTGAATATTTTACAGTATCAAGCCTGAATATCAGGGTTCAAATAACAAGCGCCTTCAGGTTATCAAATATCACTTATGAAAGGGGAGCAATGTTTAGTCTTCTGGCTTTGGCATGAGAGTCTTTTGATCTTAGGCATGTGGCTTACCTGTCTCATATCACTAACTTGTGTATAAATTTTCTTTATAATTTGCAAGGTTTATTAATCTTAAATTCCTTTCCTAGTACTATGGTGACTAGTCCTATGGGAACTCTATTAGTACCTATATACTGCAGCAGGATTATTAGCTGAACAGTTGGTTTTTAGAGTAAACATGGGAGAAAGTTCCTGTGTCTCACATACGTACTCTCCAGGGGCTGACAGAGTCCTGTTGTTGGTGATGTGCTATGTGCTATTATGTACAAATAGTATAGGTTCCTAAAGATCAAAATCTAGCTTAGCTTTCTGTAACAGAAAGAGACATTTGGTTTGGTTTTAAAGTTACTAAATCTTAATAATTTACTGTCATTTTCATAGCTGTTTTTTGCTTCCAGATCAGAGGGTCACTTATGCTTGCCTATGAGGTATACACACTCATTTCCTGAAGCACTACAGAAACTTTATCGTGGTGAGTTCAGGTAGGATTCACTGATCTTTGCTTTTCCAAAACTTATTAGGATCGGAAAATACTTAATGATGTACAATTCATAAGGAGCAGACGATGCTTAGTAAAATCTTAATGCCTTAAACTGTGAATTCAGTGTAAATGTTAAATGTGTTGAAAAATGGGTTTGTGGTCAAGATTGAGATGGGAGTACAAAGGATAAAAACTGAATGCCAGATCCAGCAAGAAGACTTCTGTTATAACCTTCAGTAATGAATTTCTGACTTAGCAAATTTATAAATTAGGAACTGCGTTGTTGTAAAGTATTGGTTTACATATTTTAACACTTGAAATCATATGTAGTACAGTCATGGGCCATAGTAATAGAAGCTAATGAAGCCTATACAGTTAGGAAGTGGTCAGTATGTTGCATCTGGGCTTTTGGTGATTATAGTAGGGTGGCTTAAATTTTGTCAACAGATTAGTGTAAGGCAAAGCTTTTCCTTATGCTGAAAATAGCTTGATGTTTCCAATACTAGATATTCTTTACATAGAAGAATCTCACTTGAATTAAGAAAGAAACAACCTAAATTCTAAAGGACAGACTAGGGAAGACTTTTTACTGTCTTTAAATAATGTGAGGCAGCAATGTGCGCTTGCACCCCAGCTGTAGGCCAACTGTACCCTGGGCTGCATCAAGAAAAGCGTAGCCAGCAGGTCGAGAGGTTATTATGCCCCTCTGCTCCACTCTTGTGAGACCCCACCTACAGTATTGTGTCCAGTTCTGGAATCCCCAATGTAAGTAAGATATGGAACTGTTGGAACAGCTCCAGAGTAGGGCTTCAAAGGTGACAGACAGGTGTAGCATCTCTGCTATGAGGACAGGCTGAGAGAATTTGGGTTGCTCAGCCTGGAGAAGAGAAGGCTCTGGGGAGACCTTACAGTGGCCTTCCAATACCTGAAGGGGCTACAGGAAAACTGGGGAGGGCCTTTTTCCAAGGGCAGGGAGTAATAGGACAAGGAAGAATGGCTTTCTGTTGGAGAGGAGAGGATTTAGAGTAGACCTTAGTATTCTTCACAATGAGAGTGGTGAGGCACTGGTACAGGTTGCCCGGGGAAGCTGTGGATGCCACATCCCTAGAGGTGTTCAGGACCAGGTTGAATGCCTTGAGCAGCCTGGTCTAGGGGGAGGTATCCCTGCCCATGGCAGGGGAGTTGGAGCTGGGTGATCTTTAAAGTCCCTTCCAATGCGAACTATTCTATGATTCTTTGATTTTAAAGGAGATTATTCTCTGGTGGATTAACATTACAGAATACTTCTTTGATGGTAAATCGTCAAAACCATGAAATATATTGCAATTGAATTGTTTATACTTTTAGCATATTTTATTAGTAGCTTGAAGTGTAACTGTATTTGTGCCTTAGAGAAGTTCTAAAATGAGATGAATACCGTCATCAGGACTGATTATAAATAACTGAAGGAAACAATTTGGTTTTATATAATCTCTAAATTCTGATAGGAAAAAGAATTGATATCTCTTCTAGGAAAAAAAATAAAAAACCTGAATGTTGTAATAGTTTAAGGAGGGATGGCTTTCATATCCTTCTCTTTATTCATTTGCATTTCTCTGCAGCATCCTTAAGTTCCTAGTCTAGGAGATATTCTTAAAATGAGAGAATACTTGTGGCCTTTGCGTATAAAGGGACTAGAGCTGCTTTTCTGGATGCCTACAGATATAAACAAAAGACTATAATAATATAGCATGTATTGTTTAAATTCCTGAGAGCTTGTTGTTCTCGAAATCATTGCGTTGGACATGAATTCATAAGTTAGGATCACTTGCCTAAAAAGATGTGTTGCTATTTGTAGTTTTTGTACTTTTGGTCAGTGTCCTCTTATTTTACGCATACAAAAAGCATCAGGTAGCAAGGTGGCTATGTGTGAAGTATTTTGATTTTAGTATGTTTAACTTTCTAAATTTAGAAATTAATGTGGAACCTACAGAACTACTTGAAATATGACTTTGAATATATTTAACTTATCTAAAGATGACTGATCTTATCTAATTCTGTGATTTATACTTAGGCTACTGATACCACCTTCTTTCTCCTCTCTAAGGTGGCAGTGGCGGCAAAGAATCCGACTGTATCTTGAAGGAACTGGTATTAACCCAACTGCTGTAGATTTACATGAACAGCAGCTAAGCCAAGAGCAGCATAGCAGGGCTCATATAAATGAAAGATTCCAGTATCAAAGTAAGTTAAAATCTAACAAGAATACAATAATTTTGCCATGAAAACTTGGAATAGGAGATAAGGATTTGTAAGAGTTGAAGTATTTTAAGTCTAATCACTGTATCTGAGAGTCAGGGAGAGATGCCTCTTGTTAGCTGAAGGCTTCCATTAAGGTTTCTTAGAAAGGAGTATCTTTTGTTTTGATATGTTTATTCCTGACTGTACACATAAAACCAGTCTTCATTATTAAATGTTAATTTAGAAATGTTTATAAATAGTATAATCTGATGGCAAAATAGCTGAAGTTTTTTCAGTTATTCTCTCTTCGGGTTACTGTAGACACTTGGGGTTAAAATGTGGATATTTTACTATGCTTTCACAGCTCTACAGTGAAAGTGTGTGTGTGTGTGTGCGTGCGTGCCTCTGCATGCACTCTAAACTTGTGTTAAATTTGGGGTAGGTTTCTTCACAATTGAAAAAATTGGTCACATACTGCCAACAAGCAACTAAGAAATTAGGAGTGTGAATCTCTTCCTCGGTAATTCTTAGGCCGTCAGACACCTACAACTGATGTCTTTATGATGGATTAAAATGCATAATTCTATGCTTAAGCTCTGTCTAGCAATGGCTTTCGTCGCTGAGAGGTCCTAAGTCAACATGAATGATTTGTTAATCCCGTTTCATTATGCTATGGTATAAAGTATAATTCTTTGAACTTTATCTGAAATGTCCATTAAGTCACTGTCAGTGAATCTAAGTCAGGGAGAGTGACGGGCAGAAGATAAGACTTCAATCTGTGTGATTACCTATGAGTTTTCAGGGAAAGCAATGTCTAAACATAAATGTCATTGCCTTATTGACCTTGATTCAAATACTTGTGGTCTCCAGTAAAGGACAGTGACTGGCTACAGATTAAAGCAGTGAAGCTGAGTCTTGGAAGAAAACAGAGCACTAGGCTAGAATTCAAACCCAGGCAGCAGAGTGTGTCTTCCAGTGAGTTGTGAATTGTTAATGAAAATCTGGGATTTAGAGCCATGATTCAAGAGTGTTATATTCAATATTTGCAGGATCTGACATTTCTGGTCCTCATCTTTTACCAGTGAGAGCGCTCAATGAAGTTTTCATTGGGGAATCTCTGTCATCCAGGTATGTTTAATTGTTTGTTGTTGCAGCAAAGCACAGTTGACTTTTTTTATTGACAATTGACAATTTATTTTTATGACATCGTGGTGGTTTTATGACAGCCAGTGATGGGATGTCTTTGCTGTCAAATTTCAGTTCTATTCCATGAATATAGAACACCAATTGTGTTGTTGCTGATTACAAAGTGTATTTTTAGATGTGTAGGTGCAGTGGGGTTGGTTTCTGTTTTTACACCTTCCTGTCTGCCCATTCTTTCTCATCTCTTGTTATTCCTAGCTACTTTCTTTCCTCTTTATTGTTTTACTCCTTTCCTGGTTATTTCTTGTGTAAAAGAAAGTTGCCTTTAGTTACTGTCTTTACAATGTATTGAAGGCTACAATATCCATCATTAAACTTCCTCTTTGACTATACCTCTTCTTAAAGTGTCTTTTCATAAGCTTCTAGTCCAAGCAAAAATAGCTTCCCTGCACCTCTGTCATGAGAGGTGAAGGTATCAGCCTGCCTTTGGCAGAAACTTTGTTATTGTGGGAAAATAGCTTCTCTGAATTACTGTTGTTGGCTAAAACGTCCTTGTTTTAAAGTAGTTGGTATCAAATCCTTGCACTGCCTTATCCAGGATAGCTTTGACTGGCCTTTCTGTCCTGAAGATCAATGTAATTTTGCCAGCCAGACAATTAGAAGGATGCGGGTAATGTGATGGGGCCAGTGGAAGGAGTTTGAACATGATCCTTGATAAGGATTTGGCCAGACTCTTACTTACATATTTTACCCCTTTTCCCTTTATTCTTTATATTTTTTCTTTTACAAATTTAGAGCGTAACATCTTCTTGTGTTTGTACAGTGCCTGGGACACTGTGATTGCTGCTGGAAACAGTATAAAAGTTCCATGAGTGCTCTATTCTCCATCTGGACTGCAGCCTCAGATGGGCAGAAGGAATTAATCTCAGAGATATAAATTTTGCTCTCTTCTAAATCAAACCTAATTTTATCACAATTCTAAAAAGCTTCTTTAACGTAGCAGTGATAGAGGAACACAAAGCTGCTTTACAACACCTTGTAATTGTTCTCTATTTCTGAGTGTCACAAATACATTTTATTCTTTGATTCCCAAATGTTTGAGAAACATTGAGTAAGACCATGCTTGTAGGAACAAATCTCTAGTAATAAATTTTGTGTTAATAGCACTTTATGCTTTGAAAACTTTAATCTGTGTGACATCATTCTTTATCTTCTGTGAGGTTCAAATGCACCAATCTGCTGTGTAATTAAGACAAAATTATACTAGGTGCGTCTTCCAAGGTCTTACTCTGCATGTCCATTAAGAAAACAAGGGAACTGAAGAAAAAAACCCCCCAAATCTGTTATACCTAGCTTGCAAAAGTTATCTTGATCAGAATCAAGCTGTCCACCAGTGTTCTTAGTTTGATTACAGTTCTTTCAACTTCTCATCTTCTCAGGAGTAAGTATACAAAATGTTTTTAGTTACTAAGAGTTTAAACTGTTTGGCACCAAGTATTCAAAAGGCTTACTCTTGACTGGTCTAAACTGAAACTTTCATCACCTAAACCAGCTCAGTAAGCTCCTTTTACTAAGAAAGATGAAAATCAGTCATGCTGAACGCAGTGAATGTAATGCTTTTCTAAGAGGGTACCTACTAATCTGAAGATTATATCATACTGTTTGAATTAGGCATTATGAATGTCAGCAACCTGAGTTCATAAATATACACCTGGATGTTCTGAAGCTTGCAGAGAGATTGTCTGGTGTCTCTAGGCCTAATGTAGAAATTCCCTCATATGTGACTAATACCATGCAGAATGATGATTGTGCACCACAGTTTACTATATTTGAGTTTTAGGAAGGATTTGCCCTGGAGGGAAGTGTAAGCTTGTCCACTGTTTTAAAACTAAAACTGTCTGTGAAGAATCATAGATCATTTTGGTTGGAAAAGACCTCCTAGATCATTGACTGTAACGCTGCGAAGTTCACCACTAAACCATGTGCCTAAGTGCCACATCTACATGTCTTTTAAATACCTCCAAGCATGACGACTCAGCTACTTCCCTGAGCAACCTGTTACAATGCTTGACAACCCTTTTGATGAAGAAAGTTTTCCTGATATCCAATCTAAACCTCACTTTGTGCAACTTTAGGCTCTTTTCTCTTGACCTGTTACTTGGGAGAGGAGACCAACACTCACCTCACTACAGCCTCTTTTCAGGTAGACAGAGCGAGTGATAAGGTCTCCCGTAAGCCTCCTGTTCTCCAGGCTAAAGAACCCTAGTTCCCTCAGCCAGTCCTCATAAGACTTGTGCTCCAGACTCTTCCCCAGCTTCACTGTCCTCATCCAGATATGCCCTGGCCCCAGTGTCCTTCTTGCAGTGAGGGGACCAAAAGAGTTTTGAGGGAACTGGCGGATGTGCTGGCCAAACCCCTTTCCATCATCTTCCAGCAGTCCTGGATGACTGGGGAGGTTCCGCTGGACTGGAGGCTGGCTGATGTCGTGCCCATCTATAAGAAGGGGCGCAGGGAGGATCCGGGGAACTACAGGCCTGTCAGCCTGACCTCGGTACCGGGGAAAGTCATGGAGCGGGTGATCTTGAGTGCGATCATGAAGCACTTGCAAGAGAACCGGGTGATCAGGCCCAGTCAACACGGGTTCATGAAAGGCAGGTCTTGCCAGAGTAATCTGATCACCTTCTATGACCAAGTGACTAAACTCTTGGACGAGGGAAAGGCTGTGGATGTATCTTCCTGGACTTCAGTAAAGCCTTTGATACAGTTTCTCACAGCATTCTGCTTCGGAAACTGTCGGCCTCTGGCCTGGACGGGTGCACACTCTCCTGGGTGAAAAACTGGTTGAATGGCCGGGCCCAGAGGGTGGTGGGAAATGGAGTTAAATCCAGCTGGAGGCCAGTTACAAGTGGAGTTCCCCAGGGCTCAGTGCTGGGTCCAGTCCTGTTTAATGTCTTTATCAACGACCTGGATGAAGGCATTGAGTGCACCCTTAGCAAGTTTGCAGATGACACTAAGCTGGGTGGAAGTGTGGATCTGCTGGAGGGTCGGGAGGCTCCAAAGGGACCTGAACAGGCTGGACCGCTGGGCTGAGACCAACGGCATGAGGTTTAACAAGGCCAAATGCCGGGTCCTGCACTTGGGACACAACAACCCTAAGCAGAGGTACAGACCAGGAGAAGCCTGGCTGGAAAGCTGCCAGGAGGAGAAGGACCTGGGGGTGTTGGTTGACAGCTGACTGAACATGAGACAGCAGTGTGCCCAGGTGGCCAAGAAGGTCTCCCGTAAGCCTCCTGTTCAATGGCATCTTGGCCTGTATCAGAAACGGCGTGACCAGCAGGTTCAGGGAGGTTATTCTCCCTCTGTACTCGGCACTGGTGAGACCGCACCTCGAGTACTGTGTTCAGTTCTGGGCCCCTCACCACAAGAGGGATGTTGAGGCTCTGGAGCGAGTCCAGAGAAGAGCAACAAAGCCGGTGAAGGGGCTGGAGAACAGGCCTTATGAGGAGCGGCTGAGAGAGCTGGGGCTGTTTAGCCTGGAGAAGAGGAGGCTGAGGGGAGACCTTATTACTCTCTACAACTACCTGAAGGGAGGTTGTGGAGAGGAGGGTGCTGGCCTCTTCTCCCAAGTGACAGGGGACAGGACAAGAGGGAATGGCCTCAAGCTCCACCAGAGGAGATTTAGGCTTGAGATAAGGAAAAAATTCTTCACGGAGAGGGTGGTTAGGCATTGGAACAGTCTGCCCAGGGAGGTGGTTGAGTCACCGTCCCTGGAGGTGTTTAAGGTGCGGGTGGATGAGGTACTTAGGGGCATGATTTAGGGATTGGTGGGAATGGTCGGACTCGATGATCCAGTAGGTCTCTTCCAACCTGGTTATTCTGTGATTCTGTGAAAACTGAACATTGGGTTTGAGGTGTGGCTTCACCAGCACCAATTACAGGGGAACAATCACTTCCTTAGTCCTGCTGGCCATACTATTTGTGATACAACCCAGGATGCTCTTGGCCTTCTTGGTGACCTGGGCACATTGCAGGCTCATCTTCAGGCAGCTGTTGACCAACAGTCCTAGATCTTTTTCTGCATTTTTGCAGGACAGCTTTCCAGCTGCTCTTCCTGTGTAGTATTACACAGGCTTGTTGTGACTCAAGTGCAGGACCTGACCACGAGCTCTGGTGAACCTCACACAATTGGCTTTGGCCCATTGATCCAGTCTATGCAGATCCCTCTTCAGATCCTTCCTGCCCTCAAGCAGATCAACAGTCCTACTCAGCTTGGTGTCTTCTGCAAACTTACTGAGGGTGCACTCAATCCCCTCATACAGATAAAGAGTAAAGATACTAAACAGAACTTGCCCCAGCTGAGCCCTGGAGAACACCACTTGTGACCGACCCCCAGGTGGATTTAACTCCACTTACCATGACTCTCTGGGCTTGACTGTCCAGCCACGTTTTCTACCAAATGAATATTACGCCCATCCAAGCCATAAGCAGCCAGTTTTTCAGGGAGAATACTGTGGGGAAACTGCCTTAAAGGCTTTACTAACATCTAGGTAGACAACATCCACAGTTTTGTCCATGTCCCCTGTCACGGTTTAGCTCCACCTGGCCAAGTTTGGCAGCTAAAACTGTGCAGTTGAGCTTCCAAAAGCCTCCCCCTTCCCTATTCCACCTCCCACCACCTCCCACCCCAGGAAAGAGAGATATGAGAATAAAAAATACTTCTGGGTTGGAAACTAGAACTGCAGCTTTCATGAAATGCTAATGATAACAATGAAAATAATAAGTAATAAAATATAGACAAGTCTGTGAGGTCACAACCCCACCCCTCAATGATTCTACATCACCACAAGTACTACAGAGCAGACATGAGGGAATGGGTCCATGGCTAGGAGGGAGGTGGACTCAGGTATTAATTTTAGGAGCACACGGACCTGGGATTAGGAACCAACCACACAGACTAGGTTCTCACTGGATGTCAGCCATTGCAGGAGAGAGTAAGATCCTTGTGGTCTCCCAGTTTATACTAAGCATGATGTATATGGAATGGAATACTCTATAGGTCAGTTTAGGGTCACCTGCCCTATTTGCCCCACCTCACAGGTGTAGCTCCTTTTCTGACAGCTTGAAGGTGGCCTTAGTTAAATATAAGCATTGGCCTTTTTCCATACCACTGTCATATGTTATCACTTTAGAGAAAAACACTGTCTCAAAAAACATGCAGTGAGTTTTCAGAGAATTAAGTTACTTAAAGCAAATTACTCATAAAACTGACTCAGATTTACCTCGAACTACAACACCCACTAAACTGGTCAACTTGTCCTGGAAGGAGATCAGGTTAGTCAGGCAGGACCTGCCTTTCCTAAACCCATGCTGACTGGGCCTAATCACCTGGCTGCCCTGAACATGCCATGTGATGATGCTCAAGGTTATCTGCTCCATAACCTTATCCAGTACCAAGGTTAGGCTGACATGCTTGTAGTTCTTTGCACCTTCTTGTAGATGAGCATTGCATTTGCTGACTTCCAGTTAATTGAGACTACCCTGATTAGCCAGGACTGTTGATAAATGATGGAAAGTGGCTTGGTGAACACTTCCAGTTCATTCTGTATCTTTGGGTGGATCCTGTCCAGCACTATAGACTTGGGTTTGTCTAGCTGGAGGAGCAGATCGCTAGCCCTTGCCTCTTGGATTACAGGGATTCCATTCTGCTCCCCATACCTGTCTTCTAGCTCAAGGGGCTGGGTACCCAGAGAATAACTGATCTTACTATTAAAGTCTGAGGCAAGGAAGACATTAAGTACTTCACCCTTTTCCTCATCCTTTGATGGATCACAGTGCATTTTTTTCTTACCAAAATGATAAGGAATTCAGCTTGAAGCCATGGTATTGCTTATTAATGTTGGAATCCTGACCTCATTGTGTTCTCTGATGTAATTTTATGAGACCTAGTCACAGCATAAATACAGGTTTTTGGTAGTTCAGTAGTGACACTAGGAAGGTAATATATTTGTAGTTTCATTTCTAAGTCCAGCAAATCCTGCTTATATACAAAATCTTTCCCAGATGAAGCACAAGAGGTTTTTTTTCTCAGAATTTAATACAAAAAGTAATTGCTGAAAAGCTGCCTAAAGGCTCATGCTGCAAGTCACTTTTGTCCATCAGAAGAACTGCTATAAGACGGTGAATCAAAAGTGGATGCCAAATCAGAAACAGTGTGCAAAGCCTGTGAAGTTTTCACCTAAATTTGAAACTAGCCTCTCTAAATATTTATGTGCCTGATAAGGCTGTGTGTTCTGTCTTATTCAGGGAGAACTTTAAGTCCTGCAAACCCAGTTTTAAATTCTCGCTTCATAGGGCCTCCTATTATGAGATATCAGTTGATGATGGTCCTTGGGAAAAACAGAAGAGTTCAGGGCTTAATGTGTGTACTGGAACAGGATCAAAAGCATGGTAAGTACATGTTGTTGCCTTGATATAAAATACTGCTTCAGATAAGCTAGATGGAGCAATTTTGTTGAAGCATTTTGTACACAGAGACTTTATGGGGCTGTAGATGTCATATAAGTAAGTGTATGTTGGTCATATCCAAATATTCTCGCTGTCAGCGTAGTTCAAAGCTGTCTCAGGTGTATGAGAACAGAAAGCGCCCCTCACTTGTAGGTATGGAGAGAAAAATTTAAAAGACAAAGAGGTGAGGCATTGAGGAGAAATTTATCTTAGGTATGGTTGTGATTAAAGAGATCATGCTTCATGTGGAGGTGAATAGTTGGGGGTGCAAAGGAAAGAGATTCTGCGCTGACTTGCAGAGCATTTTGAGGGGATCTCTGAACTACTCTGTTGCCTAAAATTAAAATGCTTAGGTGACGTAGCTCAGAAAACTCCAAAATCTCAGCTCTAAGAACAGAAAAACATGTACTTGGAAACAGTGTTAGATGTTCTCTGGCACATCTACTGTCCATTCTCCTTTCAAGCCTCTCACTTCTTTCAAACTTAATTGAAAGGGTACAGTCTCTTTGCCAAAATTAAACAAAGAGAGGCATATCTAAGCAGAGCTGTGGTAGCTTAATCAGAGGGGTAGATTATCTTAACTCTAGTTTAAACTAGCTGCAGGACTGCATGTAACTCAGATCAATTTAGTTTTGGGATGTAAGAGATGTGTATAGTGAGAGCCTCCTTTGTTTGGAAATCTTCCTGTGCTTATGGTTGTAGAACAGGCCTTGGATTTATGTGGCAGGCTGAGATGAACTAAAACTGAAGCTTCTAATGAAATTCGGAAATGAATATGCATGCTGTAACCATGGTCACTGAGTTTTACTCTTCATTGTAATTCAGAATTTTGCATGCAAGCAGCATAACTTGGTCCTGGAGGCTGCCAAGGATGAAACTGGCACACTGCTAGGGGAGCTTTCCTAGTCTTCATTACTTTGGGAATGTACAGTCTTAGTTCAAAGCTGTTCTTTTGCTTATATGCTCTGAACTGGGCAATCGCAGAAGCAGGAACCAAACTCCAGGATTACCTGTCTATTTTGCTTTAATCAGTGTATACTGCTGAACATCTACACTGAGGCCAGGCTTTGGTGGAGTGATCTTCCTTAACCTGTGGTGTAGGAACTCTCCTGGGATTTCAGACCTCCTAGGCCTGAGAAGCATTTGAATGTCCAGGTGCTTCCTTCAGCTGCCAAAACTTGCATAAAGGGATATCTAGTTGAGAGAGAACAGTTTCAAACTGGACATCTCAGTTTCTTACCAGCGTCTGCTCAGACTTGCAGGTAGGTAATAAGTGTAAGAGAAGGAGCCTTAGACAACCACCATCAGCAGCTCTGTGGTCTGTTAGATGTGCAGTTTCTTTTGCAGTCAGAGGTGTTTTGTTGCAATTACAGAAATGCTGGACTGAGGATTCTAAGCTGCTTAGTGACCTGGGAAACTGAGATGTTCACAGTACCGCTGCACGGAGGCTGTAGTTAGTATCTAATCCTTTTTGAGCCTGGGCATAGGAAGATTTTTGTTGGATTTTCAGACTCAGGTTTTATGCCAGCCCATTTTGCATCCAGATGCAGCAAGTACAAAAGTGTCTGATCCAACAGTTGAAAGCCACACCTTAGGGTATAAACAAAGAGGCATGATGCTTGTAAAGAAGTACTGAGTCCTGTAAATGAGAATTAATAGCAGGAATTTATTAGCAAGAGGTGGATAGAAGGGATGAGAAAACATACAATCTGTAGAGCTGTCACGTTTCATTTAAAATGCACACTTAAATCAGCAGTTATTGGGATTTTAAGGCAGGAGGATTATTGATAAAGAGACTAGATTGTGTTTATCATGCTCTTCTTTCCTGAGGACTTCACTTAATTGTTTATTAAGGTTTACAAAGCCTCAGGTAAATGTCAGACAAAGAGTTTAAGTTTTTAGTAAGTTTTTGTCAGCTCGCAGTAGTGTTCTTTACTTTTCTTCTTCTGTTGTTGAACATAATTCTCCATCCAAATGCAAGATTTTTTGTTTTGGCTTGGTTTAGTTTTGTTTTGGTTTTTTTTTGTTTCCCATGTTGTATTGCTTAGCAAACAAGACTTCTACTTCTCTGTCTAGGTCCTATAATATTAACAAGATGGCACATCAAGCTGTGGAAGAGATCCTTAAGATTGGTGAGTGATCAGTGTGGCATTACTGATCAAGTTTATGTAAAGATACCGCTGCCTAATTGGGGCTCTTTCTCTTGGCTCAACAGCTAAAAAGCATGGAAGTTTGAATATGCCATTGAATGCAGAACTGGTACAAAAAGGTTAGTGAAAAAGGCAATATTTCTTTAAGTATCTTAACTTTGACCTTTTCATTTTTGTGGTACTCCTTAATACTCAGTATTGTTTTCAGTACTCCTGCAATATTGGTCTTTCTTACAAACACTACTTAGGCACAAATGGTGAAAAATGTTTGATTTGATGGCAAGGCACTTATTTAGACTTTTGTATGTATAGATCCTCATGAGAACTCCAGTTCTCCCAAGATATGAGACAATATTTACTAACCTGAAGACAACTATTGAGTGTTTGTTGTGCAATATCGCTGAAAGAGATCTTCTGTAGCATACATGTTTTGCAGGTGAAGACTGTTAAACATCTGGAAAAATTCAATATTCCCTCACGGTACGGAGGCTGCTCTTTTCCTGGAGAAATGTGTGTGTTTCTGGAAATAGCTGATTTTCTCTGGAAAAACTAATGGCTGATTTATCTTTTTACAGTAACAAATGATTACAATGAGTCCCTGCTCTACAGTCCAGAAGAACCAAAGATGTTTTTCAGTGTTCGAGAACCTATTGTAAACAGAGTTTTCTCAAGTAGCCGACAGCGTGGCTTCTCTTCAAAGTAAGTGTGGGCTGTAACATTCACCAATTTTCATTCTGTGTATTTGTGAAAGTGTGAGCAATCCAGAAGTTGTTCTTGAAGATTTTCACCATCCAGTTTGTGTTTTGAAAGGCGTGATTATTGATAACAACAGGAAGAAAATGTTCCCAGATTGTTTTATGCCTTTTTGATGTTTGATCCATGTACAATATTACAGAACAAAAGAATCTTGCTGTGCCCAGTTTTGAGCGTGTACCGCTTCGCTCTGTATAAGACATGGACATTCACAAACTGGAGCACGTTCAGGAGAGACATGATGAGATGATTAGGGGGCTGAAACAAGTGATTTGTATATAAAGGAGAGACTCAAAGGATGATTTTGTTTCTTCTATTTGGAGGAGACAAGACTCAGCAGAGTGGATCCAGTTGCTGTCTTTAGCTGCCAATGGATGGTTACAGAGGAGATTGAGTTAAATTGGTTTCAGAGCAGAATAAGAGGCAACAGCCATGATACGGGCTGTAAGGATAGGATATTAGATTCTGATAAAGAAAATGAAAGATTTTTCATAGTGGGAATGGTCAGGCAGTAGAGCAGGTTGGCTGGAGACTGTGCTAGTGGTGTCCTTGGAGATTTTTAAAACTTAACTGAACAGGGCCCTAAACAACCTAATCTCCTTTTAAAGTAAGGCCTGTTTTTCTTCAGTAATTCAGTCATTTTAACTTCGGGCATTTGCACCAGGGGAGGTTTACATCAGATATTAGGAAAAAAATTTTCACTAAAAAGGGTTATCAAGCTTCAGAACAGGCTGCCCAGGGAAATGGGTGAGTCAGCATCTCTGGGGGTATTTTCAGACATTTAAATGTGGTGCTTAGGAACATAGTTGAGAGTTGTCAACTTGACAGTTGGAGTCAGTGGTCTCTAAGGTATTTTCCAACCTAAATGATTCCATGATTCTGTGATTTTTCTGAAGCTTGCCACATTAACTGTAAACACATGCAAGTGATGGTTATATGTTCAGAATCATAGAATCTACAGAACAGTTTGGGTTGGTAGGGACCTTAAAGATCATCTGGTTCCAATGCCCCTGCCATGGGCATGGACACCTCCCACTAGAATAACTGTTGAGAACAATACAGTGTCTTACGATTAAATGTTAATTCAACCTTTTACATCAAAACAAATGTCAAAAGGAGCTCTGACTTGGAGACACAAATTCTGCTCCTTTTGAGCTACATCAGTGTCACAACAACATTTTATGAGCTAGTAATAAATGCCATCTCTGGCTAATGAGACTAAATATTATGGTATTTTATGCCTACTTTGCATGTGTTGTGTTTAAATGTTTACAGCTTCCTAATCATTTGGATGTGGGAGTTCTCAAGGGTGAATAAATCTTAGGAGATGGTAAGAGGGCAGGTTAAAATAGGAACAAATAGCCGCATTTTTGTCCATGGGTTCCACAGGCCTAAGTTTTGTCTTATGTGGAGTCCTCAGCATGGGATATACTATTAAAACTATACTGGAGCTACAAATGTGTGCACCCTTGTGATGAATAACTGCAGTTTTTCCTTTTTTAAGTAGAATTTGCTGCCTGTCACAGTTGATCTTTACCTCTAGATACTAGACATCCTCCTGTTGCTATTCTTTTATCTTTTTTGACATAGTAGCTGCCCAGAGTGAAATGAAGGAGTGGAACATGCTTCCATGTCACTCTGCAGTGTCCAGGCTTGGCTGTGTTTTAGTGATGCACAGGCCAGTTAAGCTTTAACACTGTGGCTATGCTTCCAAGCTTTTCATATTTGTGAAAGATGCATCTTCCTGAAAAATTATGTCATTGGATAATTGTTGATTAAATTTTGGAGGTCAGAACATTTGTCTAGAGCAGGGCCTTAGTCAGAAACGATCAAACACATCCATTTGAGATTGCAGTCTTGCAGCCACTCTGGCACGACTATCAGTTCCCATCTACCAATACGAAAAAGATTTGGATAACACTTTATTTAATAGTGTTCTTGCTTTCTGTGTATGTGAAAGGATAAATTCTGATGGTTTAGTTAATTTTTTTTAAAGGTAAGTGAAGAAGACAGACTTTATTCTGTCATGCCTAGCTGCAAAAGAGCTGCTTTAAATTTTATAACCTTAAATTTACATTTATTAGTGAAAGATACAGTAGTCAGACTCTAATACTGATGGTAGTATGCTGCAATACCTATTTATGATGTTGCCTAGCAAGCATCCTGACCTGTAAATTCATGTTTGAAATTTCTTTCCCTTCTGTCAGTGAATCATTCATGTAACAAAATAGACTGTGTTAATATCCAAACTATATGAATTTCAAGCATTGTAGTTGAGACTACATGTTCCACTTAACATGAAGACCACACATTAGAATCATAAATGAATTCACAACTTTTCTGTGGAAGATTAAGTAAATCACTAATAAATGGCGTCATCATCAGCTTTCTTTAAAATACACCTTTCAGTATCAGGTGTTATGTTATAGGCTGTTCTCAGACTCTTGGAGCAATAGTCTCCATTTGAACAAGTCCTTCAGTTCTCTCTGGGTTCTTTGCTATGTCTATAAAAAGTTCAGGGGGTTCTAGTGCTTAGTACCATACTAAATTCTTCCCTAAGGATGGCCCCATGTGATTAAGCATTTACTGACCCATGAAAAGGAATTTCCAAGAACCAGTCTCGTTCTTCAGATAAGCAGTTGTGTGAAATACTGCATCTTTGTAAGCTATCTTGTGAAACTTATTTTTTCATTTTTTTCTTTTCAGAGTATGTGTCCGTTCCCGTTGTTGGGATGCATGTATGGTTGTAGATGGAGGAATGTCTTTTGAGTTCAATGATGGGGCGATAGCTTCAATAATGATTGATACAGAGGATGCACTGTGCACTGTTCTGCTGGAAGAATGAAGGACTTGAGTGTCTTCTGCTGAAATGGTTCTGGATCCGGAGAGGGAACTCCTGGAGACAGACAACACATCACAATGCTACATTATGTTGGAAGTTGGCCTTTTTGGATCCAAGAGCATTTGGAGGAAGTTTGAGATGCTTTTCATTCCTTTGGGTTGGGAAACCTTAGCCTGATGTTTAAGCTCTTTTTGCATCCGGTGTAAAAGAAATATATCTGAAGTCTTCTTACCTCTAACTTCAGTGAAAACTGGCATTTTAACCTGTAAAGCAAACATGAAAGAACATATTTTTAAACACAGGTAGATGGGTTCAAGTATTAAGTCAGTAGCATTAAGTGTTCAGATGTACAGTTTTTTAGTAACAGTCTGGGACTGATGAAATTAAACACCTTCATACATATACTTTTGTAGAAAAGTTGACTGTCAGTCTAGTAATTTGATGCAAGGATATATAGATTTTGGTAAATCCTGATGTTGACATAATAGAAATGGAAATACAAACCTTTTGTATGCTTTTCAAAAATTCTACAACTTAGTAGTTTCATATGACTTGTGACTTTTTGTTTTTTGCTCTTCCAGTATTTTTTCTACTTTGTAGACTTACATCAGAAGTAAAACTCTGGTTTAATTATGTCTTGAACAAGGTAGCTCTTTTACCTTTCCTCCTTGGCTAGAGGGACTTGAAACCCAAGGGTTTTCTCGAGCCTTTTAATAGGAATATACAAACATGTCGAAGGACGATATGTCCTTCGCTTAATGGGGATTAGCTGACTAGCAGCTGTTAGTCACAGAGGTGTATGTAGGTGGTTATCATTAATAAAGATATTTGGCCTTACTGAGTTGAATGGTTTGGAATTGTAGGTTCTGAGTTTCTTTATAACTGAGTAAGAATGAGGTGTGCTGGGTGCTAGTAATTGGAGCATAAGTCAATACCTATGTCTCCCAGTTTTCCAAGTGTGTTTTTAACTTCCCGAGGAGGTATATGTTTCCAATCCTATACTGAATTCTACTGATATTTAGTTGGCAACGAATTAATTTTAATTTTACATGTCTCTGATCATGTATTAGGTAAGCAAGTTAATATAGGAAAAAAGCTGTGGTCATAGAAGAAGTCGTCACTTTTTAGGTAATGTTTCAGAAAAACTGTGAACTATGACTGCCTTTGAGAATCTCTGCTGATTAATTGCATAAATGAGAGGGCAACATTTGAAAAAAATGAAGACTCTTTCAGCAGGAATTCTTCTGCTGCATGACTTGAAACAAATATGTTTTGTCCTCTCTTCTACAGATCTGTTTCCAAAAGTGAGTTTTCTTCAAACTGCTTTTGAATGAAGAGACTTCTGTAAGAGGTGTTCTCAGGTCTAATGGAAATGTTCTCCAGTGTGGCTGATCAGTAGGGACCTTTTCCTTCTTCTGCTTAAGTGTTTGTATTCACTGTATGCCACAACTTAGAGGAAATTGGTTTGGCCAGACCAGTCAGCTCTAGAAAACTCTGATAACAATGGAGCTTTTTGAATAAGCTATTACTGTTTGAGTACATTTTACCTTTTAAATTTGCTGCAGATCAAGTTATTTACACTTCTGCTTGAGTTGTCAGGATTGCAGACCAGAAGGAGAAAATCAAAGGAGCCAAATGTTCTTCCAAAACTTAGTAAGTTCAAGAACTACTGGAATAAAACTCTTAATTTCTAAAATAATTTGTAAAACTATTCTTAAGTTAAAGATGTAAAAGACTAATCTTTCTGAAGGTTGGTGGTGCAGAAACAAGGGTGCTTGGCTTATTCCTAATCCATCTGTAATTAAGGATGGTTTATGTGCCTCTCTCTAGTACACTAGTCAGTATGCTGTTAAGATTCAAAAAACCCACACGACCCAATGCCATTAACACCAATTTATGACTTCCCAGAACTTTACCACAGTGTTAGATCAGAGGTTTAGGTATTGAAAGTGTTCTTGAATACCCGTGTAGACAAATTTATGGCAGAAATCCTTTCTTCTACTTATTTAGACACATTTATGTGCGGCAATGTTTTAATGGAGACTGATTAGTCTGATCAGGATGCATACCTCTTAAAATATGTGTCATTCCTTATTATGAATGCTGAGACTAAAAGGCAATGTTTTAAGGCCCTGCAGAACCAAAGTATCATGTGGTCTAGGGCTTAGAAAGAGATTTCTTGGTCAAATTCCTAACTTAGCAAAGCAGAAACCTGACCTACTCATGAGTGGCCTCTACTGGTTTTGTCTATATTTAATTGCACTTCTGTTGAAGCATTTACTGGTGAATGCTTGATTTAAATAACTAGGGTGATTCAGAGATCTATAATAGATAATCAGTAAGCAGTTACCTTTTTGTTATTAAAGAATTATATAATCCTTCTTAAGGATCCTTTATTGCAAAGGATTGCAGTACAGAAAACTTATACTTGGTAGACAGTATTCCATGACAGGACTGAGTATTGGTTTAACACAGATTTAACACTGAGACTGGCAGCAAACTCTGCACCTCTTCTACCTGCTGAATCAAATCCTTGGTCTGTTCATTTAGTGCCAGTCCACATTGTGTTCTGCTAAACTAGACCTGTCATTTTTTTTTTTTTTAAAGTGGCATTTATACATCATGTAATAAATATTAAAAACTTAAAAGATACATGAAGCTCTCCTGTGCCTTACTTCAACTTTCAAAAGTGTTATTTTCTTAGCTGCTTCTGGCTTATTGTGCAGTTTAGTTTGTTTTAAATAGTGGCTTCTAAACCTTCAGGCTTTAGGTAAAATACAGACAGCGCTGGAGAAGTTTTTGGTATGACTTGCTCAGAGATACCAACTAATTTTTAGTTAGGAAAATGCCAGTGTTGCACCTTACCTAGACAACTTTAATTGTGTCAGCTGCATCTGCCATAATCACCAACAGACCTGCACTAGAAATGTCTGTCCTCACCTAATGCTGAGCCTATTACTTGGGAAAACAAGGTCAGGACTATTCTTTCTAGTTAAAGCCATACTACTGTCACAATTCTGCTCAGGATTTTAAAGCACAGTCTATTAAATGCTCGGTGTATTGGTGATAACCTCTCCTCCAAACCACCCTTGTTTAGACAGTGCTTGGACAAATTTCCCCTTTTTTTTAACTCATGACACAAAGTTGGTGGCAAGTCAAGGAAAGTGTTCTTGCTCCATCAGTCATTTTGTACAACATCACAATTCCCTAGATCCTTGTTATATGCAAGTTGTATGGGGTTACATTGTGCATAGGGAGAAGAAGAAGATAGAGGAGTGTTATGCTGCAAAGATATATTTTATTTCTTGAAGTAATTTAAGGCATAAACTTAAGGCTGCAAACTGAAGTGGAATATCCCTTATCTTCCAACCTTCCATCACCTCTCCACTCCAGCTTTCACAAGCTCCATTTCCCATTACTCAAGTTTTACATTTTGTTAAATTTAACAACAAACAACTTAGAACAGATTAACAAGATAATGCTGTATTTGCTGTACGATCGAAATACATTAAATACCAAATTCTATTATTTATACAATTTTTTCCACAGTGATTAATCTGTTCTGTACTACCAAGTATTTATCCCCAAACTCTTCAGAGTGAGATGGAAAACACTGTACCTGCACAACAGCCCCACAGTAATGCTGTAGGCTAACCTTAAACATCCATGAATAAATTCACCTGTTTATTGTAATTAATGGTAACCACAGTAGTATAGTCATGCCCTTCACAGGATACAAGTTTGCTCTAGGACTTATCAACTAACACTCATACTGCTGGAACATTCCAGGCTTACGCATGAGGACCCTGAGCATAGACCCAGATCAAAGTTTTAAGTCATTACCTGTCCCTATCCTTAGTTAAGGTTTCATTGGGGTATTTTGATTTTTTGTTTTGTTGGAGATTTTTGGTTGCTTAGTTATCTTATTTTTTGACAGTTATTCAGCTTTTCACATGACTAAACACAACCTAGATGGTAATGGTTAGCATACAGATAGAGGAAGCAAAGTGATACTACAAACAAGCTATTATAAAAGATAAATTGGAGTCTCTTAACAGCACCAAAGCATCACTTCCTTTCAGCTCTGTTATGCTATGGTCCCAGGCTTTGGTCTGAGATCTAGAATAATTTGAGCTCTCCTCCAGCAAGATTTCTGCCAATTTATCAATTGCTCTTTAGAGGAAGTAAGAAAACATTTAAATAAGTTTTATCTGATATCAGCTCAGAACCTACATTAAGGTTCTGTAGTACTTAGAAAACCTAGCACCACATCATGAGAAAAATTGGTAATGAGCATCTGCTTCTACAGATGCTTATTCTGAATGGGCTGACAATGAAGAATATTAAATATAGATGTTAACTTTGTGGCCTGCTAAAGAAAAACTTCCATGTAGCTCCTTTATACTGCTTTTTATCATGTGTGGCGCTCAGCTCTTAGCTGCTTTTGTGTAGATATCCCTTCCCATATATACTGTTTTCAGGTCTGGTGACTTCAGACTTGGGCATCTGTCCCTCTCCTGGACAGTGGGGTAGCTTCTCACCTTACTGTACAACTTGTTAAATTAAGGATTCCAATAGATCAAATAACATCCATTGGGTTCTGTAAAATCAGACAAAGGCAAATCCTTAATAAGCATTACAGACATCTAGCACCTCTACAGTCTGTTTCAGGAGTGTTAGAGCTGGAAGAGCTAGCTAACCAAAAGCACGTTTAGAACACCTTAGAGCAACTAAAGCTGCATCAGAACAACAGTTGCCAGAGGCTGACATGGATTTTAAACACAATGATTGTTTAATATTTTCATGTAAAAAAGATCCCCTGTAAAAAAAATGACTTAAAAATTCTACAATCACTCATCAGATATCTAAAGGCTTTAAGTACAGAAAATACTGTAAAAATATATACGAAACTACATTAAGGTGTAAGACCAAGTTAGAATGCTTTTTACAAAAACAGTACTATGATTAAAGGTGCTCTAGCACTCCGCTTCATAAGTAGCTTCACTACACAGTGCATCCATTGCATCCAGTGCGTTGTACATGATCATATTCCACTAGGACTGCTCAGCGTGAGTCTGCACTTGATGCCCCAGATCTCATCGTTCTTTTTACTATCAACAGTTGGTCTTGCAATATTTGTAAAATGTGAACAGTTGATCTCTACACCAGGAAGCGTTTCCTTGAGGAGATGTAGGGAGCAATCAGTCACTATTCCAAATACCTGAAGAGTCTTTAATGTTGGAATTTCACCAAGTTCTCTGGAAAGAGAAAAATAGGAAATTAATCTTGAACATGAACTTTTTTTGCAGTCTGTACCCAAACTAGATAGCTGCATTTCTACTCATTTTTTAGAAGTAAGGTAACTACTTATGCTAGATTGCCTTCCCTGATTTTTTGAAGTACATATTTGAAACTAGTTCTCTGTACTGATAATACAGGAAGCAGTCTAAATAACAGCTTCTTGCTGTTCTTTTCCTCTCACTGAAAACAAACTAGTACCTCCTCTTTCATGTCCCTGGACACAAATATTCAGAACAAGCAAAAGGAATTGCCCAAGATGAAGCTTCAGGCTATGGCTCAAAGAACACAAGACTCTATGGTACAATCAGTCTCCACTTCGTTATGACAATTTGGTAGGTAGCCAGCACTGTGTTCTCAATTGCTCCACGTCTGCCCAGTCATGAGTATATATAAGTATGGGACAAAACTGAAAGGCAGATGCACACCAGCTATCATGACAGCACGCACCACTACAGGAAAGGTTCTTCAGACTCATATTTTCATAGTCCTGTTCCTCTCAACCTTTTTCTTGTTGAAGATTTCCTTAGGACTGACATCCCTTCCTGACAAGATTAAGATGGATAGCTGCTGTAAGGCAGAAAAAAAATCACTCTTAAGCTGTGTTTCAGTGGCAACTAATAACTGCTACAGGTGCATGCAAAAGCAAAGAAATACAAACTCATTAGCTAGTGAACTGTTAACTTTTCTAAAGGAAAAGTTACCTTCCTTCCTGCGTAATTGAAAGCCTAATATTGACAGAGATACTGGTCCTTGGCAGGCCTGGAAACTGCAGCCATACCTCACAGTAATGAGTACCAGTAGTGCAGTGCCTTAAGGGAAGACGCAACGTGTGCACTGAGGAGCAAGTCCCATGAATACCTACAGGCATCATGGAAAGATTGTCTCAGACCTGTGGTTCCAGTCTGGATTTTCAAAGGTACATGATCTAGCCGTATCTTGTTATTTTGGTTCCTTATTCTGAATTCCTCATACGAGTAAGATTTTCAAAACAGTACTTGCAATTTTAAACCTAAAATAAAGAAAGTTTAAATTAACTCATCCTCTATGAATTGCAAACTAAAGCCATTTAGAAATTACTTACACTAAGGCTGCAGGTGATATCTGATAACATCGGCTAAGACACAGATGTTGTAGAAAGATGAGTTGATGAAAATACTGAAAACACTCAGGCTTCAACATCACACTGTCACTGTTCATAAGAGCACATGAAATGGAAGTTTAAGCACAAAGTGGCAGTAGACTTGGTATTTCCAAAATTCAGACAGAAATGTAATATCAGCTTCTTTTCCTACCACTAAGTATTTTTTTTCCACAATGTGGAATTAACCCTTTTCTTTTTTGATTTTCACCAAAGGCCAAGTGAAGCAGAAGCTTCTCTGCAGGCAGATATTCTGCAGCAAAACTACTGCCATGAAAAGGGAATTACTTTACCCATCAAGAGTTCAAAATATTTTAATTTACTAGGTCAAAACAAAATATACTTTTTGCAGTTCTATGGACAAGTAACAAATTTCTATCAGAGTGGGACTAGCCCCCCTCAAGGATGTTTGGCTCAAACTGTATGCCTCCTATAGCTTCCATCCACTACCTATTGACTATGATGACTTGTTAGTTAACATATCTTATAACATTTATACTGAGATAACAAAGACATCTTGTAGGTTTAGCAAAGAGAGTGTTTTCTGGTTGTGCAGTCCTTCAAAATCAGGCATTATTGCTAAACAATTACTGCACCACAAAATCCCCTGAACTATGATGTTTTCAGGACTTACCTCAGATCTAAGTGGAATAGAAAAGGACATCTTTCCACCAATGTTTTAACATCTGAAAAGAGGTCACGCAGTCAGTCCAACTTTCAGTAATAAGACAAGCATGCTTTATACAACGTACTTACTTTGGTCTATGTTTATGTTTATCTTCTCTACTAGAACCACACATTAGAAACACAACTTTGTTCAAAAGATATACATTTAAGACTTGGAGCACACATTTTGCCTGTCAAGATACCTTATGGGGACTTTTATCCTCAGCAAAATGGATCCACTTAGTCCAAAGAAGTGTCCTAAAAGTCAACTGTACCAGCAACTTAACATAAGTGGATAGTCAGAATGATATTGCTGTAGATATCTACTGTGACACAGTAATGTTGAGAAGACAGAAATCCTTACATGTGATTTTTTTTTTTTACACCAAAGATTTCTCATGCATCAAATACCCTCTCAGATATTCAAGTTCTTTAGGCATCTCCATTTTTATCCACAGAAAGTTCTTTCCTCACAAAAGCTAATTTTCTTAGTGGTCTTGAGACCATCTTTTCATTATCTGCAAACACCATAAAAGCACCTGTAGCTCAGCTATCACCTGAAACACTATTGTTATTGTTATTAGCAAGGTGCTAATCAATATTTAAGATGATTTTGGTATTTCAGAATTCACATGCAATAACTAAAGAAAACAATACCTAAACCATGATGGTTAGCAAACTGTTCAAATCTTATGCCTTATAATTGCATTGAAACAGAACAAAATTATTCACAGAAAGTGTTTTACAAACAGAAGACCTCTCAGTACACTTTTTAAAGGTCAGATCAGCAGAAGGTTCAAATTCCTGATTTGGTGGAGATACAGCATGTTTGTTTACAGGTTTTGGGGTCAGATAAAAAAGTAGACTGGTATATTTCCCCACAAGGGAATGCATGTTGAAGACTGTGACATTTAAACAGAAAAAGGAGGTCAGAGCCTGTGTGTCACTTAACTGCTTCTCAGCCAGAGCCTTATTGCTACATTTGTCCATTGAGAAAATAAGTTTCTCTTTACCAAAGCCATTTCACCTTTTATCTATGCTTGTGTCCGTTTTGTTTTGCTCTCCCCAAATCTCAACTTCTCTGCATTTTCTGTTATCCTACTTTACCCAACTTTCCCTCCTAGAACTATTAGCAAATAGTTAATGTTGATTACTGAGATTATTTGCCTTCCAAATTAACTGGTATCTGTGGGATATCACATCTGGATGAAACTCAAGTAGTTACCATGGCTCTTCTCTTTTGGAAGATGTCTTCAGCAGCCACAAAAGCAGCAGCCTTAAGAAGGTCCAAGAACAGTATCTGGAAGGATCATTCACAGTTCATTGTGGAACACGGTATCCAGTGTATCATGCTTCCAGGACTTACTTCCAGAAGTAAGGGCTGTACCTTTCAGCTGAAGATGAAGTGAGCTTTCACCTGACTGTTCTTAAATTTGGAAGGCAAACCATCTCACCCCTCATGGTGGTGCCAGAGACATGAATAAGATTCTCTGACAGCAAAAGCATCAATTTATACAGTGCATGAAAATCAATGTAAGTGCATTTTTCTACGCACACAGCAGGTGCCAACCAGAAGAAAACAAAGCCTGCTCTTTCATCCTTTAATGGGACAAATGTTTGCCATGCTGCTATTTACCTGACATTTGCAGATTCTGTCTGTATCCACTTAAGTTTAATTGGGTTATTTTTGAAGTAACATGATTGGCTGCTGCTTTGACATGGGTGGATGTAAAGTCACACCAGGACAAGTTCAGTTCCTCCAACCTATGCACAAATGAACAGAGATGTTTGGAAGAATGAATTAAATACAGTTTGAGTTCTGATATTACCTATTACAATCAATACTTCTAACACACCTACTACCAAGTTCTTGAATGCACAACCAGAAATTTTGCTGTGACAAAAAAATTAAGTGCTGGAGCAGGCTGTCCAGCAATTCTGTGAAATCTATCCTTGAAATTATCAAAACTCATCTAGAGGAAGCTAGTCCTCCTCAACCTGGCCAGTGCTAAATCTAGACCCTGCTGGAGCCAACAGTTTAAAGTGACTTTGCAATACTGCTTCCAAATGGAATGAGTCAATAATATCTTAGGGAGTGAAATGGTTCTCTCTCAGGACTGCCATGAGGTACTCTTTTCATCTTACTTCTGGTTTGTGACCTGAATCTGTTTCTTTCTACTGAACAGATGCTCACATTGAGAGTTAAAACACTATCCATTATTAGCAACGGTCAGATGACCAATTAATCCTCATTAGCATGAAATACTTCATAGCTTTACATAAGCACTGGCCATGTTGCAATGTTGAATGTCTTTAGATGTCCAGTTACTTATAGCCTATCAACATTTGGGCTGGGAAAGAGTGTTTGTTCTGTATTGCAGGTGTTTTAGATTCAGTCAGAGGACAAAGACACAGTGAACAGCAAGAGGACAGCATTTGGATAGCAATCTCTATGTAAATGAAAAAAGCAGTTAAGCTGCATTTGTAGGATCAGGTTTGCCATCTGCTATTCACTGTGCACTGTACAGACAGCCACTCTCTAAAGGGCTTATAATCCAAGTAATCAAACCAAGCAATAGAAATCATTATCTACCCATGACAGGCAGAGAAAGATTAAAGCTTTGTCTGTCCACTAACTTGCGGTTTGATTAAAAACATGCTTTTGCAGAAGCAAAGATTAAGTAGATTGTCCAGCATCTCACAGGAAGTCAGCAGAAGGGTAAGGATATAAATCCCAGCCTGGCTGGGGCTCAGTGCAATGACTTCCTGCCAGTAGATGGCTTAGTCACTGCAGCTGAGATCTGAAACACAGCCCTTCATAAAGCGGAAGGTTACTAATACATTATTCCATCATCCGTGGAAGGGTACAATGTTATCTGCTGTCCATGCTGCACTCCCATTGCAAAGGGAGCTTTGGGACTCCATGTTTCACTTTGTGAGGAACACAAATTGTTTTCACTAAGAAAATGAA
Source organism: Clamator glandarius (assembly GCA_033459285.1). Classification (NCBI taxonomy): domain Eukaryota; kingdom Metazoa; phylum Chordata; class Aves; order Cuculiformes; family Cuculidae; genus Clamator; species Clamator glandarius. The sequence goes on from JAUNZM010000106.1 coordinate 745,427, forward strand.
ATCTACATGATAATCAAAGGAATATAAATGGGGTTTATTCACCAACAAGAATTCCTTTAAGGATGATTAAGGCAATTCATGAAAAATTACTGAAGTAAATCTTTGCTACTAAAGAAGATGCTTAATGGAAAGAAAAATGCCTGACTATTCAGCTAATAATCAGCTGTTAGGCATTTAGGAATACCAACAAAAAAAAGATGAGACAAGTATAATTGGGATGCATATGGAAAAGAAAAGGATCCTTTTTCTCAGGAAAAACAGTAAGCAGGAATAGAAAAAAAAAATATTTGTCTTACATAGAACAACTGTTCAACATCAGCTCTAAGGCTTCTGCAGAAAACCCTGAACAGCCACACAGATTTAGTCGGATCAAACCGGAATTCTTAGCAATGCTCCTGTAGAGAAGGAAAAAAAAAGTCTCATTAAACTTAAAATGTTAGAACATTGCTTCCCTTGCTAGGATGTGTGATTATGTTTACAAGCAAAGATCCCAGGCATGGAATTATTCATTAAACATGCAGCACTGCATCTTTCATAAACTGATCAACCTAAAAGTCACTAAGGATCTCAACTCTATTTGCTGCGTCACAGCACAACTTCGAAAGAAAGGGTCACTTGCCTGTTTACCAGACATTCTCAACAAGTCTGCATATTTATAAACTAAGTTTAAAAGGAAATAATTTCTTTTCATCTTCTCTTGTTACGCTCCATTAAACAGACCATGGCTTATCAGAGATGACTGTACATAAAAAGACAATCATCCCATTTCTTAAGTCACCTCTCTGCAAGATGGAGGTTACTCCAGAACAAAACACATGTCCAAAGAGCATCCCCCTGAAGACTTACTTGCAAGATGAGCGCAGACATGCAGTTAGCAAAACCTGGAAAAACCCTTAGATACAGTATCTACACTTGTGTACAAGTCAATAAACTTCCATAATCAGACCCTATTTAGTATCCAGTTTTCAGATACTTTCTAGGTGCCACCAAAAGCCAAACTATATTGGTTTATTTGTAGTGGGTTTTGGGGTTCCCAGGTGTAAGGAAGGCATCAGAAAGCTCAGAAGTAGAAAGCAGGACACCCAGGTGTCTGCCACCTGGGCTACAGACACTAGCACCTCCACAATCACCAGTCAACAGGAGGCTGACTGCACACCCATTAGAGTCTCTACAGTTTAACCAAACAATACTTCACCTGCTTGCCAGAATCTGTAATTCTACAGTCAGAGGGAAGTCAAAGAACTGAGAAACAATGCAGAAGCACAGCAAACATCTAGTACGAGAGCAGCTGGGGCCCCTTAAAATACAAAAGAACCTGTATGCCAGATACAGAGCTCTCTTGGGAGCACAGAAATGGAAAAATAAAAGTAGGTCTGCTATACAGCTTGGCTGCAGGAAGACCCAGTGGAAACAAACCCTAGAGATGATCCATTTGTCCAGGCTCACCCTACTCAGGAGATGGAAAAAAAGAAATCATCAAGAAACACTCTTCCAGAGGGTTGTTCCCCCTCCTTGCCTCATCTTTTGGAGGTTAGAAAGTGGCAGTTCATCTAGCCTGCCAAGCTAGCTGTCAGGTGCTTAAAATGGGCCATTTCAAAAGACTCCCACAACAAACAACCCTCAGCTGCATTCTTTTGCTAGTATGCTTATAATGATAACACCAAACAGAAGGTATTTACTGAATATTCCTGAACATGTCACTCACTTGATGATGGTGTCAGAAAGCACTAGACCCTCCAAGCTGAGGTTCTGCAGCCTTTCACACCGACAAAGAATACTCTCAAGATCTGCAACACACACTGTGCAGTTTGACAAATCCATATGTTGAACTTTGAGAGGTCTAAGAAAAAAAAGGGGGGGAAACATTACTAAAATTGCATTAAAACTTGCTCCACAAATTCCCCATACCATAACTATATCCACTACACTAAAACAGTGCAAAGCTTAAAGAAAATTAATATTATTGTATTCAGCTACACACCAGACATACAATTATACTAAGCTCACCGAGCCTACTGCTAAGCTACTGGCCAAAACTGCAGAACCCTCACCTTCAAGGCACTTACAAGATTCGTCATAACAGCTGAAAGTCTATCCTGCTGCAGTTAAATAATTGAGCTTCCCATGTAAAAAAATACCAGAGATGCTGACAATTATTCAAGATCCAAGAGATACAAATTGCAAATGGATGATAGTTTTTGATGCTTTCAAAAAAATCACATGAATTTGGCTTTAATTAAGTGACAGGTGAATGCACATCCTTATATTTCCACACATACCCAACCATGTTAGCTTTTCCATGCTCAGGGGTAGCACAAATGCTACTACTGTTGGACACCTTAAAAAAATACACAAACTAAATATTTGAGACACTTTCAGGACACAGAACATGCAGAAAAAGCCTTACTTGCTTGTTTTAAACAACGGATTCCAAATACAAGATCTTGGGCATCGGAATACAGTAACACCTGCAGGCAGCAGCTGTCCGATCACCCCTGGTGGCAGATTCCTAGCAGTCAGATCAAGAGTCTGCCAGAGAGATTCATCAAACCTATGGCACAAAATTATACTCATTAGTGAATAACTGAGTTGATCATAAGTATAATCACAGAAAGTTCTCAGTGTCACAAAAGAGTGTGAGGAGGAAAAGCCATTTAATAGAATTTACTATGGTTAACACACATGAGCCATCTTTTGATTATACATACATATAACCCACATATAGCATAAATTGAATTATATGTCAATAAATAAGATGAGAAGCAGATCATTTAAGAGTCTGTGGAAGCAAAGGTTTGCTTAGCACTAAAAGATGAGAAGTAATACTTACGAAAGACTATGCCATCTCTTGCAAATCAGGGAAACTTTTAGCAAATCATTTAGGGGTAAATACGCAAAGATCGCCAAAAGCAATTCATCTGGAAGTGCATCCCAAGAAACACCTTTAGGGAAAGAGGAAATGTGTTGTAATTAAAGCTGTTCATTTTTGCCCGCCTTGTTTGGCTGGGTTGTTAAAATCATCTCTATAGTCTCTCTCTAGGCTATACATACACCAGCCAACTACTCATCCTCCTTTCAGTTCGTCACTGGAGGAAGATATTATCACCATTGTTGCCTAGGCATGACAGGCAAGTGTAGCTGTGGAAAAAAAAATACCTTGAAAAAAATAACAGTAGTCTTTATTAACGTACTCATTTTGGAAACAAGAGCAGGTCAGTTAACTTACTTTGTATTCTATGGGTTGTACAACCCTCTCCCCACCCCTGCTATAAATGTCAGGCTCCCAGAAGGGAGCCCAAGTTAAGCTATGCCTTTACATAGCACACAGAGAAAAGCAGGTCCTGTAAACTGCTCCTTAAAACACACAAGCTAACTACCACCCCCCACCCCCCCCAGAATTATCTTAAGGGATACGGTGCAATCTCAAATTCTCACAAGTAGGTACACTGCTTCAGGAGGTGTTGCAGTTCCCATGTGAGATTTCTGAGTGGTGGAGGTAAAGAACAGCTGCCCATGATCCACCATTCACTCTTACTTAAAAGGAGGGTTGTCTGAAGGCATTCCCACCTTTCATATGACAGCCTAGGACCTGAAGGGAGTTTATTTTGGATTCTGTAGTCCCAGTAGACTAAAACCACACTTAAAACCTGGGAAAGCACCCTGGCATGCTAGAACCCCATTTTCAAGTGCTCCAGGTCTTCAAGTTGCAGCCATGCTCTTTCCCTGCCAGTCCCTTCCCAGATGAGGAGCCTTACAGGCTTTGCTGCACTTGCCTTGTGAGTCCCTGTCAGGGTGGCTTGCATTGCTCACAGCCCAGGTCCAGCAGGAGCAGAGATGCTGTCACCCTGGCATACCCCCTGCACCATGAGAGACGTGGATCTGGATCCCTTTGGTCTCAATGACCAAGTATTTTTCTTGATAGATAATTAAGTTAAGGAAAATAAGTTAAAAATCAAGCCCCCCTGGGTTTCAAAATTATATCTGGAACAGTAGTGCCCATAGTCCACATGGATCTGCCAGCCAAAGCTGTATTTTTCCCTCTAGATAATTAGCAAAACTTCTCCTGGGACATGTCCCTTGGGCAGAGCAACAGATGCAGCTCAGGGCCCTGCTGGACTGAAGTGCCACCCAAATCTCAGACAGCCAGAGCAGACAGACACAGCGACATGCAGCAGAAACCCCTGATACACAAGACGGGGCTAATGGGCGTAGGCATAAGCCAGCCACAGCTTACGTGTGCCACAGTTCAGAAGCCAGACACCACCTCTGTCTAAAAGTTTACACAGAATAGGGCTTATCAGCCCAAGCCTGTAGATCTAGAAGCAATGTTCTGGAGGGAAAGAGCAAAAAAATGGAAAGAATAAAGTACTACTGATTTGTGATACTCTTTCCACCTCTACTGAAAGGCAAATGAAATGTGGACTGAGGTGACAGTACCTGACTCTGCCTCTTGAAGCACCCAAGGCCGGCGTGCAATGACAAAATCCTTCGCCTTCTCCTCCTTCACCTTCTGCCGCTTCCGAGGAGGACAGGGCAGTGGCCCCAGCAGCTCCTGCAGCACGTTCTCATCGCCCAGCTTGTCCTTCTTAAGGACAGACACTCCCATGCCCAAGAGCAGTTCCGAGGCCTTGCTGGAGTCCCAGTTACAGCTGAAGCCGGTGGAAACATTGCTGCTGGAGGACGGGATCTCCTGGAGATGCTTTCTGCAGACACACAAAACCGCAGAGGCTCTGAAAGCACCAGCAGGTACGAGATGGGGCTCAGGGACACCCACAACCCGCACCCGGGGATGGGAAGCGGCGGCGGGTGGGATGCTCGGCCCCATGGATACACGGGGCGGCGGTGCCGGTGGAGGCGGCGCCCCCGGGGCGGGCGAGCAGGGGCGGGACCGGGCGGAGAGCGGGAAGGCGACGCTCGGCGCTCCCCGCGGCTCCTTCCACCTCCCCGAGCGCGAGACGCTCCCGCGCGGAACGGCCCGCGGGGCACGCGCCGCCTCAGATACCGCCAACCAACCGAAACAGTAACAGAGCGGGCGAGAAAATCAGCGAGCCCCGAGCGGCGCGGGGAGGCGGGGGGCACAGACAAGCAGCAGCCTGTCCGCTCGAGCCACCCAAAACGCTTCCCTGCGGAGCTGCTCTCCTTTCAGAAGCAGCATCACCGTCAACCCCGGGCCCTCCGGGCCACCGGCCTCAGCCGCGCACCCCGGGGATCCCCGCGACTTCCCTCCCCACTCCCGGAAGACCCCCGAATCCACCCTCCTCCTCCGGGACCTGCGAGCGCTCCCGATGCCCAGGCTTCCCACGGGGGCGCGGGACGCCCGTGCACCCTCTCCCGCCAGAGCCCATTGGGCACCTCTCCGTTTCTCCCGGGCAGCTCTCTCTCCCTCTCTCCCTCCCTCCCTCCCGGCCCTCTCCCGCCTCCCGGCGTGGCGCCAACCCGCGCTCCTACCTGTACATGGCGGGAGCTGCCGCGGGCCCTCGCGCGCCGAGCTTTTCAACCCCGCGCGGGGCTCCCGCCCCGGCCGGAAACCGGTGGGCGGCCGCCGCAAAGCATACCGGGAGTCGTAGTTCGCCGCTCCGGAGGTGGACGGGGTGGGGACCGGTACCCACTGTGCCTCGCGCCCGCCTTCGGTCGGAAAGCGATGGGCGATTGCCGCAAAGCCTACCGGGAGTTGTAGTTCGCCGAGGCTGAAAGGGCCGTACCCACAGTGCCTTGCGCCCGCCCCCGGGGCGGTGCGTGGGGCGAGGGCGGCGGCGAAGGAGAGGGAGCCGGTCACGGCGATTTGGGCGCTCGAGCGGAGGCCAGCGGCAGCCAGGATGGAAGGCGGCGGTGCCTCGTGAGGGACCGGCTGCTGAGCGGGGAGCTCTGCCCGCGGTGAGGGAGGGTGGCGGCAGCGCCGAGTCACAGTAGGCCGAGGTGGGCGCGGGGGGACGCGGTGATGGGGGCGTCTGGGAGGGGTGGGAGGAGGCTTGTATCCATCGTTGCCTCTGTTTTTTTCCTTTCCTGAGGGACTGCAGTGCTTGAGGCACACGCGATGCGTAGCTTTGATTTAGCGCTCTTTGCGGGCCGGTAGATACGCAGTGATCGGCTTTGACGTGCAGTCCCTGTTTTGGAAGCCCAGAATCGCGCTGACAGTGGTATTTTACCGTGTAAAGCCTTCCTGCGCTTTGGGAGCGCCTTCATTGTGAAGGCCTGAAATGGAGAGACTGTCGAAATTTTTCTGGTCCTATCCCTAAAAGTGCTTTTTTAAACTCTGCAATCTTTTCACACCAAGTTTCAGATTTATGCCAGGCTTTCTTTCAGTAATTCATGGGCCCTGGTGGGTTGCACCCATGAGTGCCAAGAGGGCTGACAGGTGTTATTGCTAAGCTACCCTTCATTGTCTTTGAAAGGTCATGGAGAGCAGGAGGGGTGCCTGCAGGCTAGAGAAAGCCAATATCACCTCAGTTTTGAAAAAGGGCAAGAAGGATGACCTAGAAAACTACAGCCAGCTTCACCTCCAGTCTTGGAAAGGTGGTGGAATAGCTCATCTTGGATGTCATCTCTAAGCATCTAGAGGAAAAAAAGGTTACCAGGAGTGGTCAGCGTTGGTTCACCAGGAGGAAATGGTGCTTGACCAATCTAATAGACTTATGTGATGGGATAACTGACTGGGTAGATGAATGGAGAGCAGTGGATATTGTCAACCTCAACTTTAGTAAGGCTTTTGGCACTGTCTCCGGAAACATCCTCATAGGTAGGCTTAGGAAGTGTGGGTTAGATGAGGGGACAGTGAAGTGCATTGAGAAATCACTGGATGGCAATGCTTAGACAGCTGTGATCAGTGGCACAGAGTCTGCTTGGAAGCCTGTGGCCAGCAGCATTCGGCAGGGGTCAGTACTCATCAACAGTTTGTTCAGCGTATTTGTCAGTGACCTGAATGAGGGGACAGTGTGTATCCTCAGCAGGTTTGCTGATGACACAGAAATGGGAGGAGCAGCTGATGCATCAGAAGGCTGTGCTGCCATTTAGTGAGACCTGGACAGGCTGGCAAGTTGGGCAGAGCGAAACCTAATGAAATTCAACAAAGGCAAAGTGTGGGGGTCTGCACCTAGGGAGGAAGAATGCCACACAGCAGTATAGATTAGGGGTTGACTGGCTGGAAAGCAGCTCTGCAAAGTATATTTAAGTCTGGCAGCAAGTTAACCATGAGCCAACAATGTGCTCTTGTGGCCAAGGAGGCCAGCAGTGGCCTGGAAGGCATGAAGAGGAGTGTGGCCAGCAGGTCGAAGGAGGTTCTCCTCCCTCTCTACTCTGCCCTAATGAGGCCCCATCTGGAGTCTCGTGTCCAGTTTTGGGCTCCCCAGCTCAAGACAGACATGAAACTAGTGGAGAGAGTCCAGCAGAGGGCCACAAAGATGATCAGGATACCAAAGCATCTCTTCTATGAGAAAAGGCTAAGAGGCTTGAGTCTGTTTAGCCTGTCCAGAGAGGTTGTGGAGTCTCTTTTTCTGGAGATATTCAAAATTCGCCTGGACGCGTTGCAGTGAACCCTGCTGTGGGTGACCCTGCCTTTAAGTAGGGGGCTTGGACTGGATAATCCCCAGAGGTCCCTCCCAACCACAACAATTCTGTGATTCTGCAATGCAGCTCTCTGTGGATTTTCTCCAAACTACTTGTTTTGAAATTAGTGGGGATGGAAATACAAATTCGGAACACACCCACAGTTCTGCTTTTAGTCAGCTACCTGCTTGTAAATGCTTTCCTTTATTTACTAGGTAATGATGGAGCGATGTGCCTATAAAACTTGAGATGGTAATGAAACACGTGGCAAATCATATATGCAACAGTTTTCAGGTATAGGTGATGATGTGACTCAAAGTGGCATTCATATAATTTTAAAAAAGGGTTTATGTTAACCATTTCCAGTTTTAACTAAAGTCGTGGAACAGTTGCATAAGTTTGTTTTAAGTGGATAATCAAATGAGAGAGAGGTGGGTTTTTTTAGTTTAAAAAAAATAAGCTGATTGTATTTGGCCTGTTCTGCAGACCCATTTTTAGTTTGTCAGTCTGTATTAATGCATGGGAGATTGAAAGAAGTATTTTCTGAAAGAGATTAAGTCCAATTGTTTTCTTAAAAAAGCTCTGAATTACCAAGTAGTCTGAGTTTGTCTCAATGCAGTGTTAGGGTTGTAATCACGTGATTGTCTCCCATACTGACACCTGTTTTGTGAGAGTGCATTAGTCTGGCATCCAAAGTAGCAATTTCTGTTCTTTTTTTTAGATTCTTATTGCAACTGTACAGCTTTTGATTCTGATTCTGTTTTAGTTCCTTCAAACAATTTGTTTTCTTCAATGTGTTATTTACAGAGTACTCCCCTAAATCAGCCTCTGTGGTACTTTATATCCTTTATTAGAAGACAGGACAGCCCCATGAAAAGTGAATAAACTTCCTGTGGCTATATAGTGATGGTCCCTATGTGCTTTTGAACACAAAAATCTCTCTTCCTTGGTAAAGAATTTGGAAGTCTTTGGTAAGGATTTGTCTTTTTTTTAGTGCTTATAGTGTATTTCCTTGATTTATCTCAGTGACTTTCTCCCAATTAGTGCAATTAGATTTTTTTTACATAGTTTTAATTTGTGCTGAGATTAAGAAGTTCTTTGTTGTCTGCTTACAAATACACAGTATTTTCACAAGCTGCAAGTGTCAGTGTGTAATAAGGAAGTAAAACAAAACACAAAAAACCCTCCCAAATCCAAGCAAAAAAGAAACCCAAACAACACAGTAAGCAGACTAGAATGTGAAAGTTATAAAGCGATTAGTTTTATTGTTGCTTGACCTCTTGTTCTTTTCTTTTTAAGATTTCTAAAATGTGAAGTTATCTCATTTTGTTTTTGAAGATGCAGGTGTCAAGGGCTCTTGGTGTGGGGCAGGTCTGTAAGTCCAAAAGGTTTAATTGTGTTTGTAAAGTGAAGTCTTACTTCAGGAGTCGTAACAACATAGTTTTGCAGAGTAGGGCAGGCCTGAGAAACCTATCACCTGTGTTATGGGCAACTGTTTTTCTTCTGCCAGATCAAATGTATGGGAATAAAGTTGGTAGAGACTAGTACTTTATTGCTGACAGAAAGGCAAAGGTCAGGATTGAACTGGTGTTGATATTTTACTGGCGATAGTAGCAAGCATAAACTGAAAGCTGCTGAGTTGTGAATTCGGTTTAAGGTGGGAGATCTTGTTGCACAGATGTTTCAGTGTGCTGTTGCATTCATTCATTTTTGTCCATTGTGGTATTTTGATACATTTCATAGTTTGGTCTCTTTCTTGGTGACAGGGTTTTTAAAGTTGCAATTATGGTGTTTAAAATACAAAGTAAGGCAAGGAAATCTCTAGCTGCTTGGTTCTTCAAGTGTTTCCACTGAAATATCCAAGATTTCTAGAAATGTATCTTTTCCAAATGTGTTTGATGATCTTTATCTGAGAATACTTTCAGAACAGCAACAATAAAACCTGATGTCATAGTCTAAAGATGGCTGAGATACCAAAGGTACAAAACCCAAAAGCATAGTGACTATATTTGTTATTAATTTTTGAAGGATAGAGAGAGTTACAGACTGGCAGACTAGCCTGCTTCCTTTTTAATTTCTGAAAAAGAATTATGGAACAGAGGTTGTTGGTAAGCATCTGGAATGTACCACATCAGTTTGTCGAGGACAAATTGTTAAAGTAATCTAGCATTTCAGTGTTAGGCATACGGTGTATGGGAGGATCAGTTGCTGTCTCCTATTCGGTCTTCAATAGGACTTTTGATTCTGTTTCTCTGGTTGTTTCTGCTGGGGAAGAATAATCAGTAACAGCTACTGCTGTGCTTAAGGAGCCAAACATTTGTCAACTGTTCTTCAGTATTTTTACAGAGTTTACATAATGAAACAATGCATTTACTAAAACTTAGAAAGCACAAAGGTGAGAGGAATTGCAGGCCTTTCTGAGTGTGGCGTGAAGATTCAAAAGCATGGGGAGGGAAAATGATACAAAGTAGAGTAGAGTTTTGTGCCTGCACTTAAGCAGGAGCAGTCAACTACAAAAATGAGGATAGAAGAGAATGTTGTTTCTTAGAGGGAAAGAATTTTGAGGACATAGTAAGCTGAATACATGAAGGGAGCATCACATAGGTTGTACTTCTATTTGTACATTTCAGTAAGGCATGTGAAGGAATGTTTGCCCTCGGTTCAGGCCTTTTCAGGCACGAGCTGGAATATGGCATGGGTTCCATCTCATTGCAGCAGGAACTGGGTAGGACAGGCACAGTGTCAAGGGCAGCACTGAAAAATCTGCAGAAAGTGTGGTGTTGGACTGATTGGCAAGGGTTGAAGCATCAATCACATTAGTCCACCAAATAACCAATCTGCTGATAAAATGTGAAATTTGGAAACAGAAGAACTGTACTACAGTCTGATTTGGGATTTCTGATTAAATGGGTATGGGAGTCTGTGTCAGTGAGACCAAGGTCTTTTCTTTACAGATATGCTCTACACTTTTTAGCCCCGCATTAAGAATGTTACATTGGACGATCTTCATTGTTAAATTTGGTGCTATGTAAACACTACAGGGAATTGTGTTTTTTCATTTTCTGCTGTTTCATTTAGTAACTTGAGTATTTCTGTACCAGGCAGAGTAGTTAGATCATTTGTAATGCAGATGGACAGGAGTGTGGTTAGTCTTGTGGTTGGCAAGGTAACTTAATACTGTTGATGATAGGGAGTGTCCAAGGGAATTACGTCTGAATTGAGCCTTTTATGGTGTCTGCCAAGAGTTACTAGCTGTGTTTGGACTCTAGGGGATTTCGTGTCACATTTGAAATGTATGTCCTGCATGGGGGTAACAAAACTCTTCCAATCACAAAATTAAAAAATTGCTAGTTCTGTCTATGGCTGAAACAAAGTGAGAAAATCTTAAGCCTACACAAGAGCATGTCCCTGTCCTTTATCGGTTAAGTTGCACTTCCAGAGCCCATGTTTCAGCTTTTGATCTTGTTTTATTTGGTTGATAGCGGTTTACTCTCCTGAACTGGGGCCTGCTTGGTCTTCCCCTCAGAGTGAGGAATTTTGTTGCTTTTTGTTGTTGCTTAATAGGAGCATTTTCTAAGCAGTTAAAGGATGTGCAGTACAAGAGGAGCCTTCTGAAGTAGTTAATTGAGATCAGGAGAAAATTTTCTTTAAGAGTTCAGGAATTTCAGCCAGGTGATACTGGGGAGCTGTGTGATAATAGTAAGAAGCCTGTCTAACTAAAATGAAGAAACAGAATTATGGACTTTGAATTTAACTTTCTTCAAGTGAACAATCAGGTGCAGAGGCAAAAGCTGCTTGCCATCAGAAGGCATGACTTTATAGCCCACAGTAATACATTTTGAGGTCTGATACAAATAATTTTAGGAGGACAGGTCACAGATATGGCAGGATTTGGCTCACAGTAAGGGCTTTCAAGCACTGCTTTTTTCACCTTGAAGATTTTTATCCAATTTAAGCTGTTTTTACTGAGAACTAATTTGAAGTGATTTCTCCCTAAAAATTTTGAACTGTAATTTTGAAAATGTATATGTGTTACCTCAGAACAACTCTTATTTGTCATCAGTTGCAGCCTTATAAAATTAGGTCTCTCATTTTGTATTTTGAGATTAAAATAGGAACCAGGTGAGGAACAGAAAAATGTAGTTTACTTTGATAACTGCAGAACTGCTTTTGGCTTTGAAAGTGAGTTAATTTGTGGTAGGATTGAATTCTCCTTCTATTTTAGCATATTAAGTATGTTTCTGTCTTTGTGGAAGTTCCCTCATCGTAGTAACTGAGTGTAGCATCCTGCACAAAAACTTTTCACCTCCTAGTATGATAGCAACATTTTAGGTGTGACTGTGTTAAAAAATTACATGGGTGTGACTAATGGAGGGTATGCTGTGTAATTTTTTTTGTTTACGTCTCATAAGGTCTGTCTATAATGGGCATCCAGAGCAAAGCTTTGTTTGTCTGATAGCACTGCCTTAATGAAGTCGATACATAGTGTGTGTTTTCCATCCATCCTTTTGGTGGAATTTGCTAGTATACTGTAAACACAAAAGACAGTTTTCTGAGGAAGCAAGGATGGCGTGATAGAATAGACAAAGGCTTGCCTTTGCGATTGAGAAATAGGTTAAATCTCCTGCATTCCTGATTTACAAATGATCTAGCCAAAATGTAGTACAAGCAGGTAGTAGGAAGGTGCTTTGGCAGAAATGCTTGTAATTTGAGAGACACATTAGACGCAAAGCAGAAGGTAAAAAGTAAGTATGTGCATCTTTGATAAGAAACTGGAAGATAACTTGAGCAGTTTTCAGAATATGGGGTGCTCTCTGTATAATAACCAATACGGAGGAAACAGAATGCTGTGAGTATTTGGAAATTAAATGTGAAAGTAGTGAAATAAGTGTAAACAAATCTTTGCGTAAAAAACCCCCACAGAATAATTGTCCTGTGTGTCCTCAAAGAAGTAGTGGCATCACGAACTGTAATTTTTAGTTGGAAATAAAGGCAGTTTTCACTGCTTAGTATGCTTATACATAACAGGTCTACTTAGAATCATAGAATAACCAGGTTGGAAGAGACCAACTGGATCATTGAGTCTGACCATTCCTATCAAACACTAAACCATGTCCCTTAGCACCTCGTCCACCTGTACCTTAAACACCTCCAGGAAAGATGAATCAACCACTTCCCTGGGTAGTGTGTTCCAGTGCCCAGTGACCCTTTTTGTGAAAATTTTTTTCCAAATGTCCAGCCTAAATCTCCCCTGCTGGAGCTTGTGGCCATTCCCTCTCGTCCGGTCTTCTGTCACGTGGGAGAAGAGGCCAGCTCCCTCCTCTCTACAACCTCCTTTCGGGTAGTTATAGAGAGCAATGAAGTCTTCTCTCAGCCGCCTCCAGGCTAAACACTCCCAGCTCTCTCAGCTGCTCCTCATAAGGCCTGTTCTCCAGCCCCTTCACCAGCTTTGTTGCTCTTCTCTGGACTCGCTCCAGAGCCTCAACATCCTTCTTGTGGTGAGGGGCCCAGAACTGAACACAGGATTCGAGGTGCGGTCTCACCAGTGCCGAGTACAGAGGGAGAATAACCTCCCTGGACCTGCTGGTCACGCCATTTCTGATACAGACCAAGATGCCATTGGCCTTCTTGGCCACCTGGGCACACTGCTGACTCATGTTCAGTTGGCTGTCACCCAACACCCCCAGGTCCCTCTCCTCTTGGCAGCTTTCCAGCCAGGCTTCTCCTAGTCTGTACCTCTGCTTAGGGTTGTTGTGCCCCAAGTGCAGGACCCGGCATTTGGCTGTGTTAAACCTCATGCCATTGGACTCTGCCCAGCGGTCCAGCTTGTTCAGGTCCCTTTGCAGAGCCTCCCTACCCTCTAGCAGATCCACACTTCCACCCAGCTTGGTGTCATCTGCAAACTTGCTAAGGGAGCACTCGATGCCTTCATCCAGGTCATTGATAAAGACATTAAACAGGACTGGACCCAGCACTGAGCCCTGGGGAACCCCTCTTGTAACTGGCCTCCAGCTGGATTTAACTCCATTTCCCACCACCCTCTGGGCCTGGCCATCCAGCCAGTTTTCCACCCAGGAGAGTGTGCGCTTGTCCAGTCCAGAGGCCGACAGTTTCCGTAGCAGAATGCTGTGAGAAACTGTGTCAAAGGCTTTACTGAAGTCTAAGTAGATACATCCACAGCCTTTCCAAGAGTTTAGTCACTCGGTCATAGAAGGTGATCAGGTTAGTTTGGCAAGACCTGCCTTTCATGAACCCATGTTGACTGGGCCTGATCACCCGGTTCTCTTGCATGTGCTTCATGATAGCACTCAAGATCACCTGTTCCATGACTTTCCCTGGCACTGAGGTCAGACTGACAGGCCTGTAGTTCCCTGGATCCTCCCTGCGACCCTTCTTGTAGATGGGCACAACATCAGCCAGCCTCCCATCCAGTGGAACTTCCCCAGTCTTCCAGGACTGTTGGAAGATGATGGAAAGGGGTTTGGCCAGCACATCCACCAGCTCCTTCAATACCCTCGGGTGAATCCGATCCGGCCCCATAGACTTGTGGGTGTCTAGTCAGGCTAGCAGGGCTCTGACCTCTTGAACCATGGGAGCCTCATGTTGCTCCTCTAGTTCCTGGGTTTTTACAGAAAGGGAACAACTTTCTTTACAATTAAAGACTGAGGCAAAGAAGGCATTATGTACCTCAGCCTTTTCCTCATCCCTTGTCACTGTTGCTCTTTCTCCGTCCAACAGGGACTGTATGGTCTCCCTAGTCCTCCTTTTATTATTTTGTTATCTTTCAGACTTTGCCGATCTGATTTCTAGTTGAGCCTTTGCCCTTCTGATTTTTTCTCTACACAATCTCACTTCCCTCCTGTAACCCACCCAAGAGGCCTGTCCCCTCTTCCAGAGCCCATAAACATTCCTCTTCTTCTTGATATCACTCAAGATGTCCCTGTTCAACCAAGCTGATTTTTTCCCCTGCCAGTTTTTTTTTGGGAACATAGGGATGGCTTTCTCCTGAGCTGCTAGGATCTCCTGTTTGAAGAGCTCCCAGCCCTCATGGGCTCCCTTGCCCTGAAGCACTATCTCCCATGAGACTTTGCCAACCTGCCTTCTGAAGAGTTCAAAGTCTGCCCTCTGGATATATACTTAAGCAGTATAGTGAGAGATCAGTAAAAGAAATGGTTCACTTTTCCAAATTCTTAAGGGATTTAAAAGTAAACTAAAGGAAAATTTAGTAGTAGCATTTCTTCTAAATCTAAAATTCCAGTGAAAAGTGAAAGCACTGAAAATAAAACAGTGGGGCAGCCATAGCAAAAACTATTTCAGGTAAATCAAACTGGCTAAAATGGTAGTCTTATGAAGCGAGTCAGCCTGACCAAAGCAATAAACTTATTTTTTAAATGTGTGAAGTGCCTGTGGTAAATTAGTGCTTATGAAACAGGTCAGAAGCAGTTTAACTAATGATATAATAGGTCAGAAAAATTTTCTCTAATAGATGCAGCTCAGTGGTCCTTTTTGCAAGATAGTATGCCTGCATGAAAATGGATGAACTTTCTAGGCATTTCTAGCAGTCCGGAGTGTAACCCAAAAGGATGAGCAAAGGAAGAATATATCATGGCAGTGAATGACTTGAGACCTTTGTTCCTCTCTAGAAGAACAGGAGAGAGGCAGAAGCTGGCATGCTGCCTCTTATGTGAAATTTCAAATCTGAAAAAGGTACATCAGAAGTAGGGTAATATAGACTTCACTATATTTTTATGCTGTTAACTTTCAGTACAGAATTTATATAAATAGTTGAGCAGCAGTCCATTAAAAAAGTTCTTCACTGGCTTTCCAGACACATGTAATTTAAGCATTTAACCCATGTCCAAATTAGAGGATTTCTTCTAGAAGAACCAAAAAAGCAGAATAGGATTTCTTTTGAAATTTATACTAGATGTGAAAATTAGATTTACAGTCTTATTCAAGGGCAGAGAAATGTCTCCTGGACATACTGTATATCAAACAAGATGAAGAGACGTTATCTTAATATGTTGCTAGACTTGACAAAATTGGAATGATATGATACTTTGATTACTGCAGAAGACTTATAAGAACCTTGCTGAAAATCTTGTTCTTCATTTGATTGGAGTTCTCGTCATGTGAAATAAGAAGTTTATTAGTATGTTTAAAAATGTCTGTTAAACAACTCTTTACTGCATAAATAGCTTCCAGAGTCTCTAATTGTAATTAAATGTCTTTTTGTCTTACAGTTCTGATCTGCATTCTTAAACAAGCTTTGCTGTGTGACTGCAGTAACATTCAATAATGAGTGGTGCGGCTTTGGGTCTTGAGATAGTACTTGTCTTTTTTCTGGCCTTATTCCTGCTTCATCGATATGGAGATTTCAAAAAACAGCATAGGCTGGTGATCATAGCAACATTATTGGCTTGGTATCTCTGCTTTCTTATTGTATTTATACTGCCTCTGGATGTCAGCACGGTAAGAACCTTACAGGATTTTCTGCTTAATTGCCTAAAATGTGTATGGTAATTCTTTTTAATCATAATTGCAAAAACAAATAAACAGCAAATAAATTTTCCAAATAGTATCTTAATACACTAAATACTTTTAATGTTTTTCCGTGTCAGCGTTTGTGTTTACAATAATAGTATTTTTTGTTGATCTCATAGAATCATAGGATGGTTTGTATGGGAAGGGACGTTAAACGTCATCCAGTTCCAACCCCTGTACCATGTGCAAGAACACCTTACAGTAGAACAGGTTGCTCAAAGCCTCATCCAATCTGGCTTTGAACACCTCTAGGGATGGGGCTTCCACAACTTTTCTTGGCAACCTGTTCCAGTGTATCACCACACTCACAGTAGAAAATTTCTTCATAATATTTAATCTAAATCTCCCTTCTTTCAGCTTAAATCTGTTACCCCTGACCCTGTCCCTGAACTCCTTGATAAAGAGCCCCTCCCTATCTTTCCTGAAGGCCCCCTTTTAAGTACTGGAAGGCTACTATAAAGTCTCTGGAGCTTTCTGTTCCCTAAGCAACTCTGACACTCTCAGCTTGTCCTTGCATGAGAGGTGCTCCAGCCTTCTGATCATCTTCATGGCCCTCCTCTAGCAGATCCGTGTCCTTATAGTGCTGAGGGTTCCAGAATTATCTCATCACATAAGAAATCTATTTTAAATGCTTAAATATTTCATTATTTGCTCTGTCTAAGCAACACTAACGACTTTTGTTTTTCTACTTACTTATCCTGCAGATTGCATGTTACTTTGAAGATTTATTAGTATAATTACTCCCAAATGTAAACCTGGAGTAGTGGAAATGTCTTTAAAAATGGGACTTACTATTTTATAAACGTATTTTTTTCTGGTCACTGATGTACAATTAATTGTCTTTTAGACTATATATAATCGGTGCAAACTTGCTGTTAACTCCAGCCCTGCAGAAAGTAATGGCTCTTACGTTACTCTTGCTCCAAGGTACCACACGTGTTTTCTTCTTTGCACTGTTTTTAAAAAAGTATTTTATTATTTTTTTTTTTAAATTATATGAATGTACTGTGTTTTTAAGACTAGTAAACAAGTGTTACCTGTATGATATAACATTTGGAGATTGTAAGCATATAGGAGGGACAGGAAAGTGGTGGGATAAATGCATCTTTGTTGGTGGGTAGTAATTTATCACAGAATCACAGAACCATTTACATTAGAAAAGACCTTTTAAGATCATCAAGTCCAACAGTAAACCAAGTCCACTACTAAACCATGTCCTTGAGCACCACTTTTCTATGTCAGCTCCTGGCAGCTTTCCAGCCACTCTTCCACAAGTCCATAGTATTGCGTGGAGTCGTGACCCAAGTGCAGGACCTGACACTGAGTCTTGGTGAACCCCATACAGTTGTCAAGAGCTCTCTGTTCAGCTGGTCTTCTTCCTGGCCGGCTTTTCTTCTGATACTTGGGGACAGCCTGTTCCTGTGCCTTTAAGCCTTCCTTCTTGAAGAATACCCATTGCTCTTGGAGTTCGTTGTCCTTCAGGGCTGCCTCCCAAGGGACTTTGTCAACCAGGTTCCTAAACAGGCCAGAGTCTACCCTCTGGAAGCCCAAGGTGGCCATTCTGATGACCCCAGTCTGCACTTCAAGAATCAAAAACTCCATCATTTCAAGATCACTGTGCTCGAGACGGCCTTCAGTCATCACTTCACCCACAAATCCTTCTCTGTTAGTAAACAAGTCCAGCAGGACACCTTCCTTTTTTGGCTCACTTGCCAGTTGTGTCAGGAAGTTATATTCCACATACTCCACAAACCCCTAGACTGTATCTTCTCCACTGTGTTGTATTTCCAGCAGACATCTGGTAGATTTAAGTTCTTCAGAATGACAAGGGCTTGTAATTGTGAGGGCTCTCTCACCAGCTTGTAGAAGTATACAGTAGTTCTAACTGATTACTTAAATATTCCTTTTTTTTTTTTTTAATATCATGCTAGATTTCTTCTGTTTTGTTGTTGAAGCAATGGAACTAAGCTTTTTGAGCAACCATAATTTTGTATTAGGAGAAGCATTGATGCATGGTTATCTTTCCTTCACAATCTTAAAGGCTTTAGACCTGAAAATCTAATTTTATAACTTATGGATTAATTTAGGAGGCTTGTCTTAATATATAACCAGCATATCCAATTGCTTATTAAAATTGCGCAGAGTTATCTGAAATTAACTGTATTCTACCAGATTTAACAAAGTGTGCTCACTGTCTTCTGGAAGGAAGGAAGTAATCCCTAAAAAATGGGGAATGTAGATGAAGATGCCTTCCATGGCTGCTCATTCTTTTGCCTCCATTGGCTATTTCCGTATCTTGTAGATGCATGCAGTGTAGTTTCCTGTAAAATGGTCAGGAGCATTTAAGATGCCAGTTGATACATACATCCAAAGTATTTTCAATTTTGTTGCTATCCAGTTGTTGTATAACTATGAAGAACAGTGAAATGCCAGACATGACACAATATTGTACCCTTTATGTAAGATGTATGTTAATTTTAAAAAGTCTATGTTAATTAAACAGTTAGCTAAATACACAATTATAAAACTGTTCAATAGCCTTTCAGTTTACCTATAGAACATGCTGATGGATGTTTTGCTGTACCATATGGCTTGAGTATATCAAATAGAAATACCAGCTTAATTAGTAAGTGAGCAGATAGGGTATTGGTGCAACTCAGATCTTAAAACTTTGTTTGAAATCTTTAATTGCACTACCTATCATTCTGTGGTAATTTGATCATTTTGAAAATATTTAAGCTGTGTACATAAAAGCTCAGGCTTGACTAGTTTGGCCCTGGAAAACACCAATTATTTCTCAATAGGTACTGCATTATCAATGGACTGCATTGCCCCTTCAGTCACCATTGTCTCATTACCAAGACACCTGAAGCTTCTCAGTGTGAATGGGCACTTTCATAGAATCATAGAATAAGCAGGTTGGAAGAGACCCACTGGATCATCGAGTCTGACCATTCCTGTCAAACACTAAACCATGTCCCTTAGCACCTCGTCCACCTGTGCCTTAAACACCTCCAGGAAAGATGAATCAACCACTTCCCTGGGTAGTGTGTTCCAGTGCCCGGTGACCCTTTTTGTGAAAAATTTTTTCCTAATGTCCAACCTAAATCTCCCCTGGTGGAGCTTGTGGCCATTCCCTCTCGTCCTGTCCCCTGTCACTTGGGAGAAGAGGCCAGCTCCCTCCTCTATACAACTTCCTTTCAGGTAGTTATAGAGAGCAATGAGGTCTCCTCTCAGCCGCCTCCAGGCTAAACACCCCCAGCTCTTTCAGCCGCTCCACATAAGGCCTGTTCTCCAGCCCCTTCACCAGCTTTGTTGCTCTTCTCTGGACTCGCTCCAGAGCCTCAACATCCTTCGTGTGGTGAGGGGCCCAGAACTGAACACAGGATTCGAGATGCGGTCTCACCAGTGCCGAGTACAGAGGGAGAATAACCTCCCTGGACCTGCTGGTCACGCCGTTTCTGATACAAGCCAAGATGCCATTGGCCTTCTTGGCCACCTGGGCACACTGCTGGCTCATGTTCAGTCGGTTGTCACCCAACACCCCCAGGTCCCTCTCCTCTTGGCAGCTTTCTAGACAGACTTCTCCTAGTCTGTAGCTGCACAGTTTATATAAGCCTGACTATATCCAGCTGGGTGACAGATGAAACAACTAAGCTAAGTAGGCAAGGTAGTAGAGATAGGTGATGGGATCCCTGGGTATTATCTAAAATCCTGCTGCACTATGTGAAGTTGAATCATCTTGTGTCTGCTGAAGTATGTTTTCTTCATATGAGGAAAGTACTTCAAGCCTAAAAAGGAAAATCATAACCTGAAATTCCTTAATTGCTTATTTCTCTTTAGTCTTTGAGCTGCTGTTTGGTTTTGGTTTGTTTTTTTTTTTTTTTCTCTCTGAGAAAACAAAACTATCTTGTCCATATGTGTTATTTGCAATGAGGAGAATGGAAAATATTTTCAAGTGATGATACGGTTTATTTTATTTAGACATAGCTGATGATTAACTACTTACTCAAATAGTAATGCATTACTACTATGCTGTTTTCAAAGATCTTTCTAGATAGGGGAATTTATGGAAAGTGGTTTTTATACTCTTGACCCTGCAGCTAACAATAAGCCTCTTTATGTTGTTACAGCAAGCAAAAATGTTTTAAACCATGGAGTTATATTCCTAATGGAATTATGCCAATTTTCTGGCGTGTTGTGTATTGGACATCACAGTTTTTAACATGGTAAGTAAGGGAAAACAATGTGATGAAGACTATGATATAGATGTTATTTTTAGGTGTAACATCTTAACAATTATAATATAATCTTTAAGGATGTATCACTATGCCCCAAAGCTACCTAATAATATGTTATTTGCTAGCAGTGAAACTTCTCCAGTAAATACTGTACTAAATAGAGCATACATTTTTTTAACTCCTTTCCAGGTGGCAGCCTTTTACTCTTGGGTTGCTTTTATAGTTGGAACTGGGCAATTTACACACAGAGGTATTTATGGATTGATTGTCTGAAAAAAGTGAGGTTAGGCAACAGAACAACAAAATAATACCATTAATAGGTTGGCTAATTTTTTTAGTAATATTTTAAATTATTTGGTTTTATTGGATGTATATATAAAGCGATAGATGCAGCTACAGCAAACAAATTGTCTCTGCTTTTGGCTTAGCCAAATATGTGGTTTCCGAGCAAACTGTCATCAAATAATTATTTTTGTAGCTCAGCCAAGAGTGTCAGGGTTTGTAGTGAGTTCTCTGTTAACACGGATTTTTCATATTAAGGGCAGCTTGTTTAAGGTTTGCCATTAGACCAGTACATCTAATGAAAACATATAACCAGCTAGTTTTGTTAGAAGCCTGAGAGTCTTAAGCTTAAGCACTCCTGTCTCAGTAACCTGCCACTGCCAAACTACTTGGATTTTTTTTGGCTGATGTGGTTTGGTTTTGTTTTCCTTTCCTCCTAGGATTCTACTGCCTTTCATGCAATCGTATGCTAGATCAGGAGGGTTCTCCATTACAGGAAAGATTAAAACTGCATTGATTGAGAATGCAATCTACTACGGCACTTACTTGCTGATTTTTGGAGCATTTTTAATATATGTGGCTGTAAACCCAAACTTCAATTTACAATGGTAAGTATAATGTCGTAAGCACTTGCATGAGTGCTTAAGAGATTGTAACAGGAAATCTCCTTTGTACATGAAATGGGTATTCTTTAAAAAAAGTTTTAATTGATTTTATTTTTGTTAGACAATTAGAAAGTTTGTTTACCTTTTTATGAAAAGGGATTTTGCACTCTCTGTAGAGATTTCTTTTGGTTTTCTGGTTTTAAAGTGTAGAGCAGAGGACCTCTCTTACATTTGTAATATGTTGGGGCTTTTTTTCTCTTTACAAATGCATTTGCAAAGTTGGCACAGAAACTTTCTGTGTTTTTAAAACAGTGCCTTTCAAAAAGTCTTTGTATTTCCTGTGTAGTGCTTTTGTCTTCTGTAGATTCTATGTAAAAGCCATAAGATAAGTTAAAATAATGGTACTTGTAACATTGCTAGTGTTCTTCTACAGTGGATACAGTACTAAACACTGTCATGTAGTGCCTAGTTACTTTCAACTTCTGAATACATACCCTGGGCTCCGAGTCTGTTGCTTCCATTAGCATGTTTTGATCTTACTTTCAATAAATTTTCTAAGTCCATGTTGTTTCCTAAAGGAACATACTCCTTTGAGACAAACATTTTTGCCTTCCCTCCAGACAGGGTGGAAACATGGGGAGATGTAGAAAGACCAGGGCAGCTTTAAATAGGGCCGAGTATCAGACTGGCCCAATTTAAATACAATGATACAATGTCTGTTCCTGCAAACTTGAAAGCTGTATTGGTGCATAGGTGCTCAGAATCATAGACTCTTAGAAGTTAGAAAAGTCTTTTAAGGTTAAGGATTCCAACCATAAATGTAACAGTGCCAAGTCCACCATTAAAACGTGTCCCTGAGCACCACATCTGCATGTCTATTAAATACCTGCAAGGATGGTGATTCAGCTGCTTTTTCAGGCAACGTGTTCCAAAGCTTGACAAGCATTTTGGTGAAGACATTTCAATACCCAATATCTGATTCCCAACCTAAACCTCTCCTGGCACAACTTGAGGCCATTTCCTCTCATCCTATTACATGTGACCAAAATCCACCTCACTACAACCTCCCTTCAGGTAGCTATAGAGAGTGATAAGGTCTCCGCTCAACTTCTTTTTCTCCAATCTAAACAACCCCAGCTCCTGCAGGTGCTTCTTACAAGACTTGTGCTTCAGACGCTTCACCAGCTTTGTTGCCCTGCTCCAGACATGCTTCAGCACCTCAACGTCTTTCTTGTAGTGGGAGGCCCAAAACTGAACACAGGATTTGAGGTGCAGCCTCACCAGAGCTGCGTACAGGGGGACAATCACTTCCCTGGTCCTACTTGCCACACTATTTCTGATACAAGCCATAAAACTGTTGGCATTTCTAGCACACTGCTGGCTCACTACCAACACTCCCAGGTCTTTTTTCCACCAGGCAGCTTTCCAGATGCTTTTCCCCAAGCCTGCAGCACTTCACTGCATTGTTGTGACCCAAG
Source organism: Clamator glandarius (assembly GCA_033459285.1). Taxonomy (NCBI): domain Eukaryota; kingdom Metazoa; phylum Chordata; class Aves; order Cuculiformes; family Cuculidae; genus Clamator; species Clamator glandarius. The sequence goes on from JAUNZM010000106.1 coordinate 768,119, forward strand.
TGCAGGACTACAAGATTATTTCCTTGTGAGCAGGTAGGACGATGTTGTTCGTTTGATTTTTCTTTTGCTCTTCTTTTTTTTCCTTAGGAGTCAACTACAAACTATTGGAATAGCTGCTGCAAACACATGGGGTCTCTTTCTTCTTGTCTTACTTTTGGGTTATGGTTTGGTGGAAATACCCCGTTCTCACTGGAACGGGGCAAAGAGGGGTTATCTACTCATGAAAACCTATTTCAAAGCTGCCAAACTGATGACTGAAAAAGCAGATGCAGAGGAGAATTTAGAGGATATTATGGAGGTAAGTAACTAGCTTTCTCTGTAACATGAATGAAGGCTGCTGTTAATTATCTCTGAATTTCCTGCTGTTGGGCATTTGTGGCAAGAAAACATAAGTAGCATGAACTTACTGTGAGATAGCATTAAATAAAGAAAATCATCATTGTGTGGTGCTTGTAAAAATAAGATAAATAGCCCCTGATGTGAAGAACTTGGTAACTTGATAGCTATGGCAGCTCTGTAGCCGTTATTTATTGGTTTTATTGACCCTTCTGGAATAATATAGATCACTAATGAATAATATAGATCACTAAGGAATAATATAGATCACTAATGAAAAATGAATGTTTCACTAGAGTTCATGCAAATTGTGTATGTCTGCTTTTATGCTCAGCTCCCAGTGTATTTCTGGAATCCTGAGAAGAGTTTCCAACTTGGATTTGCAGGGCCACGCTATGTGGCATTTGAGAAGAGACTATATGGATCATTGTTTTTTTCAAAATGTTTCTTTTGAGACTATGTTTATTGTTACTTGTGAGTAAGCAACAGAGTCTAATGTAATTCAAGAATAGAGTGGCAATGCCACCCATTGAATAGCTATTGCCTGCTCCACTGATCAGATGCCATGGCTTGGAAGTAATATTTCTGAAGAGTTGTAGGGTGGGGTGGTAACTTCTATGATATGTCAGCGTTAAACAATAGTAGAATCTTCATTCTTCAATAGTAGCATTTTGAAGAAATTGCTAAAACCATCTTGGTGCGACATAAGTACAAACTTACTAGAAAGTAAGCAACAAGAAGTTTGTTTACCAGTTAAGCACTTAGAGTCGACCAGAGCAGGCAGAATAGAATATTTCAGTTACAAGTGACCTACAACAATGATGTCAAACTACCCGACCACTTGACCAAAAGTTAAAGTAGATTATTAAGGATATTGTCCAAATGCCTGGAGAGGGAGATGCTGATCCCTTCTTCCTGGTGTACAGTGGGTGGACTCATGGGAGTGGTTCAAAGCTGCACCAGAGGAGGTTTGGACTGGACTTGAGGAAGCATTTCTTTAGCATGATGGTGGTTAAACATTGTAACAGGCTTCCTGGAAAGATGGTCCATGTGCCAAGCCTGTCAGTGTTCCAGAGGCATTTAGGCAATGCCCTTAATAACATTCCTTTTAAGCTCTGATGGTTGTCTTTTTTGTTGGGAGGGCTGGAACTCTTACCTGACCCTGTAAAATTTTTTAATCTATTTTACGTAATGAAACAACTCTTTGATTTTTTTTCCTCAACAGGAAGTCCGTAAAGTAAGTGAGAGTATCAAATATAACCACCCTTTGAGGAAATGTGTGGATACAATACTGAAAAAGGTAACAAATTGCTCATCTTCGGCCATAGTTGTTCAGTTGGAGAGGATGCTTCTACTGAATACTTGCACATGATTTTCTTTTCCCCTTAACTTAAAATGTCTAATTGACGTCTTCTGAGTTTCTGAATAGACAGACTTTGAGTTGAAATTCTCCATGGAATACTTTCATATGATGTATGTAATTGTCTGCTGTATTTTGATGCATGGTGTATTTCAGAAACAGAAGAATCTATGCTCAGAGTGAGCTTTTCAGTTGTGTGAAATGCCCCAAACATTTACAAATAATTACCAAGTGCACTTGCTACTCCATCATGTTCCAGTTAATTTTCCCTTTTTCTTCCAGTGTCCTACTGAGTACCAGGAAAGAATGGGTAGGAACATGGACGATTATGAAGATTTTGATGAAAGACAGAACAGTTATCCAAGTGAAAAAAGTTTGGTCAAACTTCACAAGCAGGTATATCAATAAATAAGAGAATGCTTATGTAATGACAGTAAATGCTGAATATATTGGGTGTGGGGATTGCTACTTTACAGAAGCTTTTCTCAGTGAAAGAAAACATAAAAGTTTAATATTGGAAGTGATGTCCAGATGAAATACTTGAATGTGTAAAGAGATGTTCTTATTGCTTTGTATCTTGACAGTCTTTTAAATGTCTGTGAGTAAAGCTAAGGCTTGTAATGCTTGAAAGTGCATTCTAAAGAAGAAAGTGTAGTTAAACTTTGGTATTCGCTAAGATGCAAAAATAAAGTGGTATGTTGAAAAAAGTAGGCTGTTATTGATACAGATAGACTGTGATAACAGAAGTACAAAACTTGGGAATCAGTTATATAGTCCTCTTATGATTTATACATGTAGAGAATTAACTGACTGCTTCTGTGAGTATACAGAAGTAATCTTTCAGATTCTGTAATGTAGACATTTTTAAGGGATTTTGCAAGGCTTTTCTCTCATTTCTTGAAACAAGTATGTTGTAAGCATAATTTCTTGGTATTTATTATAGGTAATTTATTCAGTACAGAGGCATCGTCGTACACAGGTCCAATGGCAAATTCTTTTAGAACAGGCATTTTACTTAGAAGATGTGGCAAAAAATGAAACCAGTGCAACGCGACAGTTTGTTCATACCTTTCATTCCCAGGAACCAGAGAATAAAATTATTCAATATTTCTACACACCAACTGTTGGTAAGTGCTATCATACAGATTTTGAATATGTAAAGGAGTAAAATGGTATCATTTTGTACAAAGAACCAATTGTTTTATGTAAAATGTTCAGTTACAGTAGAGGGAAGCAGATGTACATCTTACTGCATTTATGCAGTGGAATAGTTATCAGCTATTGATTTATGCTCTTGATAATAAGCTTAATTTTTTTCGAAATTTAATGGCAGTCGCATGTTATAATAGCAACAGTGAACGTTGAAGCCTTGTAAGAAGGCACCTAAACCCCTCTCCTCCAAATCTCTTTGCAAAATCTGCCTCCCAGATCCCACACAATTTTTGCAAGTTGTGCATGTGATTCCTTTGAACTGAGCAAGACCTGTAGGCATTGGAAAAGCACTGAAATAAAATGTGTGACACCACAGATTCCAGCCTTGCTTTTAAGGGTGTGTATGCAAGAAGTTCATATCAGCCTTTTTGTGAGGGAGTTACCATATCTAGTTGTGTCATTTTCATAACCAATTCTGGATGTGTCTGTTTTGTTTTTTTTCTAGAGTGGTACTGGGAGTGTCTTCTACGACCATGGTTTTACAGGGTGCTTGCAGTTGTTTTAGCCACGTTCTCTGTAATTGTTGTGTGGTCAGAGTGCACATTTTTCAGCACAAAGCCAGTTTTATCGCTATTTGCAGTTTTCATACAGCTGGCAGAAAAGACATATAATTACATATACATAGAGGTAAGTTTGAGGTAATCACTGAAAAAAGTCTTTTCAGGTAGACTGTTGTTACGGTAGGAGTGATTTAAAAATAAGTATCTAAAGAAGTCTTTAATATACATAATACCAAACTTTGTTTTTGTGGAGGGAGTCTGCTTTTGCCACTTATTACAATTTTCCAATATAAAGTGAAAGTGTGACCAGCTGAGCTGAATACCACGTGTAGAGTGACTTGTGAAACCTTAGCTTTGGTGTTCAGACTTTGTGTTTGATCAACCATGTGTGTGACCTCTCTTTCCTAAACAAAAATTTGCTGCTGACCAGAAATCCAGTCGCAGGCATAGCTAGCATATATATGCACAAATTTATCTCTAGAGGAACTGAGTTGAAAAATTCCAGTGTACTAACAAAATAGGTTGAGTTGAGAACACTAGTTTCTATCAATTCTTGTGGGGAGAAATGTAAAATCAGTCATAGTAATTATCAAGGCAATTACAGCAATTTAATTTGCATAACAAAAGGAAGTGAAATAAGTGTTCCTAGGGTCAGTTGTGTTAGCTTGTATGAAGTGCAGAACATTACAGGTATCATTCTCAATTTCAGTGAGTTAAAAAACATTGTGAAACTCTTCTCAGATCTGGTGTTATTGTCCCATATCGAAATGAAAAATGAGACGGCAGTCAACCTGTTTCTTGCACAAGTCTGTCCTGAATGCATTAAAACTTTTAAGGGAGTTCTAGAATTAAACAACTTTTGTTTTATCTCCAGATGGCCTGTTTCCTTACTATCTTTTTCCTAAGCATCTGTGTTTACTCTACCGTCTTCAGGATACGTGTATTTAACTATTATTACTTAGCTTCACATCATCAGACAGATGCCTACAGTCTCCTTTTCAGTGGCATGTGAGTATGAGGCATATATTTTGCGGTTCTTCTGTCAAGTAGTGAACTGAGAATGTCCATTCATGTTCATGTTCGTACTTCATTCATATTCTTTTATTTATAATCATGGGTTTAAATCCTAGTGAGCTGTATGTTCTTATTCTGTAATACAGATGTTCTTAATGTTTGTAGTGCAATAAATTGCTTTCAATGCTGTTGTCCCTTGCATTTGTGTAGGTTATTTTGCCGTCTTACTCCACCATTATGCTTGAACTTTTTGGGCTTGACCCATATGGATGCAACAATCTCTCACCAAAACACTCAGCCAACTGCTTATACATCTGTAAGTACAAACAATGTGGGTTTTAAGCTTTGGTAAGGTTTGGAGAACAGGAAAATACTCTTACAGTAAGATTCAAATATTTTCATTAGTATTAAACAAGGTAGAAAAAAAGCCCAAGAGTTTGATAATATTAGATTGCGAGCTTCGCAGAAGTCATCAATAGCTCAGGTTTTCAGTTTCCGTCTCTTTATCCTAAGAAAGAGAAGTATGCTGAAGAGTTCAGGCTGCTCTTCACTTCCTAATACCTTTGTCTTCTTCTGTCATTAGTGTATGGGACATATTTAATAGATCTGGAGCTAACCTAACTTGCCACTGAAAACCAGTGAGTTTGGTTCTACTGAATAACTGATTTCTTTTGGGCCACAAGTTACATCTCACATCTTTGTTGTTAGCAGGTAGATTCTTAGTGTTGTCCAGAGACTCCTTTCATAGCAGATGGAAGGACTAACCAGACTTGAACTGGTTCTGGATTAGGCACGATTAGATGATCTAGCATCTTAGAAACATCAAAGTGGGATACAGACGAGGCTCTGAGGGGCGTGGTTTTGATAAGAATGGTTGGACTCGATGATCTGATGGGTCTTTTCCAACCTAGTGATTCTATGATTTTAAGTGGCCTTTGTATCAGTGCGTTCTGGGTAAAATGAGTCAGATATGTGATGGTAATACTTACCTGTGTTTTAGTAACTGTAAAGAATTGTGTGATTATCTGTTGTGGGCTGAAAACAGTGAGATGGTGCAGTCTTTGGATAGACAGAATAGACTGGATTAGAGCTTGTTCTTACGGATTTTTTTTCCAGATAATGGGATCTATGAGAGTGCTGTCCTTCATTGCAGATGGATTCTATATATACTACCCAATGCTTGTTGTCATTCTCTGTATTGCCACGTACTTTAGGTAAGTGATTTACAAGATGTTTCTTCACATTAATGATACTAGTTTCAGCAGTCGGGAAGAGATTGACGACTTCTCTTCCAGCAGTTGAGTTGTGCGATGTTAATGAAAATGCAAAACCTAAACCAATACCTTGCTATTTATATATATTAAATGTGTAAATTTTAAGACTATCAACTGTATTAACTCATAACAGAGCTTGGAGAGGGGGTGTCCCTGTTAAACTTCTTTCCTAGATTTTGAGATCTGATTTTTCAGTACTAAAAGGAGGTTTATAAGAAAGATATGGACCAGCATTTTAGCAGGGTCTGTTGCAATAGCAGAAGGGGGAATGGTTTTAAATTGAAAGAGAGTAGATTTAGTCTAGATATTGGTATCAAACAATGAGGGTGGTGAAAGACTGATCAGGTTGCCCAGAGAGTTGGTAGATGCTTCGTTTCTGGAAACATTCAAGGCCAGGTTAAGGCCTTGAATCTAATTGAGGATGTCCCTGCTCACTGTTACAGGGGTTGGACTAGGTGACCTTTACAGGTCCCTTCCAGCTCAAACCATTCTATGATTCTTTGTTCTGTTCTGAGATTTCTAACAGACTCATAACAAATTTCTGAACCATTACCAGACTTCAGTTTGAAAGCATAGTGGTAAAAATAGTTTGATCTTGTTTCTCTAAAGCACCTTTTTTTAAGGCTCTAAAGGTAATTGCAGACAATAGTGTTATACGCCTGCTTTATCCTTGTGTTTCAAAATGTGTGCTTTTAACCATTGTAAGGGATGAGATACCTTCAGACTGACCTTTCTTGGCTACATTTATATTCACTTCTTGAGTTTTGCATTACCATTCAGTCAGACACAATGTTTTGAGTCACATAGAATGTAGCTACACACCTTGAATGTCCCTTAATACTCTTTGTATAAGACAGTGAGGATTCAGTCCTCAGTTTTCCCTGCTTACCTTTATGTTAGGTGACAAAAATGTTGAGGGAGCTGAAAAAACGCCCATGAAAAGCAAGCAGGAAAGCTAATGATGAGAATAGTTCATGTGACTTTTTTTCCATGATGATCCTGAGTCTTGAATGCCAGATTGAAATGGAAGAAAAGAAACTGAAGGAGAGGAAGTTATTATTGTTTTGAAATCATAATAGGCAGAATTTTTATAGTGACTGTTTTCTGACAAAGAAGAATCAAGGAGGTAGCATAGGTATAAGTTCTCTTATATATGAGAACATTTCATGCAATTGTCTTAAATAGTTTCCACATTTAGACTATAAACATTTTTAACTCACTGTTTGAATAGCATTATCCATCGCTTTCAGTTGAATGCATCAGTGTTCTGAATTTTCTGATTTCTTTGCTAGTACAATGATCTATCTTTTCTTCTACATTGTTTTTTTACTTTAATCGTCCATACATTTATAAATAATTCATTTTACATTTTGCAATGTAGTCTAAATTACTCATTGTAGATTTACTAAAGGAATTGCTTCTCCTTCTGCTTTTACCAGCTTAGGAACACGTTGTCTGAATCTTTTGGGATTCCAGCAGTTCATGGGGGATAGCGAAATGACCTCTGATTTGATTGATGAAGGAAAAGAGCTAATCAGAAGAGGTAAGCTAGGTCCTGTAGTCTACTCTTCATAGAAAATATAATATGTTGTATTAAACTGTCTAAAATGTTGCTCAAAAAATGAAGCATATAGCTTGTCAATATCTTGAAAACTGTACTAAGGCATCTTCCTGCACAAAGTGCAATAGACTTGGAGGATTGTGGTTGCAATATAAATAGTGCTTGACACTGTTGACATCTAAAGTGAAGTATCACCTTTACTCATCCAGTATTTGAATTTTAGATATTTCTAAATATTTTACAGTTCCTTTAAGTGTTACTCCTCTGAAGTCATTTCTATCTAGTAGTACTCCAACAGGTGCTTCTGTAATCTGTCATAAAGGATAGTTAATACTTAAATTGTCTTTATCATCAACAAATGCATTTTAATGTTTATTTGTGTACGTGTGTTGATTGGGCCTCCCAAATTCTGTAATTTCCTTTAGGACTTTTTGCTGTTTCAGTTGACTGCTGTGTTTTATTATGCAAAGCATACTGTTCCTTAGAGCTGGAGGGTAGGGAGGCTCTGCCGAGGGATCTGAACAGGCTGGACTGCTGGGCAGAGTCCGATGGCGTGAGGTTTAACAAGGCCAAATGCCGGGTCCTGCACTTGGGGCACAACAACCCTGTGCAGCTACAGACTAGGAGACGTCTGTCTAGAAAGCTGCCAGGAGAAGAAGGACCTGGGGGTGTTGGTTGACAGCAACTGAACATGAGCCAGCAGTGGCCCAGGTGGCCAAGAAGGCCAATGGCATCTTGGCTTGTATCAGAAACAGCATGACCAGCAGGTCCAGGGAGGTTATTCTCCCTCTGTACTCAGCACTGGTGAGACCGCACCTCGAATCCTGTGTTCAGTTCTGGGCCCCTCACCACAAGAAGGATGTTGAGGCTCTGGAGCGAGTCCAGAGAAGAGCAACAAAGCTGGTGAAGGGGCTGGAGAACAGGCCTTATTGGGAGCGGCTGAGAGAGCTGGGGATGTTTAGCCTGGAGAAGTGGAGGCTGAGAGGAGACCTCATTGCTCTCTATAACTACCTGAAAGGAAGTTGTAGAGAGGAGGGAGCTGGCCTCTTCTCCCAAGTGCCAGGAGACAGGATGAGAGGGAATGGCCACAAGCTCTGCCAGGGGAGATTTAGGCTGGACATTAGGAAAAAAATTTTTCACAGAAAGGGTCATTGGACACTGGAACAGGCTGCTCGGGGCGGTGGTTGATTCACCTTCCCTGGAGGTGTTTCAGGCACGGGTGAACGAGGTGCTAAGGGACATGGTTTAGTGATTGATAGGAATGATTGGACTCAATGATCCGGTGGGTCTCTTCCAACCTGGTTATTCTATGATTCTATGTTATTCTATGATTTAATTATCTGCTCTGTTGGAGAGGTTTTTAATTGTTTTTACGTTAATTTTTATTGAAAACGTTTCTTGAAATTTGTTAAAAGCTGTTGTGTTTCTTTGTCGCATCTTGAAATTTCACGGACTCATTCTGGGATGCAGAGTGAGACAACTTTATTCTGAGCCCCACTCCTTTTGTATTCTTCTGGATACAAATCATATAATAACTCCAAAACTTAAGTCTATTCAGAATTGTTAGCATATACCTGCTGATTATGCACCTGTTTACTGCTAATTTAATGTAACATTTTGATACTTTATTACTGCTATGAACAGGCAAGGTATTTTGAAACAACTAAACAATGTCACAATGCTCCATGCACTTCCTTGTGCGTACTGAATTCTTGCTTTCTCATCGCACAGTTTTGTTTTGTCAAGTTAACAGTGTCCTTATCCCAGGACCGCTCTCGCTTCATTGACATATTTGAGCTTGCTTTGGAAACCCCCACAGTTCTTGAATAAATTCTTTTTTTATTTATAGAGAAAAGAAAGCGACAAAGGCAGGAAGAAGGTGAAAACAGAAGAAGGGTATGAGATTCTTTTAACTAATTATAATATTTATATAATACAGTATCTGAGGATTTGCAACTACTATTGAATTCAGTACGATCTACTTCACAAAAAAAATTGTCCCATATAATAGGTAGAACCAGTTTAACCTTGCACAATAGTCTTGGCTGAGGGTGGAATGATGTACATTTTAATTTTAAACCATAAGAGGGCAATAGTGGTCACACTGTTAGGACATTTGCATTACTACATGTGCTGTGGGAACTGTATACGAGTATTTCTAACAAGCATTAGCAAAAGGTTCTGATTTCTAAGATGCAGAATAATCAGAAGTGGCTTCTTAGCAGTGTTTTCTGTTGATATAGCTTTGCTTGAAATAACCACAGTTGCAGTGTTGGCATATTCTCTGAAATGGGGACTGTATGGTCATGCCAAACTTACCTGTTGCTTTGTGTGTTCATTGAAAAGTAATTTTTTAGTCCAGAGAGGAAATTACATTTAAGAATACCACTGAGTAACAAATGGAATGTTTGATTCAAACAATGCTTTGAATACATATTGAATTGAAAAAAAATCTGTGAAAGTACTCAATCTGAATAAACAGCAATCCAGGCAGCTTAATTTTAAGCAGCTTCCATTATGTATAGCTTTAGTTTTTCATCAATTTATAACATTTGGAGTTTAGTCTAGAAATACACAAACAAGGGGAGAAATTGAAAGGATGCATGGAAAAAATGAACTGGCCAGGGGAAAAATACTGTCTGCAGAAAGGCAATATAATATCAGGGCTAAAAACCTGTTGCTTTTCAAGCTTCATGTTTCTATTCTAGATGACAGCCAATAGTGCATAGACGTTTCTTCTGATCCTCTCCCCCTCGTCTCACTTTGCACTGGTGAGATCGCACCTCAAGTACTGTGTTTAGTCTTGAGCCCCTCACCACAAGAAGGATGTTGAGGCTCTGGAGCGAGTCCAGAGAGGAGCAATGAAGCTGGTGAAAGAGCTGGAGAACAAGTCTTATGAGGAGCAGCTGAGGGAACTGGGGTTGTTTATCCTTGAGAAGACCAGGCTTAGGGGAGACATTACAGGAAGAGGGCTCTCTACAACTACCTGAAAGGAGGTTGTAGATAGGAGGGTGCTGGCCTTTTCTCCCAAGTGACAGGTGATGGGATGAGAAGGAATGGCCTCACTCTCTGCTAGAGAAGGTCCAGAGTGGATATTACAAAAAAAATTTCACAGAAAGGGTTATCGGGCACTGGCAGAGGCTGCCCTGGGAGATGATTGAGTCACCGTCCCTGGAGGCATTTAAAAGATGGGTAGATGAGGTGCTCAGGGACATGGTTTAGTGGTGGATAGGGATGGTGGAATCAGTGATCCAAGAGGTCTTTTCCAACCTGGTGATTCGATGATTCATCATTTTAGAACTTATTGTGAAGCCAGATAGTTTCAAATGCTTGATGTGTATAGTATAAACTGAAATGATCTGACATTAAGCAACAGTTGTAGTTCATCAGCAAACTTGATTTCAGATATTACCTGGTTTTTTTTAAGTTTGTGTCAAATAGAGTAGCACATCCATTCTTGAAACTTTGGGAGTTTCTAATGTTATCTTTTTCTGGATCATGATTACATGCTTGATCCTTCTGGTCTTAGAACTATAACATATGACATAAATTAATAGAGTATTTTGAGAATACCAGTTTCTGCCAGTTCGTAATCTGAGATCTAGGTGTGAATCTAAAACATATTAAAGTTATTGGAGCAATTGGAAAAATTTCTATTGACATATAAAGTTTTCTTCTAATAAAAGCATGAGGAGTCTTCTTCTTTAATATTTCATTATTATAGTAAAACATGATTGTATATAAACACAACAAAACAACAGGCATAGTAAACATGGTCCAAATATGTGTTATGTGCTATCTGCATGTGGTAATTTTACCATTCTACCACTAGATGGAAGCAGAAATTAAAAAAAGCAAGTTTCTTGCCATAGCTTTGAGCAGTTTGTTAACTTTGAGCGCAGATTTAACATACAGTCTGTTTGCTGCAAGGGTGTTTTCTAAAGAATTATGATAATAACTGGTTCACTGAAGGGAGATACATTGAATATAGAACAAAAAAAAAAGTTATTCAAGTGTCAAAATACAGAAAAGGAGCATTTTCAAAGTATCGCTTTCATGATCTGATGTAATTGATGAAAAAAGTGACCCACAATTGTGGGTCTGGAATATTTCTTGATCCGATGTATGCCTTTGTTTTGTTACTTTTTTCTCACACTTTGTTTTCTTTTTTCATCTTTATTCTAGGAATGGAAGGAACGATATGGAAATAGAGATGATTCCACTAGAAACCGAGCTGTCCACACAGACCCAAAAGAATCCAGCTTCTCGGAGACCAATACCAGTAGACGTAAGCTTTGTGGGTTTTGAGGGGAATTTATTTTGGTCTATTATTTTAATATCTTGTCTGCACAACACTGCCTGTGTCAGTAGCTTCAAATAGATTCCTTTTTGTCTTAGATGATGTGCTAATGTGTTCTTTTTTGTGACATAGTGCCATCTTGCCCATTAGAGATACCTGAAAAGAGTGCTGTGTTTCTTCCCATCTGCAGTACTTCAGCTGGGTGAACCTGGAGATTCTAGATAGTCTGGGTAGTCTCAGTTACTAGATCGTCTTATGGGACATAAATCATTATATAGATTGCAATTAGAGTAGCAGTTGTCAACATGGAGACATTGTTGACATATGTCTTGAAGTTGGGAGTTTTAAGTCGTAGAATTTAGCTCTTCTACTTGCGTGTGAACTCCTTCCAACTGGAATAATGGAATGACCAGGTAGATGACCAACAATATAAAGCCAATAAAATATCACACTAGTGTATACGTGTTCATTTAATAACACGTTAGCAAAAAGCTTGTTTGTGGCTGCTCTAAACTTCCAAAAAGTTTATTTGTCACAGTGTTAATTATTTAATATATTTTATGTGCTCTTGTAAGCTAACAAGAAATAAGAAATTAAAACAAAAAAAAAGAAGAAAAAAGGGGGAGGAGCAGGGAAGATTTGAACATGCATTTGAAACAACTCTGGTAGATTTCCCCCTTCTCTTTACAAAGTTGGAAACTCAGATTTTAAGTGGTAGACTAACTGAAATTTTATGAAATTATGTTTTATTGTTAACCATGTGATTATTTGCATCCAACATCAAAATATGCCCTAGGTACTTGCCTAGTGAAGGTGACAGTGAACTGCAAAAACAACTATTCATTAATTAAAAACAAAACAAAACCAAACATAAACCCTCCAGCTAGCTTAGTTAGAGGGAAACTGGGAAGAAAAATTGATGATCAATGATTTAGAAGTAAAATCTATGTATAACTTCTTATTTTCTTTGATTCTTTGCAGACTAGATCTGATCCTACTTGAGAGGAAAAAGAAAAACAGTAGTTACAAAGATAAAATACTACACATTTCAGAATGTAGCCTGATTTGGTTTAATATTGAATCTACTCCAAATCACTTATACTTTGGATAAGATACTACCAAATTACTATTACGGTCTTCTAAGTTTGGTGTCTCCACACGACGAGGTGTTCATAAAATAAATGTCTTTCCTTCCTTTTACCTATTCAGCACTATCGAAGTATACCCGATCAAATGGTAGGACTGAAAGAGACAGAATAGAACTCCTCCAGGATGCAGAACCTTTGGATTTTAATGCAGACTCAATTAATGATGACTCTCTTGAATCAGACTCCGGAAGGTGAGAAATCTTTGGTGTTATTTACAATTAAAAGGTACTAATGTCTTCTGTCTTGACCTATGACAGCTATATCAGATGGCTTCATAAAAATAGTTTTGTAAACAAAATTTGTCATCTCACCTAGCTCTTTTTTTTCTGCCTCCCCTGTGATACGAGATTTGTTTCAAAACCAGTTGAAACCTGAAGGTTTTTTAAGTTGAATATAAGTTTGTATATTTGCATAATCTGAAATATATTGCATGGAAAAGCAGAAATGAAAGAACTATAGGACCATCTGGAAATGCAGAAGATATGGTTTTCTCCAATTTCCTACAAGATTTTAGAAAGCTCACTTATATTTCTAATATAAAAAACATCATAAAGGGCTGCAAGAAATAAAATCGAGTATTATGGGACCAGTAGTTGCTGGAGTACACCTGGGGATCGCATCTTTGAACTACTGGACTGAATTAAAATCCGAACTTACTGAAAAAAAAGTCCCAGAGTACACAGTGTAACTCTGTCTGTAATAGAGAGTTCTATGATTCCATGGGTGTGACAGTAACTCCAAATTTCCTTAGTCTTGAAATAGTGTCTTCTATGGCTTCTAAGCTTTGCTGGTATTTAAGAAATAACTAATGTATTTATGGGTACTTTTTAAATCTAGTTATTTATGATGTGGAACCTTTTAATGATAAATAATTTCAAATTCCCTTATAAAAAGTTACATTTTTTGTTAGTTTTATTGCTAAAGGTAGGATACGCAATCCAGTTAAAAAAAAATCATAAAATGCCTTCAGCCAGCTTCTATCTACAACGTCAACAAATGAATGTCTGTTCAAAAACATGCAAAGAATGTCTTGAATGACACTGTCAGGTTTTACAAATTAATTCAGAAATGTTAGTTTGTGTCAACAACTAACTTGTATAGTCTCATGTCACCACATTTCATAACTGGGTTCTTTTCAAGCCCAAGAGTTTTAAGAGGAACTAGCCTAGCAGTTCTGTCAGCTGTTGACTTCTGTACATTGTGAAAGGGATAACAGTCTACAAAAATAGGAATGTGCATATAAAATTCTTCTGGAGCAACCACTTTTCAAGTACAATATCTGAAGTATTCTGGCACCTATATGGACTTTACAGAGTGGAACATTCTGAACTTTTCCTATAAAAATAAAATGTGGAGCCACAGAGGTTAGTTGAGCTGTACTTTTAACAACTGGCATTTCATTTCGTAGAGGTAATAAATCAAGAATAATTGCATATGAGATTTGAATTCAATTAAAAATAGCCTGTTTAACACTGATTTTTAAAACTAGCTTCTGCAATAGTTACAAGAGTCTAGGAAAATAAGAGCAATAGAAATGCTAGATTCTGGGCTTTGTGTCTGTTCAGGTTTTTATAAGTAACACGGAGAGGAAGTAAACTGTGCTTGCATTGAAACTTATTTATGCTTTTAAAATGGTTTTAAAGTATGGTTGACCAACAATTTGTGAAGCTTCTTTTTCTCGCAAAACCATTTGATTTCATTATCTTTGATAGTGTATTTCTTCTAGGAGTATCCAATGAGATGTTCTGTTAATTGTCCAAACTATTTTTAGATACTGTTGTTCTTGGGGCTTAGGGAGGTTTGAGGGGGAGGGGGGTTTGTTGCTGATACAAAGAAAAAAGTTGCGTTTAGCAAAAACAAAGTATTTCCTTTGTACCAGGGAAAAAAGTTCTTTAAGACTCCCAGTACTCATACCAGTTTTTCTTGGTCACATGAGATTTAATTTAGTGACTGCCTTTTAACTCCTCATGGAAATAGTAATTCAATAGAACTTCTGATTCTATAGTTCATTGAGAGTTAAGAAGTACGAGTGCAGTAAGAGTTACATGGGTCTTTATTTTACTGTTTCCTGTGATTGTTTTTTGTAATTGATTCTGCAGGTACCAACCTGGTGGGAGATACCTATCAATGTCTCGAAGCAAAATATTTGATGATGTCTAGGCTCCTCAAAGCTAAAGAAAATTCAGTGGAAATCTATTCTCTACTCATTGTTTGGAAAAGACTGCATTTATGATATGTCACTGAAACGGAAAAGAACATTTTCCTTTAATAGAAGAATATGAAGGAACAACTATTCTGGAAATGCATCTGTATGATAACTACTACTCATGACGAGAATATAATTCTTCTGTTGTAGAAATTGTTGTGCATCAATGTGGACTTCTGTATCATGACCAAAAGGGGATAATTATTAATTAAGTTAGTAGAGGGTAAACTTCATAAATATACTTAGAGATCATGTTGAACTGTAGCAATGTAAGTTTTAGGAAGAGGATTTTTTTGAAGGAATTTTTTTGTATTTAACGGGTGCTGTGAGAGCATCTTAATGCATCCAAAGTGCAGTTATATCAGTTACTATTGAAAAGCTATCCATAATTTTTCTATTTGAAATTTATGCCTAGTTCAAAATCTACTAAATTAAGCCAAGGCTTCTTTTGTCTTCAGTGGTCTTTGGATCAGACCTGTGTAAGCAGAAAGATTGCATGGTAGGCTATTCTTCATAAAATTTGCATAAATTTTGGAGCAAAATGTATTGGTCAAGAAAAGCTATATATTTTTTGTCCCAAATATTATATGGAGATAAATTATTTTAGAATGTGTATATAGTTGAAACTGAATGTGGACCTGAGTTTCACTGTCATATGAGCATATGTGCAATAGCAAGAATGCATTATCAAAGATATAATGTCTGCTTAAGATTTTTACAGTTGTAATGACTTAAAATGGTTTAGGGAGGTGGTTGAGTCACCTTCTCTGGGGGTGTTTTAAAGACAGGTGGATGAGGTACTGAGGAACATGGTTTAGTGATTGAAAGGAATGGTTGGACTCGATGATCCAGTGGATCCTTTCCAACCTAGTGATTCTATGATTCTTTGAAAATCTTGGCACATTAATGGTTCTGTAACTGTAAAAGAAACAATATGAAAATTGAGGTAAATGCTGAAAAGTTATAATCTGCACACATCTCAGGCACGGCTTCAAATTGTAGACTAGTTCTTTAAAAGAAGGGAAATACATAGCATGACTAGATAACAAAACACTTTTAATGTCCCAAATGCCCTGATTGCATTATATATCTGTTTTTAAGGTGCCTGTATTTTGCATTAAGTTGTTACAAAAAGGATAATACTTATTCATTTGAATGCCATTCAGAAATGCCAATTATTAACAGTGTAAAAAAGCTTCACGTTAATTTCATTGATGTAGGTATGTTAACAAACTGTAGCTAGCTGAGTGAGTTCTTAAATGTAATCATAAGGTAAAAGATGTGGTCAAATTCATGATATCTTTGAAAATTTGATTAATTTAAAATGTTACTTTATTGCAGTCTGTTTTAAACCTTTACCACTTGGAATATTTTTTTTGTTATGTGCTTATCACAAAGTTATGTTGAAAAATGAAAGAGAACATCTTCATATATTAGTCTTTACCATTCAAAAAAACCAGACATCCCTTGAAGCAGCTAGGAATGGGTTACCCTAAAAAGCAAGTTTTCATCAATGGGATGTTCTACTAAATTTTTAGCATAGTCTTTTTTTTTTTTTTTTTTTCTGAAGTAATTGTTAATGGGGATCTAATTCTACCTCCTGTGATTTAGTACATTGTGTATACTAACAGTAGTTGTATTTTTAATATATTGATCTGCCTGCTTTAAAAATGAATTGTTACTCTGAAGGAGAAAAAATACTCTATTTGTATAGAAATAATTATATTAATAAATTGACAGACATAAAATGATTGTCAGTTCTGTTCTTAGGTGAATACACTGAACAGCAGCCCTACAAGCTCATGCAATTTCCAGATTACCTAGAACAAGGCACATTTTTACTTTGGATATTTTGTGTAGAGCTTGGTCAAAATCTTATGGCTGTATTAAGGACTGGAAGTTGAGAAAATGAGACTCACTATTCCAGTAGTTCTTTAGCAACTTTATGTTAGTACCTATTTAATTTATTTTAGATCTGCTTAGAAATGCTATCTTGAATTCAGCCTTCTGTGAAAGAGGTTCTGTATGTTCTTGGACATTCCTTTATGTGAATGTTCTTAGACTTAACATTTCTGTTCTTAAAATTTTTATCTTATGTAATTGCCCAAAAGTTTATTTGTAAGTATCTTTTGCTGAGATAAGGTTTGAGATCTTTGTTTAACTCCTGAAATGTCACTGCAAAGGAATCTAATTCAGTGCTAATGGGAAAATTACAGAAGGAAAGTTTGTTTTTCTGAATGTTTGTGAAGTATCATTACGTAGCACCTACTCACTTCAGAGAGTTGGATTGAGCCTTCTTGGGGCCTGTTTTTTCACCTGAGAAACCAGTGGAATGGCTAAAAATGAAAATTTCAGTGGAAACTTGGTCAGAATTTTAAATTGAAAAACTATCTAGTGCCTGACATAAGCCCTCTGTGCAGCTTTCATTGGGATACAGTAATTTGAGGAGTTCACTGTAGAAATTAATGGCTTTCAGTTGCTAACATGGAAATTCTGAGCTCATTGAGGTGGGAATCCACTAATCTTGAAGTTGCAGTGAAGTAATGGAGTAAACAATGGCTAATTTTTGAAAGCAGGGGAATTAGAGATCTGAAAATTGCTCAAGAGTTCTCCTCGGGATTACACGTATTGCTGCCCAGTGTCCTGTGCTGCCTGTATGCTCAGTCTTTGAGTAGATGATAATTGAAGTCATGTTTCATCCATAGAGTTCCTTGTTGATCAACCATAGTGTTACTCTTACTCTAAGTATGTGCAATTTGTAGGCCAAGTAATCTAAAGTGTGTTTTGAAAAGTGATTATGAATTTGTAAGACTAAATCTGAAAGACTTTTGACAAAGAAATGTAGAGTACAACTGTAAAAGAACATTGTAGAAATAAGCAATATGCTCACACAGTATTTGCTGTGTACTTAAGCTAGTCTTACACTAGTAGTTTGGTTACTACTAATAAAAATGATACAGAACTTGCCTAGGGGCTACATGCCCAAGGGTTTACCCTATGCCAGAGATGTTGTAGATGCCCCATCCCTGGAAACATTCAAGATGCGGTTGGATGGGGCTCTGAGCAGCCTGATGCAGTTGAAGACATCCCTGCTTACTGCAGAAGGGTTGGACTAGATGTCTTTTACAGGTCTCTTCCAACACAAACTGTCTGATTAGCAGCAAGATTGTGGCAACTCTCGATGAGTTCTTTGCTGCTATAGCTCTAGTCCTATCTAGCTTTGATATGTTCAAGCAGTGACTGTACTTCAGGCTAATGGTGTTCTTACATCACATTTGATGCTCTAAATGAGGTGATTTAAAATACAACTGCCGTGCAAACTATGCTTTTGGGAGCTGGATGTTGGTGTATTTATTCTGTCAGTGTATTGTCACATTTATTTGCAGCTGAAGAATATAAATTAGGAATTTCTGTATTATTTTGCTTTCTAAATTACTGAGCAGTTAGGGTACATTTCCATCTCATCATCATTTCTGCAGTTTCCTCTTCAGCTGTGAGCAGCAAAAAAAACCCAAAACCAAACGAGTTAAGAAAAAAAGTTTGAAATCTTCATGTCAAAGATTTAAAGCAGTGAAAAGAACCCATGCTAGTTGTAATGAACTTTAGGAATGAGGACAGTAACTACTTTAATACTGGTATCAGTGCTGCAGTTCTTAAGAAGTATAAATAGCAAAAAGCTCCAGTCAAACTTACTGCTCCTACTAGATTTTAGTTCTGTTTTTTTCCAGGTGTTTAAAAATACGTATATTCTGATATCCATGCTGGAAAATCATAGGATCATGGATGCTCCCTGCTGTAGGAAAAGTGCAGCTCTTAGCTGTGAAGTTAAGTGAGGGAGTCTTCTTAGGAGGGAAGATAGAGGATATGCAACTTCTAGTCTGTGCTAATAGTGACACTTTGGGCAAACTGTGATATATTTTATTATTTACAACATGTTAAGTGACATCAAACTTTTACTACTGTAACTTGCACTACTGGAAAAATTGTGGTATATAATCTGCCTTTATTTTGCAGTCATCACTTTTTAAAATAAATTGTGCTTAACAGTATTAGTGGGGATGGTGAAAGGCTGCTATCTTTTAAAGATTTATTCTTTCTATTTGAAAATATAACGATGACAGTGATTTTTACAAATGAAAACAGTGATTACTCAGATTTCCTGTAATTATGATAATTTGTATTTTATTAAATTTATCTTGGAATACTGTAAATGTTATGTGAAAATTTCAGTATTTTGTTCCAGCTTTCATTATTGCTGTAATTACTTGCTATATGAGTTACTTGAAATCTTTTGCATTTCAATACCAAACAGAGATCACTTTATGAAGGAAAACTTTTTATGAGTAATCTTAAAGAAATCTAAGCTATTAACTCATCTTAATTATTAACAAAAACACTACTTAGGGTGTCTCCTAGTTTTAATTTTTTCTTAAAAATTCAGAATTTTTTTTTTTTTCAGAGCAACTTATTTGTGAATCTTGTAAACTTTCTGAAACTTTGACATTCCTTTTCCCTAATGGACTCTGCAGGAATATGTATTGCTTGGTGGCAGTTCTCAAATACTAGCTGTGCCTCTAATTAAGTAGTCTAATCTGAAGCCGAGACACTCCTACACCATTTGATTATGGTAACAGAAACCCAGCATTCCTAGCAGAAAAAGAAAAAGCACCTTGAACTAGATCCCTTTCTAATACATTAATTGCTGTTGTTGATTATGTTGCTTTATATTTGATAGTCATATGGTAATCCCAGTCAGATTTATTTTTTGTTTATATTAAAATGTCCTGGAATGTGTCCCTCAGCATGCTTTTATGTGCTTTCATTGTAACTGAGATGCAATAATAATATGCAACTTCAGGTATTTCTTCAGAATAGTGTTGTTATATTTGCTGTATCCCTACGAATTATAATAGTTTGAGCAATAGCTTAGCTATCACTGTAGAAATTAATTAGGGTTAGGGTCCGTTGGGGTTAGGGATAGGGGTAGGTAGTAGGGGTTATAGGTAGGGTTGTGGTTACCCAGCCCAGAGAGGAGGAAGCTCCAAGGACACCTTAGAGCAGCCTTCCTGTACAAAGAAGGGGCTTCAGGAAAGCTGGGAATGGGCTTTTGATCAGGGGGTCCAAGGACAGGATGAGAGAGACTGTTTTTCATCTAAAAGAATAGAGATTATGATGGGATCTTAAGAAGAAATGTTTCATACGAGGGTGGGGAGGCATTGGCCCAGGTGTCCAGGACAATTGTGGCTGCCCCATCGTTGGTGGTGTTGAAAAGGCCAGCTTGGATGGGACTTGGAGCATCCTTATCCAGTGGAAGGTGTCCCTTCCTGTGGTGCTGGTGGGAACTGAATGGGTTTCTGACCCAAACCAAACCATTCCATGAGCATCCCTCCAAGCAGTCTGGGCACGCATTCCTGCTCTTGTTGGAAAGAAGACAGTTCTACAGCGAACTTGTCATGCAGTCTGCAGTTGGAACCCTCTACCTTGTCTTTTAATGTTGTACTTTACATAAAGCTTCCAAACCAGGAGTGTCAGAATTCTTGCTTTTATTTCTTGCCCCTGCAAACTTTTCCCTGCAAAATTGCCTTTTTCAATATGGAAAATAAAAGTGGATCTCCTGATGGCTTTGACTGTAGGATGATGATGTCCTTGAAATTCAAATCCAATTCTCTGTTGTCAATTCCTTGTTTTTAGGGGTTTCAAGGTCTGCAGGGAAGGTGAGAGAAGAAAAAGAGCCCCTCTCACCCTCAAATCCAACCCTTTGCGGCCCCTGGAATTTGGGGATCAGCATTTCACTTGTGACAGGCCACTGTGCCCAAGGCCAGCCAAGTGTGTCCAATGCTCAAAGAAGTCTTGGCTGCCCCATCCCTGGAGGTGTTCCAGGCCAGGCTGGGAAATGTCCCTACCCACAGCTTGGGAGGTGGAACTGGATGGACTCTTGAGGTCCCTTCTATTCAATTACACTCCATAATTCTATGAAATTTGGGAAGATTTGAGGTGAAAGTCAAGTTTTTGGGGAGTTTGGAGAGAGTTGTGAGGAGATTTTGAGTGAAAATCACATTTTTGTTGTAGTGAGGGATTTGAAATAAAAGACATGTTTTTGGGATGCTTGTGAGTGGCTTTGAGGTGAAAGTCATGCTTTTGGGGAGTTTGGGGGGTTAATTCCCACTTAAAGGTCTTAATCCTTCCTCAAAGGCATTAACTGCCTCCTCCAACATCGTTAATACGCCCGCCCGAAAGGGAGTTATTTCCCCCTCCAAGAGGGCTAATCTACCCTAAATGGATTTTTTTCCTTCTCAAAATGTTTAAATTCCCCCTCTAGTGGGGTTAATCCCTTCTCAAGGAAGCTAAATTCCTCCTCTAAGTGGATTAATTCCCCCTTAAGAGTGTTAATCCCTCCCCAAGGACGCTCAGTCCTTCCTCAAGGATACTCAGTCTCCTCTCCAAGGTGGTTAATCCCCCTTCCAAGGAGCTCAATCACCCCTCCAATGTTAATCCCCTCTCAAGGATGCTGAATCTCTCTCTAAGGGTTCTTATTCTAGAAGATATGAGAATTCATTTGTAAATATATATTTAGTAGTAAAAGATCTTCATTCTCCAGTGTGTATCAAGGATAGGCTGTAGGAGTGTTGCTTATGGATAGGCTATGTTCTTTTGCCTTATGATACATGCATGTATGAGTAATACGTTGTTTTGAAATTCACAGAGTTATAAATTTTTCTCTGTAGTATTCTACATTATTGTTGTACTGGATGTGTTTTTTAAATATGTGTTAAGTATCTAGTCAAAGAGCTAAGTTGGCATGAAATAAATAATTTCTGCAATACGTTTTCCCTGTTGTATTTTAGATATTCATGCTTCTCTGAAATGTTTTTCATAGTGCGCTTCTGGGGAAATTTGACTTCTTGCTTTCTCCAGGTAGAAATTAAGTTTACAATAGAAGAAAATCTCACCTTGTTTTGATAATCTTTCTACATCTTCTTTAAAGCATATTAAAAAGGGAAATCGAAACACCCTGGTATGCAAGCTTCTTTTCAAGTCCTGGAATGAGACCTGAAGCCACACTTTGGGCTGGCACCGTTACTTGCACCTCATCCAAGCTGTGGAAGCCCAAGCAGCTTCTGACAGTGCAGGGAAACAGAGAAGCGCAGCCAGGCTAGCTGAAGATCTGAGCTTCCCACAGTGCCTGAAGGAAGCCTGTGAGGACCCTGTGTGCTCATGGAGCTGATTAGACACTGGGTAATATTGTGGAGCATAGTGTAAGTAGTCGAGCTGAGACATAATTCCCTCTAGATATCTCTGGCCATCAGTGATAAGAAAGGCAAGAGACTGTTTCCCCTATGCCTGTAAGAAGACAGGCAAAGTAAGGAAGAAGTTAACTCATATCTCTTATTTCACTGCTTGCAAATTTATCACTTTTGTCTTCTCTACCTAAAAAAAAAAAAAAAAAAAAACAACAAACCAAAAAAACCCCCAAAAGACAAAAATAAAGTTCACAGAATCACCAGGTTGAAAAGACCTCCAGGAAAGGACTCAACCACCTTCCTGGGCAGCCTATTCCAGTGCCTAATGACCCTTTCCATGAAAAATTATTTTCTGATGTCCAGCCTAAACCTCCCCTGGTGCAGATTGAGGCCATTCCCTCTCGTCCTGTCCCCTGTCACTTGGGAGAAGAGGCCAGCTCCCTCCTCTCCACAACCTCCCTTCAGGTAGTTGTAGAGAGCAATAAGGTCTCTCCTCAGCCCCCTCTTCTCCAGGCTAAACAACCCCAGCTCTCTCAGCCGCTTAAGTTAAGGAAAAAGAGATAATTTCTGGTTCAATTTAAGTATTTTATTGTTTCTATACAGGTACAGTGGCAGGAAAGTTTTTAGGTTTCTTTTCCCATTGTGATCAAGTGGCATTTTTCTTGAGAGATACAGTTGTATCTTCTGGATGTTGTAAATAAAAAAAACCATGCCCTGGAGCAAGTAATAATTCACCTTTTTAGTACATCACAGTATTTATAAGAACTAAGACTGGTTGATTGCTGTCTTTGATTGTTGTCTCCTGTACTTAATCTGTAACTTCTGTTCTAAGTGACTTGCAGGAAACATTTTGCACGGTCAAGACTGGTCTGTGCCATTGCTCCAGCTGGAATGTCTCGGCACTGTTGGTAAAGATCTCTCCTGTCACAGCTGTTCTGGGACTGTCACCCCTCTCTGTTCTGCTGCACTACCATTTCTCTTTTTTGGATCTTTTTGTTAGGCATTTTTATTATACGTAGGTTCAATATAATGTAATAAATGAATGATGCATGCCGAAGTTACGATTAGTAACAAACTTCAGTGGACCAAACCAAGGCATCTATCATACCCAGTGGGTGGGAAAATTCATGGGAGAAGAGATAGGAGTAGCAGAAGCACCTCCTGTGTATGTGTTTAGTTTTTTTTCTGGAGACATTTTGGATGTTGAAGTGGATCACTCAGCATGGTTAATCAGTCACACTCTTCCTCCATACTTATGTGATAAGTAGCTACTGTTAGCCTAGCAGTGTGTAGTTCAGAGGATGGGAGTTGTCCTGTATTAAACTTTAACTAGCCATTACTCATTGTCAGCTTTTTGTTTGCTCAGAGAGCAGTATGAATTCTGTTATTTAATAGTCAGCAGTTGCTAATGCAGCTACCTTGCTTGCTCAGTGAATTTTAAGTCTTCTAAAATAGCCTTTTGACTCACTGAATTGTCAGGGCTGTGACAACCTTGCTTTGCCCTACTCACTTCACCTCTGCCCACCACAGTGTGTTTTTGTTCATCCTAGTCTCTGCTCTGCATACTGTGATAAAGATCTGAACCCTTTCTCTTCATAAACATCCTATCTTGTTATGCGCTGGTTCATTACACATTCAGGACTTTTTAGAGCTTTATCAAGAAGCTGAAGTTGGTCAGGGACTGACTTGAACAGAAGCCAGTTTTTCTTCCCTTCTTGGAAAAGTGACCCGAGCTGCAAGGAAAGATTCAGCTCATAAGCAGAGCTCAGGTTTTGGAGTACTTTATGAATGTGGGTTATGCACAAATACAAGAAAAGCTCTCAGGTTCCTTCCACAGGAACAGCTTTTCTGGTTAAAGGTGTGTATTTTGAGTCACTCAGTCAACATCAAAGTAAAGTTGTAACTCAGACCGTGCCTAGACATGCTCTGTGGAAATCTGCTAAGCCTTTCAAACCTGAGTGAATGCTTACTGTTAAACAATTCACTGCCAAACAAGATAATTTCCAAATCCTAGGAAAGGTCATCTATTCTGAGTAAACTTCACAGAGGCCAGATACTAGTAGGAACTTTTCTTATGTGTTTTGTATTTTTCTTGTTCTCCATGGACTGTGTCCTTCCATGAGCACTAGGACTCCTGCAGAAACTTTATATTTTGGAAGATGTTGCTGGTTTTAAATCAATGGGAATCAGGAAGCTTTAAAAGTAGTGTACTGACAAGTTTCCAAGAGCAAGCAGCAGCTTTCAAGCCCAAGTTTCACAAATAATTAGCAAAAGGCTAGCATCCGTGGCAGCCAGTGTGACACAGCATCAACCCCGTCAGAGGTGGCTTGTGCATGTCACACAGCGTGTGGAAAGCAATGAGGCAAAGTGAACTCAGGGCAGAGAGAGATGGGACAAAGGAAGTAGGTTAGGAGGCAGAGCAAAGCGTGGGAGAGTATTTGAGCAGTGGTGACAAGGAGGGTGAGACCTCTGCCTGTTCCTGGTATAATTTTACACTTTTTGCTACTTACAGCCTCACCTCAAATTTTCTGTAGGAATTCTGACAGCAACAGGCTGATGGCTGGCCCCAGAAGTCTGAGAATATGTAGAATTGACTGCAGAACAAGAATAAAAGCCTGTATTGGGCTCAGTACTGTGCAAAAACCTTGTAGCATTTGCCTCTCATTTCAAGTATCTAACCCTAGTACTACTCATAGCTTGAAGTTCGAAGTACCCTGACAGAGGGAAAAGGAAGGGGATGAGTTGTGAGAGAGATTGAGCATGTGAGCAAGCATGGTGCAATTCAGAGCACCAATATAAAATAAAGATTTATCTTGTGTTATTGCCTCTCAAAGGCATTTCAGTGGTAGGCTGGGAAGACATAGAGAGCTGGAGTCAGGCTTTCTGTCCTAATGCTTAGAACATCTTTGCAAATTATCAGAAACCTATCAGCTATGAGTGAGAAATGTAGCAGAGACTGTGGCTGCAGACTTCAATGCCGATAGCCAAGTAAGCACAGCACAAAAGGACTGGGACCTGCAGGCTCCGGGGAGCAGGTGAGTAGGCAGGGTCTGTCCCTGATACTCACAGAGCCCCCATTAAAGGGGACAACAGTATGAACTTTGACAGGTGTTGTCCTCCTCTTCTCTATTCTGAGTGATTTGGAACAAATTTAGAGATAGAAAAAAGTGAAACCTCAAAAACACCTTCAGAAAATGGGATGGAGTTGCTTCCTATTTAAACAGACATCTGTTGAAACGCAGCAGCAATATACTCAGAAGTTCAGTCACCATTTACCAAGAACAATAATTACTGTTGAACCTTAGGAGTTATAAGCTTATTCTGTTCGCTGAAATGAAGACCTTTGTCACCAGCAATACCAGACAACGTCTTATGTGCTTATTTCTCTGGCAACTGTTGCAGAAATTGTCTGAATGCACTAGTGTATTTGAATAAAGAACAAATATGAAACCAGTCTTTAGATTAGCATTATATTCTAGCTATTGGAGTCCATAGGTAGTTGACCCTGGTGAGGGATCCAAGTTGTAATGTTCACAATGTGGCAATTTGAGTGCAACACAGGGCAAGGTGACACTTGGATTTACTCTGGGGTAGGTAGGCCAAATCAATAGACTTTCAGATGAGTATGTTCATCGAGAAGGCTGAGAGTAGCTGGCTCAATATTACAATTTAAAAAGTAGAGCTTTTAATTTTTGCTAAACTTCCTGAACAACAAAAAAGTGACAGTTGTGCAATGATTCTTTGGTTCTAACAGTATTGGTTTTGGAATCAAGCAGTCATTTCCTTGGATACTTACACTCTTGAGATATTTTTTCATATCTCTTACTTTAAAAGCAAGAACTCCAACAGTCTCTGCTATCTGCTGCACCATTAGGAAGGGCAGACTGGCAACTGCTTCCCCATGTAGATTGAGAGAATTACTAATATCTCTGAAAAAAAAACACAAACCCAAACCCAAAGTTCTACATGCGCAGTCAGATTTGTGTTGGATTTGATTTTTCCTTCTATGCTTCTCAAATTTGGTCTGCTACCAGTGGTCAGAGAGGTACAAAACTTCTTCACATGTCTCCAGAAGCCCATAGCTAAGTGGGGATGAAATACCGAGACACAGAACCACACATCCCAGCTTGTGACCTGCTAGAAGTAGGGAGCTCTGCTATAGATCACACCTTAGTTTTTCTGCAGCAGAGCAGGAAGGACTAAAAGAATCAATTGTGTTGTGCTAAAATTCTCCTTCAAGGAGTCTTTAAGTATTAGTATGCCAGCTGATTCACAAAATTCAAGTAAGTGCTGAACATCTGTTTGCGTGGGAGGAAAAGCAAGATTTTTTAACTGAGTCCCATTGGTTTTGAGAATTTTAATTGCTACTCCTTCATCAAATATGTAAATTGTGAATTCTGTAGATTTTAATGTTAACAAAGTTTTAAAGTTAAATTTTATTTTAACAAATTTGGTTAACTTTTCAATTAATCCTCTTGAAAAGAATAACAAAGGGTATTAAAAAACGCGTGCACTAATACTTCTGGATTTAAAAGATACTGTTGATGCATGTTACCACCAAAATCCATACTTATGAGATAAATTACTTTCAGAGCATGTCTGCTTAAGCAGGAGCATGTACCTACATCAGCAACCTTCTTGTCAGCTCTGTGTGTGACTATCCCACTCAAAAGCTGCTGCTTCTTAGTCTGCACCACAGCACTCTTCTAGACTGCTTGCCACTTTGCTTGTGTGGGCAGGAAACCATGGGTTGCTTTTCAAGAGAAGCATCACAGTGCCTGAAATAGCCTCAGCATTCAAGTTAGGCAAAGCCCTGCCCCCCTGGAAACCACGGGCAGCCTTGAAAAATTCTAGACAATGGCTTATGCTAGTAGGCAAAATCCACTCATGTACCTCTTGGTGTTTATGACTAGCTAGCTGTCCATGCCAGCCACTTGTTGTCTATCATAGCTCCAAACTCACCAGTCCCTGAGCTCAGTGTAATGATCCTTTCCTCTTCCTCATCGGCAGAAGAGCCTGTTCCCGGAGTGATCTCCCAGGTTTTGCTCTTATTCTGGAAGATTTGGGGAAGACTGGAGCGGAATTCGTCAAGAGGATATTCCACTACCAACACCCCACCACCATTACCTTGTGCTGGTGAAGGACTATACTGAGCCCTTAAAAGGAGCAGGAGTTAAATGTTTGTTCTGGATGGCATCTGAGTTGTGACAGCTGAGAAGAGCCAGATGTTAGGAATCCTTAACTTGGTACTTTAACTGTTTCCAGGAAACCTGTCTACTGGGAAAGTCCCTGCACTGGAAAATAGATGAATGTAAGCACCTTGCAAAGTTTGCAAACAAAAGCTCCTAACACCCAAGATTTCCTCCTATGCACTCTCTGCTGAGTTAAACATTCTGGTAGGGCACTGACCCCTTACCTACATCACCCACAGAAAATTTCTGACTCTGCTCCTGACCAAAAATGCAAAACCTTGAGAGAAAATGTCACCTAATTAAGACATGCATTCCATTTTGTGCTTCCTTTTGGCTCTGCATACCTTAGTTTGAGTAACAGCCCTATGTTGAAATGTTGGTGACAAATAAAGAACTACACTGACCTGAGTGTTACGCCAAGAATTGTTCTGTAAATTGAAAGCACAAAAACAACCAGGCAAATCCCTGGACCTGAAACTGCAGGACTTAATTCTATGAATGGATTTACCTGAAGTCTGTTTTATTTTGCAGCATCTTAGCTTTGGCTAAGAATAACATGGTAAAGAATCATGTGTGCATGGCCATGGGAAAGAGAACTGCCACTGAATGACTTTAGCTGCCTTACCTCATTGTTTAAAGCCTTGTATTTAAGAAGTCACTGTCTGAGACTGAGGAGTGCTGATGGTCTTTGCAGATAATCCAAGCTGTTAAAGCAGCTGTACACAGTGATCACCAAGTCTGCGTACCTGCCTTCTGCAAACTTGTCAGTGTTGCTGGCAAAGCCTTTTTTGTATTAATCAGTGCAGTCCTGGCTGTCAGAGTACTTGATACCATGGTAGGGATTGGGCAACTCCTATTTTAAGCTACAAGGTATTTCTAATTTGAACTCTTCAAAAACGAGGAATGAGTCAACATTTACTTTTACACAGCTCTGGAACAAAAGGAAGCACTTTGTCCTTAACTAAGAAACAGGCATTGATTTGAACTGTGTAATCACAAATCCTCCAAGATAAGCTTTTTCCAAAGGTTCAGGGACCTCTGTTTTACTTGTGGCTAGAGGAGGTCTAGTTCCTTACAGGCAACCAGGTACTGGGGCAATGCTGCGGTTAGGAGCGTTTGCTTGGCATTTTGTGTCAAAAAAAGTGCTGAAAGCAGCCAAAGCAGTTCAAGGTCTCTGCTCCCACCTTCTCTCTTGATGCTACATGCCATGTTGGTGGTGCTGTGCCCGATCAGGCAATGCAAGCAGGGAGCAACACCCAGCAATGTCGGAAGAAGAGCCGAACTCACACGCTGAAGGTGTGTGAAGGTGCTGCTTGGCAGAGCCTCTTACGCTCAAGGACACTGCAGTGAGTAACATGCATTGACTGCAGTGCAGCACTGCGGCCTCTGTCCTTGGCAGAGACAGCTGGTGGTATTCTAAATGCACCGTTACTAGAGTTTTCATAATATTTACAGTAACAGTATAACTGGGATTCACATTATTTTTGTGATAATCTATTCTGAGAAATGTTTATTTACTTTTTGATTTTACTATATGAACTGGAGATTTTCGGGGTTTTGTTTTTTTGGTTTGTGTATTTTTTTGGGGGGGGAGGGGGGTTGGGTTTTTTTTTTTCACTTGGAATCATCAAAAGAGTCATCTTTGGTGACATCCGGATCGTATGACTTCGTACAAAAACTTGTGAGGTTTCATCCATCAGAAGATAGTGACTTCTTCCTGTAGATAACAAGCATGCCAGATTATGCAATTTCTGGGTAGATAAAGTTAAATTCTTGTTAGCATTATCTGGGCTCAAATGCAGGAATAGCGTATCAAAAACTTGTGGTATTTGTAGTCTGGTCACTTGTTCATACATCTCAGCTACATTTTTCACTAGCATAAATCATTTGAGATGATTTGACCAACTAGGTTTCGAAAAGGTCAAGTTTTTAGGCAAAAAAATGGTTTACAAATATTTAAATGCTGACTTGTGGCAGTATCTTGCCTTGATGCTGTGTAAATAACTGCTTCCTGGTTCCTGGTAGTAGGAACTGTGGTAGAGTCCCCATCAACACCAATGTCAGTAGAGGAGCTACACAGGGAGACACAGAGTGCAAACATCAGCTAGAATTAATGGTCATGGCCCAGGTGACTAACTTCAAGGATAAGTATAGGTAGTGAATGCTTCATCTTTATTGCATTAGGCATAACTGCATGTGTAAGGTACCACATTTCTAAAATCAGCAGGAACTTTACTAGGGAGTGAAATTACATCTTGACTAGCAGAGAAGGTCTTTAAAGAAAGGAGAGTCTTTTAACACGTAGCTTGCCCTGTGGAGCCAGAAAAATTTGGGGAATCCTGCTACCAATTTTTCAGCATTGTGTTGGCCTACTTCTCTGCATTTCCATGTTGGATGCTGTCTCCAGCATATGCCCACAGTGTTCCCCATTCCTTTTCTGCAAAAGCCTTGTAATTCTCTTCTGTGCTGTGCAAGGCTGATAAGGCTTGTGACTGCCTGGGAGCCGTAGTGTCCTACTTCTGGTGCCACTCCCACCTAACCTGCAGCTGGACAAGAGCACCTGGGTTACGAAAGAAAAGGTGCTGTGCATTTTGGCACAGGTTAACATAGTTGTTTGCTTTCTTTTTTTTTTTTTGTTTGCAGCAGTTGTTAAACTGAAGGGCAGATGGAGAGCATATCTGCTGGTGTGAAGGAAGGAACACTTCACAGCTGGGGCGTATTTCCTTCATAAGCTGATCAGAGGATCTTTGTTGGAACAGCTGAATAACTATGTCAAATGTTCTGGGTATAACCAACACATGCTTTCACCTCTATTTAAAGTTGTTCCTGATTATATACTAAACAGGGATCAAGAGTCAGGTAGGTGGAGTACACAAAACCAGCATTACCCTGCAGCCATTCTAGAGAAAGGTACAACCTACCTAACTTCACAGCCAAAAGAAACTCACCACCCTATTCCAAGGGAAATATTATAAAAGGGGCAAATCAATCTCACTTCTGAGACAGATCTCAACTCTATGAGGTCTTCAGATGTGAAAATACTGGTAATGATGTTACAGAGTGCCTTTTGGCCCCTTGCTAGGAACTGAGTATGAAGAAGCACGAATGCTCATCTTTCCTCCCTTCCATTACTCTCAAGGCCTTGTTTATGGGTGAAAAGAAGGAACACCTTACATATATGTTAAGCAAAAAATTTATTGTTAATTGAAATCTGAAAAGTCTATTACTATTAGTCCTTATCTAACTATTGTAGAAAAAGAAAGAATGATAATGTAGTTAAAGTATGTTGATACAGGGAAAAGTGTTGACAGTAGTATTAGCAATGCAATTAAAATTATAAAGCATACATTTTTCCCATTTTCTTGGGATTATGATTACCCTTCTGTTGTTCCTCTGAGTCTTAAAGTCAGCTTCTTTAGCCTTTGGAAAGACTGAACTCTAAATATTCACCTTCTGCTATCCTGTATTTGGAAGATTATCATGTTGAATCTCTAGGAGCAACTTGAAGGTGTTTGTGTTTCCTAACACACATTTACATCTTTCTCTTTTTTCATTGGTCTGCAGCTCCACGTTACAGCTGAATTTACTGTATGTGAAGTATTTCATATATATTAGAGGCTATTTCTTTATTATCTTTGCTACTCTTAAACCCAGTTTTGTCCAGCTTCAGTTCAGCACTTCTCTAACAGATCATAGCTGAGGAGCCATGGGGTCTCCAAAGCCAAACCTGTGTCCCAGATTTACCATTTCACGCTTGTACTCCTCTGTGCTGCATGTTGTGTCTTCATTTATCAAGGCCTCTGCAATTGCAGCAATCAAGTATTTCTCTACCTTGTATTGTATTAGTCATAAACATCTCATTAAACATAGAATTACTGTTTGTTACTGCTGTCTATATAAAAACACATCATGTAACGTTAAACAAAATTAAAACAAATTATCTGTCAACAGCTATTCTGTTAGAGAAATTGCTGCCACAGAAAATGTAAAACAAAGCCTCAGGCAAATTAGGAAGATATCATAAAAACAAGCCTGGCAGGCCCTTATCCTGAAGCTGTGCAAACTCACTGCAATTAACAGCAGTGCCAGGCTACAGGCTACTACCCAGCTGCATTTCCTGGCATCACTTGCCTGCTCTCAGGGAATTAGGCTCGCTATTGCTTTCAGTCCTCCTTTAAACTTCTGTGATACAGTACGCCCTATGCACATCTATAACGGTCTAGTTGAGTGTTCACTGATGAAAGAGAGAATCCAGATTTTGAAAGCTTTGGACATCAATAGCTATCAATGGTGAAACAAAGCAAGTAATAGCTTCTGTTTTTTTAACCTCCTGTGTCATCTTGCACTGATGAATTGGCTTTCAGTGCACAAACATGCATTTCGAGACCTTTCCTACCACTAGTGCTGTGCTGCCAGACTGGAGTCAAAGGCATGAGAAAGTCTTGCTTGTAAAATAATCTCCTCAGCACTATCATTTTTGCATTTCAGTGGTTTGTAATACCCAGGGGGTATTAAGGAGACAGAACTAGTTTTATGTGCACTCCTTCATGCAAATTCTTTCTAAAAAAGGATT
Source organism: Clamator glandarius (assembly GCA_033459285.1). Taxonomy (NCBI): domain Eukaryota; kingdom Metazoa; phylum Chordata; class Aves; order Cuculiformes; family Cuculidae; genus Clamator; species Clamator glandarius. Next base: position 800,036 of record JAUNZM010000106.1, read on the forward strand.
TTTAAACCAAGATCTGTTTGGCTGAAGCCAATATAGCAGAAAGAGACAGAACAATGCAGGCAAATAATTTGTCTGGAACTGCAGTGTGGGAGAAAGGAAGCCTGTGGGATTGAGATGATGTGCCACTGATAGAGATTCTCTGTATTTCATTCCATGTTAAGAAGCATGAAAACAACTGAGAATTTGAATACTAAGGTAGATGGTTTGTTTTTAATTCTGCATATCAAAAACTAGAGGGAAAAGAGAAACATCTTTGTATTTTATTTTTCAACAATGGCTGACTGGCCAGTAAGATCCATGCAAGAGCACTTTGAGTTTATCAGAACAGAACATTATAATTTATCTGAAACTGTGCTGCAGAAAGCTTTTTTACCAGAAATTCCAAATGAAATTTTGCCTTAATTTACAGTGAAAAGTGAATGCAGGATTCTCTTCAAAAGGGAAAGTATGTTTCTCCTTTTCACCTGCCAACAGACTCACTCCCCAAGTCACCTCAAAATGAAAGAGTCATAAAGATGCGATTTTTTTTCTGAAATGGAAATGGGCTCATAGCTAAAAGGGCTGCAGCATCAAAGCCTGTTATTTAGGGCTCACTGGATCTGAAAAGCACAAGATTTGCTACCAAATCTCAGGGGAGGTGAGGCTTGGCAGTTTCTCCTAATCAGCATTTACAAAGCCATCAAAATTTAGAAGCTTTAGCTGAACTCTCCTGTCTCAGAGTTCTGCTTCCTCCAGTAACAAAGAGAATGCCAAACTACTGAGAGCCAGGAGATAGTGGAGAAGAAATCTGTCTTCATTTTTATCCTATAAATGAGCCCTGTGAGAGCCGTAGACTCAAACGAGGACTCTGGGCCCCCATCTCTCTGCTGAGTCTCACTCTCTTAGAACCTTGGGGGAAACAAACACCAAACTCCCTTGGGCTTGCCTGGGCTGTATGCAAGACATCCAGGCACGTCCACTCTTTAGGCAGGGAATGCATGTATTTATTTTAAGAAAGACATTTCCCTAGGGACCTAAAATTTAGACTTACACTAAGCAGATTTAATTCCACCGAGGCTAAAAAAGCAACATGCTCAGAAAACCACATCTGATAACCCATCCTGGAATTACAAACTTGGAACTCTGACTCCTACACCAGGCAAAAGGAAGAAACTAGAAAAGGAGGATTGTGCTTAGACTTATAATTTCTTCTGTTCTTTGTGTGAGCCTGGGTGCATCAGTGCTATGTGGGCACTTGAGTTGGCTGCCAGATTCGCTGCTTTCAGCTGGAAGTGTAAGTGTCACTCCAAGCCTTTCCTTCTCCTTAGGCTTTGGCCACCAGTCCCAGCAGAGCTAGGTTAAAACCCTCATCATGATGCTGACAAGCCCGTTGGCAGAGATACCCTTGCTAGACATTACCAACTATGTCATCTCTTGTCAAGCAGACATTCACAAATCTGTGGGGCCAGATGGGATCTACCCAAGGGTATTAAAGGAGCTGGCAGGATTGCATACCAAACCTCTTTTCATTATCTATCAGCAGTCCTGGCTGACTGGGGAAGTTCCACTTGACTGGAGGCTGCCTGATGTTACACCCGTTTACAAGAAGGGTCAGAGGGAGGATCCAGGGAACTACAGGCCTGTCAGTCTGACAACAAACAAACCCCATGCAGTGCTACAGGTCTGGGGAAGAGTGGCTGGAAAGCTGCCTGATGGAGAAGAACCAGGGGGTGTTGGTTGACAGCTGACTAAAGATGAGCCAGTAGTGTGTCCAGGTGGCCAAGCAGGCCAATGGCATCGTGGCTTGTATCAGAAATGGCGTGGACAGGGAACTGATGGTGCCCCTGTACTTGGAACTGGTGAAGCTGCACCTTGAATGCTGTTTTGAGCCCCTCTCTACAAGAAGGTTGTTGAGGCTCTAGAGTGTGTCCAGAGAAGAGCAACTACTTACTGCCAAGGGTTTATTTCTTTGGTTATATGAAACTTTTTAAATTTCAATGGCGGGAACACCCCCAAAAGTTTATCATGTACCATTAGTTGTCTTTGGTGTATAATGTTCTGGTACTCCACTCTTGTGAGACCTTGCCTGAAGTATTGTATCCTGTTCTGGAATCTTCAGCCTAAGAAGGATTTGGAGCTGTTGGAACGGGTCCAGAGAAGGGCTACAAAGATGATCAGAGGGCTGGAGCATCTCCCATACAAGGACAGGCTGAAAGAGTAGGGCTTGTTCATCCTGAAAAAGAGAAGGCTGCAGGGAGATCTTATAGCGACCTTTCAGTACCTGAAGAGGGTGTACAAGAAAGCTGGGGAGGGACTTTTTCCAAGGCCATGTAGTGACAGGATGAGGGGGGAATGGCTTTAAATTGGAAGGGGGAAAATTTAGATTGAACATTAGGAACAAATTACAGAATTCACAGAATTCACATTCTCACAATGAGAGTGGTGAGGTACTGGCCCAGGTTGCCCAGGGACATTGTGGCTGCCCCATCCCTGGAGGTGTCCAAGGCCAGGTTGGATGGGGCTTTGAGCAGCCTGATGCAGTGAAAGCTGTCCCTGCCCATCACAAGGAGGTTAGAACTGGATTATATACATATTTTTTTATTTTTAACTTGCTGCCTAAATTCAACAAGAAATCTGAATTTTTGGAAACTGCCATTTACAAGATCTCAATCTCTGCAATGAGTTTATAGATCATGTTAGATCTTATAGGTTTTCTTTCTGGTTGATTCAGTCCAGTGCTGAACCACAAAATGAACACTGTTCAGACTGAAAAAAATCTAACTCAAACAGACATATATTCAGAGCTACCTAGAAAACTGGGAGGAAAAATCCTAGAGTTCTTATGAAATCTCTATTTCCCCTTGATAGATTTTTAATTGATTGAGCTCTGCTTACAGCTTTGTGCACAATAACAGGGTAGTTACAACCAAATAAACTTAATTGCAGCCTGATGTAACCTGAGACATCTGAAACACCTGAAAGCAGTTTAATAATTGTCCAGACTCATAGCTCATTAGCCAACCCGGGCATGGCAGAGTCCAGTTTTCAGAGGAGTGTGTTGAAGGTAGACCAAACATCCCTCTGCATGTGTATGTGCACACGCACCTAAGTCTGCGCTCACTGGCAGAGACAGGAAAGGCAGCAGAAGGCAGCAGAGTATCCAGATGTTAAATTAACCTATTCTTTTGCTTTCAAGAACCTCTCCTCACTGTTCCAATCTCCATGCACCCCTCTGAAAGACAGTGCAAATTCTGCATCTGAATAATTGCTTTACTCAGATGGGATGTTGAATCTCAAGAACCAAGTTATTGTTCACCGAAAATTATTATTCCATTCTCCAGCGTCTCTGTTTTGCCTTTGCAGTGTGTGCGGGCAGACAGCAGGGGCTGCTCCTCCTGCATCCACAGCCCAGGTCAAGTTCCCAGCCCCTTATCTCTCCTGTGTTCCCAGGAGGCCTCTGGAGATCAGTTCACATAGCAAAGATAGCAGGCAGGGGGATGTTACATCGTCGCAAAGTCAATATTTTTGAATCACTGAATGATTAAACATGCATTGTTTCCTGCTTGAGCATTAATGTACAATCAGTTGCCAGATGGGAGATATAAAGCATAGATGAGTCTTGCGCAAGCTACGGTTTAGTACCAGGAAGTACCTGTAGATAAAATATAAACAGCCTACCAGGATGCAAATGTTATTACTCTAGTAATCACCTTAAAAAAAAATTCTGCTCCCATCAGAAAAAGATACACTTACTCATTCTTGCTTGCTGTTTTATCCATAGGAAGAACCAGGGCTTCTCTGTATTTCCCACACATCCTCATGCTGACTTGTATAAGCTGCTGTTGCCATCAACCCTGATCCTGTGTGTTTAGCTCACTGCTGCTGGGGAGAGAGCGTAAGACAGGCTACTTTTTACCCCTAAGGAATCATATCAATACACGGACTCCTTTTCCAAGTGTTACACTATGCCAGTGGAAATGTTTGTGACCTTCTGCAGACAGAGTTGTTAATAGCTGTGTCTAGACAGAGAACAGTTTTTCTTCGTCCTATGGGTGTTTAACCTTTCCAGTTTTCTTCTTGCTGCAAATGAACACAATCTCTGCGTCTCCCCAGAGGTTCTTACCACCAGCAAGTCTTCAAAATGTCAGTTAATCAGCAGGAAAAAATATACCGACAGCTTGGTGTTTGTGATACACAATCAACAGGCTTTTACTTATTTTGTCCTGTTGTGTTTTGAGTAAAGTATTGAACCAGTGAGTTTTTTCAATCCTGTCATCTGTGGAGCAGATAAATGTGTTATCAGAACAGCCATGCGCAAAATGTGGCACAGAGATACAGCACCCTCCTGCAAGCATCGCCTGGGAATCTCAAGGACGGGCAGCACAAGGTGTCTCCCACTCTCCCTCCCACAGATCATGTAGGCAGAGAGAAGAATGAAGGAGTTGGTGTAAAATAAAGTTAAATAAAAGGGCTCCTGCAACCCAGCAGCAATCGCCCAGGGAAGCGCTCTAAGTGCAGATTGGGCCAGCACAGCCGCCAGTGTCACCTTGGAGATCAGCTGGTAAACTCCGGGCCTCCCAAAAAAGGGGGGGGCAAGGCAGCCGGGTGTGTAAACAAGTAAAACGAGATAGACAAGGAAGCTCTGCAGTGAGCTTGTGGCCTTGCATCCCTTCCACTTGCCGCCTGAACCCAGCAAGAGCCCAGGAGTGAGAAGGCAGGTGGGGCACAACGCCGTCCCAGCCCCCCGCCACCTCCCAAGTCCTGGGTGGGAACTCCAGGTGCAGGATATCATTGCAGGTAAAGGTTTTACTCTCTTGTTTGCTGGCTTGCAACTAGCTTCTTTGATCACTGAGCTTGTGACTCAGCCAAGATTTTTATATGCATACATCATCATCATATATATATATATACCTACAAAAATATATATGCAATATAAATGTATGCAAAAGAAGGACAGCAGTAATGCCCCACCTGCCAGAAGAAGGGAGAAGGATGGTGCTGGGGACGGTGGAGAGGCAAAGGGGTGGCTGCAGACTGCTATGAAGGGTCAGTGAGATTAGGAAGCCAGATTTTCAGGGATGTGTTTAGATGGTTACTAAATAGTCACGCAGTTTTCATGTGTTTAATTATTTAATGGAATTATAAGGAAAAAACTAAATGTGTTCAGTTGGTCTTGGTAATTTAGTCTGTTCCCAGACTGCTGGTATGCAACTCACTCATCTGATCAGGGCAGGGGCTTTCAGAAGCCTGTGATAACCCAGAAGCCAGTGTGGGTTTCTACCTGGCCCACTGGGGTGTTTTCCAGGATTTTCACAGGAGGCTCTTGGGCTCAACTGAAGGGTAACGTATCAATGAATTGTGCTAGAGCAGGAGCACAGCTTAGATGGAATCTAACTTTTTCCAGGTTTAAGCCTTGAGTTTAGAGGAATGTGAAGGGATCTGGTTGCTGAACAGCCTGAAGTTCTTCTGGAAAAACCTAACCCAATCTTTCAGGTTTTGTATTTATATAGAAGAAAACCATTTGTTTCTGCTCAGCCTGCACAACACAACATTGCCCATAGAAACAAGCAATAGTGAGAAGGTGGGGTATTCCAATTGTTCATGTCCCAGGCTGTTACACAAACTAAAACTCTCTAGTGTTCAAAATGAAATTAACTAGCCCCTTTTTCATTTCACTGTGGGAGACATTTGATGATCTTGGAAGAGAGATGTAGTCTAGAGGCATACTGCATGGTGCTATCCACATGTTATGCACTCTCTATGTAGATAAGTGGGCATTACAAATATATTATGTACAGTATATAATTATATAATGTAAACATGGTTTGCACAGTGTTTATGTAGCCTCACTGTATTTTCTATTCTTGCCAGTCAAACATCTCCCTTTAAGGACATTATTTGCAGAGACTGCTGATCTCACTTAGCCATAAGGTCCTTCTAGTCACTTGTTAATGAGTTCCCAGAAGAACTTTGATAATTCTGGCTGAAGTGGTCTCTTTTCTACCACACAAGACCTCCTCTGCAATAAGCTTCCACTGAAAACATCTGGGGGCAAAAAAACTTTTTGTATTTTCTGTTTCTTCAAGTCCAGCTGGTGTTTTCCAGAGGGGCTGCAAAAGCCAACACACATGACATTGCCAGCTGCCGTAGCCAACACAATGTAGATGGAAGTGGAGTAGTTAAGATGAAACAGCTTAATTCCATGCTTCTCAGAAGGTTTCTCGGATCATTTCAGTTTACACTGCTGCATGTGCTGTGACGAGACTGGCAGTTCAACATGCACTGACAATGCCTCACAGGGCTCACTGTCTTCTTCATCTCCCCATCCCAGGACAATCCTTGCTGTCACTGCTCTGCCTGTGGGTAAACACTAACTTCCAACCTGGCCACGCTGTGGAGGCTCAGGCGAGCTGCTAGGGGTGAGGAGGTAGCAGTATTTTGGCTACCTCCAGACATTTTCATTCTGTTTATACACTGTACCACACTTTCATATTTGCATCTGGCTTAATCACACAGTGGTTGGCCAAGATCTCCTTTCAGGGTTTGTGGCCTAGATTTCCCCTTCTAATAAAAGTATATAAGGAGAAGGAAATAGAGGGTCAAAATTATTCCTCGTGAGAGAGTTTTCAGCACCTTCCAAGTAAGTGTTTTGGCATGATCCATATACTAAGACAGGTTTCAGTACTCAGTCTTTTGTATGTGAGTCCATCATGTATGAGTGCTTTGGTCTTCTAGATGCCTGGCACAGCAAGGCATGACCGAGAGATGGCAATCCAGGCGAAAAAAAACCTCTCCAAAACCACCGACCCAGTAGAAAGACTTCGCCTCCAGTGTTTAGCAAGGGGATCTGCAGGCATCAAAGGACTTGGCAGGTAAGTCTAAATCATCAATTCCATTATGCAGTGTAATAGTTTTAGCTGCAAAACACTGCAAAACTAAGCAGGGAGCAAACCTTGAGGTTTCCATTTCCAATACAAATGCCTCAATCCACACACCCTGGGCTTGGTGATCCTGTATTTTGGGAGATGGGACTGACCTGCTTGACTGTTGAAGAACTGGGGAGCAGAGATCTCTCAAAGGAAGATGCTTACTTGAGACCCAGAACAACCCCTGCCAGGGAAGCAGGGGAACATAAAACGTATCTCTCTCTTCGGTATTTTCTATGATTAATCTCAATATCTCAATATTTTGTCTCTTTTCCCTTGGGGATTCACCATGTATAATGGTGTGTTAGCTGTCTAGTTTATGGAGTGCACCTAGACTCCTTCTGCAGTCACCCCAAGAGTATGATCATTGCACTGCTAGGAAATGGGAGCTGTAGCCTGCCTTGACACCCCTCTTGGGCTCCGTTAACCACAGAGGAAACCCAGGTGACCAGCTGAAACTTCACATATGTGTGCAACTTCTAGACAGCTCAATACGTAATGAATAGAAAGATTCCTTCAGTGAAAGCAGGCTTTGCCTTATTTAACTTCTGCTATGTAATATTCAGGTATTCAATCAAAGCAAGTCATCTCCACTGCAATTAGGCATGGAGAGGGAGGGTTGGTTTCAGTTTCCAGTTTTCTGGGATTTTTATTTGTTAATTTGTTTGGGTTTTTTATTATTGATTGATTTTCTTTTTCTCTCCAAAGAGGGTGAAACGGGGAAATGTTATCTCAATAAGGTGTCCCCATGTTCTGGCATTGTGCTAAATTGTTGCAGCATTATCTCAAGTTTTCCTTTGCATTCTCCTGAAACTGCACATTTTCCACAGAGTATTTCGGATTATGGATGATGACAACAGCAGGACCCTTGATTTCAAGGAATTTTTGAAAGGATTGAATGATTATGCTGTGATGATAGATAAGGAAGAAGCACAAGAGATTTTCCGGATATTTGATAAAGATGGCAGTGGAACAATCGATTTTGATGAATTTCTTGTTACACTGAGAGTAAGAATTGGAATTTGTGTTATTACTACATTACCTTGAAAAAAACCCTTGATTTGTCACTAGCTGAACACAAAACACAGCACTTGTTGTCCACCTTAGTAACCAGCGGAATCTATAGCTGTATTTAAGAAGTCAGTAACCCCTGAGAAGTTAAAATATTCCTTTTCAATCTAAATATGCTAAAGGAGAAAATTACTCTAAATTACACCTCTACAGATGAGAAATCCCCAAACCTAACATGTCTCTGCAGATTTTTGGTAAGGCGATTAGAGTAGAATAGAATAGAATAGCATAGAATAGAGCAGATTGGAATGGAATAGTTGCACAGAAATAGTTGGGTTTGGTGTCTTTTGTTGTTTATGATTGTTTGTTTGTTTGTTTACAAAGTACTGCCTCAATGGTTCAGTCTCTTAATCTCACTTCTTTGTCCATCATTTTATGATACTTCTCCTTATAACATGAGTTAACCCAGGGGGGGGGATTCTCTAATCAAACACAATGTGACTGGTTTTGAGCCTCTTTGCTCTCCTAAAGCCTAAACAATTAAGAAATCAAAATGATTACCGCTTAGAATAATTTGTAGTTTCTTGTTAAACGTATTTGGAACAAGTAGAAGAGAAAAGTGTTCTAGGTAGCATTTTCTCTCTTATTGTCCATGTACTATTGTATTGCTAGGCACTGAATAGTCTCAATCACACTGCTTTTGGGTGATGCATTGTCCTTCCTTGCTCACGGACAGTGTAGGTTATCAACAAGTTGTTGTTTCAAGTGCCTTGAACTGGGTTTGCTATTACCAACAGCAATTACTTGAATTTGGAACTAGGCAAATAGTAAGCAGAAATAAAATTAATGTCAATATTTCTTTACAGCCTCCCATGTCAAAAGCAAGAAAAGAGATCATCATGCAGGCATTTAGGAAGTTAGATAAGACCGGAGATGGTGTCATAACAATTGAAGACTTACGGGGGGTGTACAACGCAAAGCATCATCCCAAATACCAAAATGGAGATTGGACAGAAGATCAAGTTTTTAGGGCCTTTCTGGATAATTTTGATTCACCTTATGACAAAGATGGGAAGGTAGGTGAAACACCTAATGTCAAGCCATAGAGTCACTCAGAATTTAACTTAAATTATTAAACATGAGAGTAATCACAATACCAAGCATGCATGTGGATCACATTTATGAAGAAAAGTTAAATGGATGCATGGCCTCTGCATGGGACTGTCAGTGCAACTTGCTTACGTATTCAGAGGCAAAGGGCCTCTCCAAGAGGTTCAAAGGTAGACGTGAGATTGTGTGAACAGGCATGTAGCCTTAATGCTGCACTTTCAAAGGCTACTTTAACTATATGTCCTAACTCACACAACTGCTGGTTTCCAAGATCCACTTCAACTGGAGGATTTTTCACTTCTTAGGAAAATATATAACATGACCCAGTTCAAAAGCATGTTCCCTAATAGGTAAAATATTTTACAGCTAGTACTTCTCTACTGTGTGTAATTACTAAAACTCTTGACTTTGAAATCAGTCCCTCATAGAGACAGATATATCCACAGCAACCTGAAGGCTTTGGGAGAAGTAGAGGGAAGGGGGTTGCCATGAGCTGTGTGCCCCAGGGAGCCACAAGGTGTGAAGGGCTGGAAAGCCGTCTTGTCCTCTGCCACAACTCTCTGGTGCAGGTGCAAAGCCCTGGTACCCTCTGTGAAGGACTGCTCATTCTTCTTCTTCCTAACTCTCTCCAGTCCAAGCATACTTCATCTCATCTCTTTATGTATCTGCAAGATTTTTTGGTCTGAATTTACACATTTGACCAACTCAGAGCAATAGTGGACCTCAACAGTTCACATGGAGATATTCTCAGTCCAAGCAGTTCATGATAACAAAACAGATAAAGTTTCATCAGCACTTGTACCATGTGAGGTTCTGAGGTGGCATCATGACTACATGACACTAGTGACCACTACGTGTCTAATGGCTGGCTGCTGCACCCAAATCCTCTGCTTGCTTTATTTGCAGCAGGCAGGCTCTTGATTTATAGGGAAGTGATGGTCATGGCTCTGCATTTGGTAGAGTTGAATGTCATCTGTATTTATTTTGTGTCATCTGTTTTTATTTTGTATCATCCTCAGAGGTACTCGTTATCTGGTTTGTGCTGTCTCTTCTCTGCAGCAGTCTCTAGCAAACCTCAAGTAATATCTTCCTGTTTATTGTGCTGTCATACACAAACACATTACATTAGTCCTCAAAATGATCCTTGACAAGCTCGTTGCCTTGTGCCTCATAAATGGTGCAGTGTTTGAGCATACAGAAAAGTTACTTGGAGCATTCACCTCTTGTTCAGCCATCCTTACATTAGCTGAATCGATTGCAATTTCTTCTGAGAAATGACTGTGGCTTTCCTGTGCCTGAATCAGAGATCACTATTGACATTGGTATGAGCTGAACATCTGAAATGTTTTTAGCAGAAATGCCTCAAGGCTGAGCATCTGCTAGAAAGGCCCTCTTCACTGTGATTTTGCTGGATGTGCATTTTACTTAGCTCTCAAATGCAAACCTCAGTAGGAGTAAATATTTTTTATGTGATATTTTATTCAAAGAATTACCTAAATGGTTTAAGAGGCGTAACATTAGGCTTATACTGTTTGCATCTGCTGATATGATTTTTTTTTAATAATGGTAATTTTTAAACCAATTTCCCCTCAAAATATCATAGAAGATCTTCAAAACTCTTAGATATTTGAAAGAATGCCTGCTTCTTTGAGACCTTTATAAAGCATCCCTAGTGGTTTATAAAGTGGATATAAAGCTTCTAGCTGCCTCTGGATTGCACCAGAAATACCATCCACTTTTATTAATGGTAATTCAAAGAAACCGATTATAGCATCCTTGGAAAAAATATATATTAAAATATTTGTCTTCTTGGACAGCTCTGATTTAAGTCCAGTTCCTAGTAAGGTTAGTTTAACTCTGTGTGTTTCATTTCTATCCAAGTGTTCCTGAAGGACAATTTCTAGTAAAGAAGTGAGCTTACACAAACTTTTAGTGTCTTCATTGTTCTTGTTGGATTCCTTTTCAGTAGCAACAACATGAAACAGCAGAGGTTAAGGTTCACTTAGAGTTCTTCTCAATGTGTGGTTTTGACTTATAGCATTAAAAAAAATAGAAGTTCATTTTCCTATTTTAAATTATTCTGTCTCAGGTCACAACAGAAGAATTCATGAACTACTACGCAGGAGTCAGCGCTTCAATAGACACCGATGTCTATTTTATCATCATGATGAAGAATGCTTGGAAACTCTGATCATATGATTAAAGTAGCAAGACTTTACTTCTATCTTATGTAAGACCCCATGATTAAGAGTATGTACAACAAGACACATGTAAGCACAGCTTCCAGTAACTGTGCCAATTACAGTCAATCTGCCTAAATAATTCCCAGATGCTTCAGTAGGCTCAGCCTTAGAGGACTGGAGCATAATTGCAGAGTAGATCTGGCATCCGCAACTCCACAGACCCATCCCTTTTCTTCCTGCAACCCTGACGTGTCTTTTGTTTTCTGAGACAAGGCACTCCTTTCTTCTCAGATATCCACTGTAGGTCCCTGTGGCTCCTGAACACATCTCCTCCTCCAGTGCTAGATACACCTGTGTTTGACAGAGGATACAAGAGGAGGAAGCAGAAACATTCTGGAAGGGTGATGGTTTGGGGAAGACTGTTATAAATGTGAGGGAGCCTGAACCAGGAGGGTCATATAGTCCTCTCGCCTATAGCACTGCTGCATCCTTTGAATTCTCAGGTCTCACTTGTGAGATAGAAAACTGCTCAGCCTGCTGCTGGGAACACGTGAGTTCCCACTACTCTGGGGATGGAGAAAGAAACAAATCAAGAACAGGAGAGACAGACTAGAATAAATGCAAAAGACCCTTTAAAGCCCTGTTTTCCCCTCTGCTTACAGGGATCTTCCTTGTGTATGCCTTTTTTCAAACCTCTCTGGGCCTGCTTTAATAGCTTCTCTCCCACCTTTGATTTCATTCTTTCTGTACTGTGGGATTATCTCACTAATATTTTTCTTTGAAGGGCATTTTGTGTTACACTATCTTCTTGCTTTTCTTGGAACATTTATTAGTCCAATAGCTGTTGAGTGTACATACATATATCAAAAGTTGCTTATCGCTTTCTGTATTTATACTGATTTTTGATGAAGCTATGACTTAAGGGAACTTTCTAAGAACTCAAGGACTTGTAATCTTCTGTTTCTAATGCTGAAAAAAGGATGAGAGGCTGCCTTTCTGGTCACACCAACGCAGCTGTCTCAGTTGCGGGATCTTCTGCTCTTTCCCCACAGTGGGGAAATGGTGTACAGAGGAAACTGTAAAAAAACCCCCAATAATAATAAGAAAAAAAAATGAAAAAAAGAAAGAAGTGGAGGAGGATGTTGTCTAGCTATTCCTGCCTTGATTTCTTTTCCTTTTGTCCTACTTTTTCTGCTTTTCTCACATCACCTTGTTGTTTTCCCAGACTGACTTGCTGCCATGGCAGAGAACAAGTGACTTGTACAGGCAGCATTTGCTCTGTCTCAGGTTGGCAGCCAGCTAAAAGCAGTTCAGGCTTATGGACGGGATTTTCAAAAGAACTTGAGTGATGAAGTCTCAGCTTTTACTTAGCCTGGACTGCTAGGTGTTCATACACTGAAATCCTGAATGCTTGCTTCTGTTGTCATGTGCAAACTCTGCTTTTGTTTTGTCCAGCCATGATCTCAGTATAAGAAATAGCTGCTTGCAATTCCTCAGCACAAGCTACACAAGCTCAAGTATTTTCTTTGATCAGTAAGCCTCCAGAAAGGCGCATACTGTCTGGAACTGGAAATCAGTGGAAAGAGTCTCTATGATTGCCGTTGATCATAAGAGGAGTCTTTACTTACTGCAATGCTACTGAAGTACCTCATATGGGAACAGGGGCTGTACATGTCCTGGCGGCTTTAGTAGAATCCATTTATTTCTCATTTATTAACTGGCTCCCAAACAGAGTGTCATGTTATCTGTTTTCTATGTTTCAAATAAAAGATATGAATGTGAAAATGAAAAAACAGTTTACTTTTGACACACTATCTCATGTCTTCAAAGCCCACAGCAATCTGTTGTGTTGTTATTTAATCAAGGTCAGTGGAAGTTTTAATCTGAATAACCGCAGTCAGTTTGCTCTTTCAGCGGTAATACTTTCCAATTTTACTTAATCCCAACTGCAATACCTTTTCAGAAGGGAGGAGTGGTACAGAAATTAACTGCTATTTTAAAACCAGCAGAAGCTTTGTCAACAGCCTGTGGGAGCCTTAGTCAGAGCCTGTGATAGCTGGGGAAAGCTCAGTGCTCAAGGACTGGATTTCTGCACTGAGCTTGACTAATGGGGTTTTGTGTGGGGACTTGAAAGATGTAAGCCAGGAGACTTCAAGCCCTCTCATCCTAAGGAGAGACAGAGCTGATGTTTCCCTAGCATCCTTAGAGAAGCTCTTGGCTGCTCAGGTCTGCCTGCATGTGGACCTCATTTCTCACTGGACATATTTCTCAGCATCAGGACATTCTTCACAACATAATACTTTCAAATTTGTATGGACCACTTTTCCAAGGGCTGCATTCAGATTCCTTTGAAGTCAGTGGCAAAATGTCCTTTCACTTATTTGAGAATAGAGTGGCTCCTAGAGGAATCTAGGTAAAAAATAGTAACTGCAGAGAAAGCTTAGTGCTTCCTGGAAAAACTAAATAATGCGGGGGAAAAAAAATAATGCAATTTTTCACTTGTAATCAGAGATTGTAGAAAACAAACTGGAATCTGTACTGCAATAAATGTCATTTGATTTGTATGTCTGGAAATTCATGCAACGAAAACCAGGTATTGCACTGACGACTAGGTAGGAAAATCTCTACGAGGAGACAGGCAGTCCTAATGACACACTAGGCATACACAGCTGAGATTCAGAGGAAGTGCTTTGCAGTGGTTAAAGGGGTTTGAACCAGACATAAAAGAATATCAGGGCTAACAGGGGGTGCCCAGAATTGCCCTTTGGCACTTCACTGTCCCTGTCTGCTGGAGCCTCTGCACTGCGATGTTGGAGAGCCAAAAAAGATCGATCACCCATGTTCAGCTGCAGGCTGCAGTGTGCTGGTTACCCACCCAGCAGATGCTGGAGATCGATGGGGATGTAGGTTGTCCTGCCAGTCTGTGGTTGCACAGCATGCACGGCAGATACTGAGAGATAGGTGGCAATGCACACGATCGTATCTGACTCGAGCACCAAGACTGTCAGATCTTGGTCGATGCTTCATGCTTGAAGCACTATTTCTTCTTTCTGATTGTGCAACAGACATTAAACAGGATGGCACAAACCATATGATCATCTAAGTCTTCAGGGCCAATACCAGAGACAAAGGTTTTGCTTAGCCCTTGACTTTCAGCATGTCCTGTGACACAGCGCCTTGTCAGGGCTGAGCTCTGACCTTTCCACCAAAGAAAAAGCTCTCTTATACCTCCTCCAAAACTCTGCCCTCATTCCTACCTCTACCTGAGCTACTAGAGCATCTCTGTGACACACACACTGAAAAGGCACAAGGGATGAGAGTGGAAAGGCAGCAGACAGCTTCTCCATCTAGTGTGTTCCCTGAGGAAAGGTGACCCTTCTGCAGCATCTTTCGCTGTGTTTCAGTTTTACCCCTTTCCTGCGTTCTGTGGCTTCCTGTCTTTGTCCTGGTGGGGAAATTTTTGGCTTGGTATGGCCCAGAACTGTTATTTGGCTACACTCTCTGCTGTGGCATAAATTTCTCTTTGAAGCAACTGAATTTTAATACAAGCCTCACTCACTGGTGTATATTCTTGAAATTAGACCACAACGTATATTCAGTGATCTGATTCATTCCGTTCATCCCCTTAGCACAAAGCTGTCTTGGCAGAGGCAGTGGAAGCAGCTGAGGGTTTTTCAGATGAAACCAGCTGCATACATAGCTGTATAAAAGCCAGCTTGCCTTTATCTAGTAACTTTTCCATGATAATACCTCAGACCTCTGCAGTCACACGGGCAGAGCAGAGCTTTGCCATCCCAGAGCTGGGCTTATGGCCTCCCTGTCACCAGCCGTCAGAAAGAGCGAGCCCAGCATATTGGTTATTTTCTGCCTCCCAGCTCCTGCAGCAGCAGCAGTAGCATCATGCTCGCTTTTCTTGGTAAAACAGCCAAAGCCAAGAGCAACCTGCTGTTTTTGGCTGCTCCCCTCTTTCTGTGAATTTTGCTATGACAATTATGTTCTTTTACCATTGAAAATATGGCATTTTTGCCAAAACCTGCAATTTTAAAAATATTTTAACTTTCAACTGATACTTCAACGTTCAAAATTTATTGATTTTATTTTAAGCATGTAAATATTTCTGGGAAAAAAATAGCAGAATGCTTTAGAGAAACTCTGCCTCTGTCACGTATTTATTCCTTTAGACATTTCCACTAATTCATTGCTACTTTGTTTCTCCTTTTTTGTTGCTTTACTAATTTGGGGCTTTTCACATTCATCTGGTGATGGTGCTAATGTCAGATTAATCTAAATTCATTACAACATCTAAGTTGTGCTGTAACCAGAATAACTTTTCTTATATTCATTTTTCCAGAACACAGCAATAGTTCTGTCTCCAGTTGCAAGAGGCTCAGTCCATTGACCTAAGTATCGCTGGGCCAGATGCTGTGTGTAAGCTTGCAGTAGCAGCACATCTTAATGTCAGGTTAGAGTAGTCTAACCTAAAAATTAGTCTCCTTTGGAAGATGCTAAAGAATTATTTGCAATATATGGGGATGCGTTACATAAACATGTAGCTTTGGGCCACGGTATACAGCCATCTCACATTGTGAGCCCTGTTTTTTTGTAATTGTTAGGTTAAAAAAGACTTTTTAAACAGCTATTCTGGGATTAGTGCTTCTGTGGGCAGTGATGTGTACTTCATTTTAATGATGAAGAAACCTTGGAAGTTCTGAGTTCTGTTCTAATTTGCCACAGCCTCTTTAGGATCAGAGGCTATAAAGAAGTGGAACACTGTTTACTTGGTTGAGTTTTCCCCAGTTCCTGTCTGAGCAACCTTTTCAGAAGATCTGCATAATTTGATGACACTGGCAAGTGTCCCTGTGCTGATCTCTGACATGTGGCTTTGTGCTTCAACAGGTGGCGCTTAAAAGCCAAGAAATAGCTAGCCTGGCTGAAATCTAGAGCTACAGAGTGAGAGCAAAGGGATGCATAGTGCATATAAACTAGCATTTGCATAATCAGTTGTTTTGCTGTGTGTCTGTACATTAGATTTGTTTTGCCAATGTCCTGTTATACACAGGGCTGATTTGATGCTGATTCACTATCATAGTAAAAAGGAAATGTGTGGCGCTAAAATAATTCTTCACAGGGATGGTAATTTCCTTTGCATTAAATTTTAGTTGGTTCTAAAGGGTAGTTTCAGAAACCCACAGCCAAAGTGATCACTATACCTGTTGCTAATTCCCTCAGGGCCGCAGCACTGTAATATTGCTGTATAAACGCTGACCTTCAAGTCAAAAGACACTTTTATTCAGAAGCTTAGAAGTCCCTTGCTCTCAGAAGGGCTTCATGGTCAGCTTGTGCCTTCATAGCACTGCCTCAAATTCAACTACATGTCCTAGTGGCAGCGTTGGCCGGGCCACCCTAGACCATTTATTTCATGGCCCAGGCTCTCCTGCACATCTCGTGCACTTCATCATCTCTTCACCCTGGCAGAAACACTTCCCTTGCCTCCCCACACTTAGTAGTTCTTCTACCACCCCACCGACACACATCATATAGTTGTGTTTCATCATCCTGCCTAATGAACATGCGATTTGGTAAACAAACTAATAAATTCAGCAGGGGACAAAGCCTGCCTTGGGAGGTAATTAACATTTTTTTGTCATCATTAAAAGTAGGCTATGACTCAGTATTATATCTGACAAAGGACTTGTTTCATGGATTAGTGTTTTGTGCTGCTAGGAGATGTCTGCATACTGCCAGCGAGCTGCACATAGATGAGGGGAGAAATGAAGATGGGAGACCAGCTGTGTTGTACCACTGCTGCAGAAGAGGCGGAGGGAGCCTGATGGGTATGTTCCAAGAGAGGAGCAAGCAGCTGCCAGCTGTGGTATCGTTAAGCAGCTGTCTATAAACCAGGGTCATCAAGATCTTTTTATGTGTGCAGCTAAGTATGAGCACAGGAGGCAGAAAGCGTGGAGGAGGACAGTTACACTGAAGTATGTAAGATGCATGGAGTATGTCAAACTGAGCTATATCCCTGTGTGGATGTTGAGTAAGATTGGAATTTGTGAACAGCTGTGGGGGAAATTCTGTTTTGTAGAATAAGGAAACTACTCAGCCCTGACCTGGTGAAGCTTTCTCAACACGTAGCTGTGGCTGTATCTTCATGTATGTACTATGTATCTAAAAGCTCATCATGCACCAGATGTGTTTCTGGGCTTTCTTTGCTGTGGTGCATATTTGGATTTTTTTTTTTTTTCCAAAAGGAAATTGAAAATTTTCATACCTGTATACACCCAGCAGATTTGTGCTGATGAGTGTATACACATATAAATCACATGTGATGTTCAGGGACACTGATACCAGGACTGCTCAAATATTGGTACTGAGCATCTGCAAAACAGTCAGGGACCAATTCTCCTGAAAGATTTTGCTCCCACAGTTCAGGCCAAACTGATAAAGCTGAAGAAGACTGCTTAGTCTCTGTATGTTTCAGAGCAGCCTAATCCCCAGAGCTATCCGAGAGGAGCTTAGCACTTGTGAAAGGTCAGCCTGACAGGACTTAACTGAACACTTTCATAATGACCCAGTTGTTCCACTGGCTTGGTAGCAGCTGGATATGGTTCAGTGAACAGTATTCACAGGCATTTCTGGGAATCAGTATCCTTCAGAAACTTTAATACTAACCTTTAACTTGCCTTGATTTGACTGTGCTTGGTGCTGTTCTCCTGGAAAGAAACTTTTCTGGATAAGCTACACAACAGGGGCTTGTGCAAATATTCTGGCTCACCTGAGCAAGTACAAGCCATTATCAGGAGATGGGCTTTGTCTGTCTGAGTCCTAGAGCTGTTACCTCTCTTTTCTGGGTAATGAGGGCTGGATGGCAATAAGAGTCTGGAGCTGCAGAGAGGCTTCCCTGGCTTGGAGGTTGGTGGTGATGAAGGGGGAGTGATGCTTGCTGTTCTCCTACAGTGCTTTCAGGCCTTTTTGCTGCCTGGATTTATTTGGGTAAGTAGATCCTAAGGAGTTTCAGTGAGAGCACAGTAAGCCCTGTCCCAATAGATGTATATTAGAAGACTGACTTAGAGAAGCAGAAGTAGGTTATGCAACCAGCCATGTCCTTTTAATAAGTAAAAGTAAAAACATTTTAAAATGAAGATTACATGTTACCTAATTAAATAAAATCATAAGACATTGAAAATAGAATTGAACTTTTAAACATTAGCAGCTCTATGAAAACACGAGTGCTACATAGGAAAAATACAACTATTTCAACATCATTAAAGTAAATGAACATTGGATTTTTACTGGGTTTTCAGTACTAAAGGGCCATACACCTTTCTGGTCAAACAGGAAGACTATTATACATGGGTACCATACTCCTGAAATAGTGCAGATAAATATTTGCAATGTCCCTTCTGATTCTTAAAAATGTGTGTTTGACTTTGAAACCAGCATAGCTCACACTGTGCAGGATTTTTCTGATGCTACTTCGCTTCTTCCTCCATCCCCTTTATTTTTTGTCACTATGCTACTGGAAGAGGCTGTTTTTCCAGTGCAGTCTGCCTGCATCTACAGTCACACTGTGCAATTCAGCACGGTATGAGCATTACTAGTGGCTCATTTCGAAAAGAAATCTAAGCAATATACAGTAAATTAATGTCCAGTATTTCCGTATTTTACTACCATATTAATCAATGTTTCATTTCATGAGAAACATCAATAAAAAACATTCTGCAAAATGTCACTGGAGTGCTGTGAGCCAAATCCTCAGTCCGTTTGCATGCATGGATCATAAAGTTGTCCCTGCTTGAAGGTTTCCATGGTACTGGGTGGAGGTGGAGAAGGTGGAATGTTGTCTTGGGACTGCTATTCTTCTCCAGCAGGCTACATCAAACACAGCAACATCTCAGTGACTATTACCAATCAGAACAAAATCTGAGTGTCTCTGAGGATGGGAGAGGACTTCATGCCCTTAGACTCTGGGAATGTGAAAAAATTTCAGTGAAGGAGAATTTCAAGCAGCTAGAGGAACTGAGACTACACAATGAGGTAAACCCCAATCTCAGAATGCAGCAAAGCAGCTTGGACTTCCCATGGCCACGCTGCTCTGACTGTCATTAAACCATGTGGCTATAGCAGCTTTATCTTCGACTGTGTGCTCTGCAACATGCAGCGTCCCAGAGAGACTGTGAAGTGGCTCAGCCATCTCTGTTTGGAAGCACATGCAGAATCCCTTAGAGCTGGGCACAAAGTCCAGAGGAATGGGAAGGGACAGGATGCCTTCCTCTGTCATGATGTAAAGAAAAAAATAATGGTATCTCCAAGCAATTTACAAGGTACTTTAAAAAAATATGTATTCTGATCACTGGTAAGATCTGTGATGCTCCATCCATCTTCCTAGGTCAGGTGTCACATGAGAACATTACCTGGCCAAAACCAAACTACTTTCATGCAGCCACAGCCATTTGGAATAATGCTAGTAAATGAATAAGGTCCACTCAGCCCTTCTGTCCAGGAAAGCACTTACATGCTGCACTAATGCTTATACGTGAGCTGCTGAGAGAGACAGCATTTATGTATTCTATATCCCCAATTCAGTTTATAGGAAGAGATAAGACTTTGCTTTTCAGTGATTTTTTTTTTCTTTTCTTACCTAAATATTGCTAATACATGAAATATTGAAGTTCTTTAAGTTCTTTAATACATAGCCCTAGCAGAAGTACTTGTGGATCCTAAATCTGGCTCCAGGGCAGATCTTTACCAACAGCAAAACTTGATGGCATGTAGGGTTTTGCTTTGTTTTGCTTTCTTATACAGAGGAAAAAGAAAATTCATCTAAGGAAACATCTTCCTCAAGTGAGTCCATGTGCCCTTTTTTCCTGGTGGCTCAGCAAACAGTCTTTGCTGTGACCAAGCTCTTGAATTCCTAGACAATTAATGCTCAATAGAAACTCTCATTTACCGCTGTTTTGCTAATTTGTGGACTTCCACTGACTGCAGAGGACTCGCTCTTGATCTACAGCTGCTTTAAACAGATTTGATTCTATTTAACTGAAATTTGCTGCTCTATTTCTTGTTTAGGCATTAATAAGATCTTAGCTTTGCAAACAAGAGGTTAAGAGAACACTTCATTAACTTTTACAAGGCATGCCGTGATCCTCAGCTGGGACTGCAGTGTCATTACTCCGGGTTAATCAGATATGAAGATTAAAGTCATGTTGAATCATATTTAATTTCTGCTGCAGTGGAGACTGCTACCAGCGTACTGAGAGCTGAGGTTAGGCCACCACCACTGAAATGTGGGAGAACTCGTTTCCTTGCAGGTATAGTGCTGCACTGCGAGCAGAGTGTGTTGCGAAGGTGGGAACACACAGGGCACAGGAAAACAAATAGAATGAATGCTTCGGTGTCCTCCTTGTTTTAGAGAAAAAAATTGTAATTTGTCATTCCTGTAATGCTTACTGAATTTTGTAGAAGCTAGACATTGTGACGTAGGCTTCCTCATTGTTTGGTGACCTCATTTCACTGATGGGCAGCATTTGGGATACTGTGTCATTGTTTAAGTTCTCTGGTCCAGGCTGATCAGAGGGATCCAGGGGAGGAGGGAACGAGAGGTTGAAGCCATCATCACACAGGAGCACTGTGTTGCTATGGCATACCTCGTACGTACTGGAGCTGTGGTTTGCTTCAATGACTGGAAACTGGCTAGTTCCCAGGAGTTTGTTCAGGACTTCAGCCGAACAGATTCCTCCAAAAGTCACAGACAGGTCTATGTTGCTTTTGTCTGTCATTCCAGGAATCATCTTCAGGTCTGATTCACTTCTAAATTTTTCTGGAAGCTTTTTCTCTGGAGCAGTTGACAACTGCAGTAAATTTTCCAAGTCAGCTTTTGCTCGAAAGCCATCCACTTTATGGATATGAACATAACCAAAACTCTCTGGGTTAAAGCTTATATCAAAATTCTGCATGGCAAAGGAAACAGTATAGTCAGTTAACAGAGGGTATTAACTTAACAGAAAAGGTACTTTAATAATTCATTTGATTTTATAAGGGTATTTGTTATTTCTTTAACTCTGAGCAGGTAACCCTGAGCAGGCTGAAAAATAGATTAGAATAGAACAAAGTATTGTGTGGCTTAAAATCCTTTTCCATATAAATCTAAATGTACCTAGTCCTTCCAGCAGGCAGGGACACAGGAGAGCATTTTATGCTCTGAAAAGTGTGCTGGGAATAGTGTTTCAGAGACTTTTCTGAGCTATGCTGTCTACTGTACACTTGACATCTCACAGGAATTTGTGTGCTGATTCAGGCACACAGTTTTACCTTCCTAATTTTGCAATGAGGGGAGTAAAAGTTTGCCACAACTTGCTGAAACACATTGGGAATCCTTGCACTGGGGAATGCAGGGGGTGGTAGAGTAATTCTAGACCTCTTCTTAAATTAAGAACACGCTCATAATATATCATATGGAGAGAACAGCATTGATGAGTTCCTTAGTGAAGAAATGCACTATACACATCATTTTAAGGCAAAGTCCTAATTCCACACCTTATAGTTGTTAACATTTGTCCATCTGGCTTTTATCTGGCAGAGCAGTTTATGTGCTGTACAGTATATAAGCTACTTTGCCTGCTGTGTAAGGGTACACGGGCATCATCAGGGATGTTTGCAAAGGGTCCCCATCCAACCCCGTGATCACATTTACATGCCATGTTCACAATTCCATCACCAAAGTGTCTTGGTTGGAAAGAGCCTCTGGAGTTAACTACTCTAACCTTCTGCAGAATGCAGGACATGGATTGGGTTACCCAAGGCCTGATCAAGCCAAACTGTGAACATTTCCAGCAAGGGAGAATCCTGCTTTTCTCTGGGCAACCTACACAATGTTTAATTGTTCTCAAGGAGTAAGGTATTTTTCTTGTATCCAGATGAAGTTTGCCCTGAAGCAACATGTGTCTGTTGCCTCTGGTCACGTTACTATGCAGCCTTCGGAAGGGAGAACCTCCACCTTTCCTCTACCTACACTTCAGATATTTGGAGGTTATGATCATTACTCCCCTCCCAAACATCCTCTTTTCTATAAATAAAATCAATTCCTTCGACTTCTCTTCACATATAAAGTACCTCAGCCCTCTGTAGTTACTTTGCACAAGTCAAAGCTCAGGCACTAGTTGAATTGTCTGTTATTTCCATAACTTTGACTAGCATCTGCCTGTGCAGATGTAGGCTTGCTTCAATAAAATGAAGTAATTTCTAACTAATGTTCCAGTTTGTGCACCATGTACTGTCTGTCATGAACATCAGCTTTGTTCCCAATAGTCTATACTCCAGTGAAAACAACAGTGGAAATACATACATTTTTTGGCTTCTTGCACAGTTGCTCCAATGTTTTTTTGTGATCAGAAAGGTTTGGCCACACAGCAGGCTTGATCCTGAAATAGCAACAGTAGAGTAAAGAAGAGTTCAAGGGTAGGAAGAGAGGGACAGAGGGACCCACATAGATATCAGAGGTTTGTATTGCCTCCTTTGTACACTCACAAAGCCTTAGGACTGTTTAGCATTACAGGGAATAACAACAGAGAAGTCCCAGAACACAACAAAGACAGGAGGAGAAGAGTTGTGAAGGTCACTGAAGAGCCAAAGTTCTTTTGAGCACTCTAATTGTCGCAGTTAAAGACTCTTCACCAAGTACTGGAAAAGCAGCAAAATGTGCTCGTGAAGATCTCATTTGCATCTAGCTGTGTTAACTGGGGTTTGCATGATGAAAACTATTTCTGCAAATGAAAAGAGATGCTGTGGTTAAAGTGCAAATTTGCTGATATTTGCCTTTGCACATTTAATCCAAGAACTGCGTATAGTTCCACTACTTGGCCAGCTATCTGTGCTTCAGGTATCTGTTTTGTAGCCTTGTCTCACAGATCTAGTTTTACTCTCTTGCTTAATGAAGTTCTCACATTGTGCTGCTGGAAAATCTCAGCTATGATGTGTCTAGAGATCATGGCCTGCCTGACATTCAATGTTGCAGTGATATAATTGCAGCTATAGATCCAATTAATCTGTATTTCATTTTATGTGTCTGTACATGTGGGTATATATATATACACACACATATAAAAACCGCTTCTTTTTAAAAGGGAAATCTGTGGGTTCAAAAAGTTTCACCGTTTAAAAGCCTATTTTTTCAGCAGTTTATATACATATAACTTCTAGCAAAGTTAGAGAACTGCAGGTGCCTGGCAACAGTAAAAACAGCTAGAAATCTCAAGCCATGTCTATATTAGCAAATAAAATACCACCAAAGAACATCCCCTGACAGGTGACTCAAGTGTCTAAAATGTTTAATTATTAAAATTGTTCTTGGCACGGTTTCACTTGGGCCAACTAACACATTCCCAGGCAATCCCTATGTGTAATTCGGGAGTTGTTACTGCCCAAATACGGTCCCCTCAAAGCAGCCCACATGCAGCCATCTCTGTGAACGTTAGTGGGGCTGGATGTCATGGATGGCCTGCTCTAAATGTCACCAAACAGTCCTGGGTTTTCTGCCTTGCTCAGAGTTTACCACTTACAGTTAAACTTAGGACTTTTTCACATCAGATTCTGGTTTCATCAGATTATGTGCATATTTGTTAATTTTCTTAAACTTTTCTTAAATCTGTTAATTTTCTTAACTGTCTATTCTACATAAGTATATGTAGCTATGCATTTAAAGTACATTTACAAGTAGCTGTCTCTTGCTGTGTAGCCAATGAATGAGAAAAAACAGCACAGACAAAGGACTGCCTGTGTTAATAAATATATCTCCAGTCCCATCTCTGCCATGACTACTTTGGCAGGGGATGTAGGGCCTGGTTTCGCCACATGGCTGCATGTGGACTCAGCTGGACAGTGGCTGATGCCATCAATCCCTTGTTGCACAGAATTCTTTCCCGCTGCTTCCAAAAGTGCTGCAGAGTGAACTACTTGCTGATTCAGCCTACGAAAGGGAAAGACACAATTGCCTCACTACACTGTTTCCACACCTCTTGGGAATTCACTAAAATCTGCAGGTTGCTTTCTTGTCTTGAAGCTTTTGAGTCAGATTTGCCTCCAGTGAGACACTGTTTGTGTGTTTCATGGCAACTTCAGCTCCCCAGAGGTCCCAGCGTTTCGAGCCCAAGACTAAGGTCTGTTTGAAGTGGCAAGTCTTCTGCCTTCCAACACCCTCTCTTCTATTGCCCACTTCTCTTTGCCTGATCTTGGCTTCATATAGAGGGTCAGAGACAGAAAGAGAATTGTTCATGAGTATAAGAGTGAAAGCGAGAATACTGTCAATCTTGGCAGGACAGGATTGGCTTTCAATACTTTTTCTGATATGAAGAGATATAGATTACCTGTTTTCCCAAAAAGTTCCAATCAGGACAATCATGACAATGGACAGCATGAATCCCAAGATAGAGAATATAACCAAGACCACGCTATTATCTAAAGAAAAACAAGGAACATCAGCCAGTGCATGTAAATGCCTCACTGTTAAACCACTGAAAGCATAAGATCTTTAGGGTCTTTGAAGACAATAAATTAAGAATAAATGCCAAGCACTGCACTTTCTTATCACAGGTCTGGGGCAGTGCTGCTTTTCACCAGCAGGAAAGAGGTAGGCTGCCAGAACATCAGCACCTGGCTGAACTTCTAGCTGGGTTCATAAGTCAGATTAAAGCAGCTCAAAGTCTGCTACCTTCCAGTGCATTGAAGCCACCATTTGTCATGTCCTTACAGAAGCAATGAAGTGACTGCAAACACATGCTCCTGCAGATGGAAGGGATCCCAAGGACCAAAAGGATTAATCATGTTTGCAACTGCATTGATGAGATTTTATCCTATCTGGTATTTGTGATTTAGGTGCTGTGTTCATACACAAATCTAAAGCCCTGAAACAGGTCCTGTTTCACCATTTTTTGTACCTTTTCTGAATGCTCATTGCAAGCTGGTCTTTCTCCCTGTACGTCTGTTGGCAACAAAAAGGAGTGAGTCAGCCTTCACCTCTCTTAGCACCCCTTTCATGCCTTTTGAGCAGTATTTCAGCTGATTTTATTGGCCCTGTGTGATATTTAACTTCACAGAAAGAGCCAGACAAGGCCACATTCTGGGACACCTCCTCTGGGGTGTCAGTGACCATAAGGGCTGACCCTGCTGTGGCCATGGGCTCTTCCCCCACATATTCTCATCACCACTGCTGCAGGGAGCGGAGGGCCCCTTGTCTGCTTCCTTCCAGGTGGAGCAAAATGGTGTCTGCACTTACAGCTTTCCGTATAGTCCTGCTCCATTGCAGTCCTGAAGCTCTTAGAAGCACTCCATTGACTCCACGTGCCCTTAAAAAAGTCTCCATTGGGCTGTGAACGTACTTTCACCTCATATGATGCATCATTTCTGAGGTTTTTTCCCAGTAATTTTACCTGAAGGAATGGTGACTCTTTTGTCTGAACACACAAAAAAAATCCAATTATTTTTCTAGAAGATAGAGGAAGAGGATCTTTCAGTCTCAGAAAAATGTATGACATCAAGTGCATCCCTGTGGTACTGTGCTGTTTGTTCCTTCTCTTTGCTTATTATAAACAGTGGTCATTGCAACCTTAGTCTATTTTAATAGCTAGGTAGTCCAGAGACTATTGAGAAGAAAGACTAACTCTGGCTAAAAGCTCTTTGGGAAACAGTTGGAAAAATTAATTGTGCTTTGCTGCTGCTAACAATGCAGTGGGAATTATACAATTCCCTGGAAGGCACAGAAAGGGGGGGAAATGCACTTTTGTGGCATAAAAAGACAACTTCTGAAAGAGCAGTTGCGGAGAAAAAGCTGAAATCCCACAGTGCAGCTCTAGTTCTATATATTTAAATGTTTTTTGTTCTGAGAATAATTTTCTAATTACAGTGGTCCCATCTTCCTCCTGTAAAAAATGGGTGTAGCTCATGCTTTACTGTTTGCATGGCTGCTGTTGTGACAGGGGACATGTAGGTCCCAGTAGCTGGGCAGCCCAGCCTAGATCCAGTTAAGAGGCAGCTGCAGCCCGAAACATGGTCTGAGATTGGGAGACCTGCAGGGCTGCACCCAAAGCCTGGAGAGGGTCAATGAAAAAGGGACACAAAGAAATTGTTAGTAAATAAAAAGATGTCATATAGTTTCCTGACTGATGAACGCAGAAAATAAAGGCAAAACAACCGTAGCAAAGATCAAGCCATCCAAACACTTAGGATGGTTCTGTTTCTCTATTAACATTATGAGAAATGTTCCTCTATTGTCACTGCAAAGCTCAAACAAATGAAACTTCATTAGCCAAGAGAAGTGCCGAATAGACACAGGTGCTGTCAGTCTGGAATTGTTCAGTTTCATGAAATTTCCAAACGTCAAATATTATACTCTTCCAGGTTTTCAGCTGGAGAACTATAGAAATGCAAAACTCAGGATTTTTACATTATACCGGTATTTCCGGTAACGTATAATTTCAGAAATTAGCTTAAGATCATTTATACATCATCAGTTACCTTCCAAGTGCCTTCTTCATGCCGGTAGGCTGTTTGGTGTATTAATTTGTCTTTTAAGTATTTCTTCATTGAATGCGGTGTACTATAATGAATAAGATATTCATTTGCCTCCTTTTGATATGTGATGTTTATATTGAATGGTACTTCAGGCTTAACTACAAATGATAACAAGCCACGTTACAACAGGAGTAGAATAATGTTACTACAAAATAGACAGACTTTGGAAAGGAAAATAAAAGTTCACATCAAGTTCACCTGTGGGGTGATCTGCCTTGAGCAAGGGCTGGCCTAAGCTGAATGATCCTCACACTGAGCCCCAGCTCATCCTTACACTGTGTTCCTGAGAGAGGATTGATGTTGACCTGCTGGAGCAGTGCTGTAACCGTCAGGGACAGCATTTCCTAAGGATGTGATACTTATTCTTGGAAAGCAATTCTTGAGCATGTGCGTCCCTGCTCTAGTACTGCTTGATGATCTGAAATTCAGTCCCTCTCCCCAGTGTTCTGAGATGGAGACCCCACAGCAAACCCCTTTGCTGCTCTGGGAGAACGTCATTGGGGAGCAAACCACATATGGGTACCAGTGCCAGTGGCCAGCAGGATAGATGGGCAGAGGAATGAATGAAATATAACAGCAGAAGAGGCAGTGGCTCTAGACTCTTGCTGTGAACCCACACCTGACTTGGTCTGTGGTGGGAGAGGGTGCCAAATGATCATCTGAGCAAGTTCAAGTAAAGAATTCAACCCTTGGGACTGCCCCCAAGCCATGTCAGAGCTGGAAGTGCTTAAGGTCTGCAGAGACCTGTGTCTGTGCTACCAAAGGTTCCTGAGTGTGCCATATAAAAAAACATCAGCTCTCACAGGAACAGAGAGTCCGCACCTCTCTCCTCTCAGGAAAATCTATATAGCCAGAAATAATGCCCAGTCCTTCTGTGTCACTCTAGTATATAATCTTTCCATGCAGAACCAGCAGTTTCTAAAGGAGAGACCATCAGAGATGGTCCAGGCTGGCCCATAAACTGTGAAGTAATGTAAGACTATTACAAACCTATTGAACTGGGTCAGAAATGTTCATACGAGAAGGATGTTGCAGTGTCTATTGCCGAACCAATATGGCACCAGAGCAGAGCAGAGCCACTTTGTACAGGCTTTTCTGCAACCCTTGAATGAGACCAGCTCCCGAGATGGATAAGTTCAAAGGAGTCCCTCTTCCTCCAAGTTCCCTATTTCTTAGCTCAGGCAGGTCCCCATCATGGCTTTGACAGTTCCCTGCTGCGCATGATTTGGTCTGACTTTATGTCTGGGCATAATTCAGCTGCACATTTTGAACAAAGGACGATAATTTCTGGCTTTAAAGCAAGGGAAACACCACATTCATCCCTATACAGCCTCGATGACCTGCTAGGACAGTAATTTATGTTGGCTTTATATAATCCTGACTGGTGTTTAGGCTTTGCGCTGTGCTATTTCCACCCCCCCGCCAGTAACCAGAAATTAACCAGGGTCTGTTCCAACCTGGTGATTCTATGATTCTATGATTTTATATCTTAAAAACATCCAAAATGTTGTCTTACCAATGTCAGTTACCACTAGGCTCCTGCAGACCCTTCTCTTTGTTTCAGAGTCCATGCAAATGGCTTTCTTAGAAAGTATATCAGTGAATTGTAAGAAATAAGCATCTTCCTGTTTCTCCATATTGAAGCACACATTATTGCTGTCTTCCTTGGTGCTGTTGATCAAAGCGACACAGCATTAGTTCCCTCTTAGACTTACTGTACCATAATAAGGCATAAATCCTTGTTGCTCATTTCATATTACCTGAAGTGAGACTCCATGTGAAATACAAAAGTATGTAATGCAAATAAAGAGTTTAAAAGACTGACGCTATTTTACTTTGTGGCCTTTGAGCACCATGCTCAAGCGATGGGAGTCACAGTAAGAGCCCTGGAGCTCTCCAAGGAAATAAATGTAATTAGTAAATTGGAGAGGTAAGTATTAAAAAGCGTTTTGTCTTTTAAAATGATCTTACCACTGCCATCTTCAAATATAGAGGAATAGATTTGGAAGTTCACTGAAAGTAAAGCAACAATTCCTGTTGACTGAAATGGTAGAAAATATAGGGTTAACAGTCATCCAGACCATGAAGGAGTCATATGGCAGAGTTTCAGATGTGGAAATCTATCTGATGTTCCTCCATCTCTGTGACTCCCATGTTTGAAGACTGTAATGAAGTTTCTATCAAAATCCAGAATAAACCCTATGAAAATATAACACATCTAATAAATTAGGTGGAAAAAAGAAATAAGTAGTGATTAGAATAGTAAGATGTGAGGGGAAAAAATCCACTTCTTTTGCTGGCTGCAGCAGAACTTTCAGTTTTAGGAAAAACAGGCAAAAGCAAAAGTATGCCCTTAGGCAAAGCAGTACAATTAAAGAAACAAAATCTGAGCATCTTCAGCTAGATCCATCAATTAAATAAAAGGTGGAAATGAGCTTCAAGGCCTGATGAGAAGTGGAGATGACTGATGCATTTGGTAACTCTTGTGTATTTGTTTACACATTCTAATGTGGTTTTGCATATATGTGGATGCACAGACAATTATTTATTTTTTCTTTTGACGTAGATAAAGGCATTTTCCCTACAGTAGGAAACAGCCTTCCTGCAAAAGAATTTTCTGTGGAAAGATCTGGCTTCTTCAAGAATATTTTTACTTTTCACTTGGCAAAGGCTAGGTTTGGATTAGTTTTTTTTTCAAAAAACCCCAGACATTTCATTTAAAGTAAAATGCTTTCAGTTCATGTTGGGTCACACTAGTAATAACAAGTGTTCCAGAGCAAGAGATGCACAACCAGGGCTGTTGGAGAGATTATAGTGCCCTTTACAGACCCTTCCAGCTAATTTGTTTTTTCTTATCAGTGAATTCTATTCTGTTTCAGTAAACTCTTATTCATCTCTCAATATAGTGTTCAAACTTGGTAAAATACTCTGAAGAAAGTTTATTCTAACTTTCCTGCTTTTGTTTCCAGCATATGGCAGCACAACTCACTGGTGCTTAGCATTTCACCTCTGGGTAGTTCACCAAAGGATGGACTGACAGTGCTTACCACAGGGCCAGGGTATAGTTAGTGTTGTGAGATGGCAGCTCCGTAAAATTGCAGGTCAGACTGCTATAGGAATCCTTAAATTCCAACTGGCTGAAGCAGTTGATGTCAAAATTGTCTGGTTCATCATCTCCGAAAGTCCCTAAGGAAAGATTTGCAGGATGTTACTGAAGCAAAACAGTGAGCATATTCAATATGCAGCTCCATTGTTGGAGGTCGTTTCTTTACGCAGTTGCCGGAAAGGACAAGAATCAATGTACCTGTTCTGTAAGAAGCATAGACTGTTTGTTCAAAATGAAATTAAAAACCCTTTGCACCTTTCAAGACTGTTGTCCTGGCACACAGTGAAGCCCACTCACTTCCTACGCATTCTCCGTCATTGATCTGCAAGCTATGAAATGTCACAGTGGATGGCTTGGTCAGATGAGACAACTTATGTCTGTTTTTTCCTATTAACCATGAGCAAAGAGTGGTGCTGATGTCAACCTGGAAACTTCTCTGAAAAAGTCCCAGCATGAAGTGCAAAGTGATGGAAATACATTGGCCACTCTGCAGTTTAATTCGTTCTAAGTTTTAGCTAGGGGAGGGGGGAATTCTTATTTTAAGACTTATGGATGAACTTTCTACAAAGACAAAAGTAGAACCTACTCCATCTGAAAATCATCTCAGGAATTTCCTCTTTTCCTATTAGGAACCACAAAATGCTGCTGTCCTTGGGCTTGGGCGTGCAAAGGGGAGCAAGACACATTCATACTTGTTGAAAAGCAGAATATTCAAGTCAATGACCAAAACATTCTTGAAATTAAAAAGAACAGGAACATGCACTAGAGGATGCATTCAACATAGTTACTTCCAGAGGTGACTGAGGCTGATGTTCAGAGCAAATGCCTGTTGAAAAGCAAAGGGTTAGTTTCAATGGGAGTTATTTTTAAGGGAACTTCAGCTCAGGACAGCCTGAAAGGTATCAAACACCTTGTGGCTCTGAAGTGGCAGACCCACAGCTGAGGATGCATAACTGGATCACTGCATCAAGACCAGGACCAGGACTGTATTGCAGGCAGCAGAGAGCACCTGAGCAGTGTCCTCCTGCCTCTTCTTTGTCCACACTGGGAAGGTCTGGTTTGTCACCAGTTTCCTGAGAAAACTGGAAAATTATATGAGTGGCTTTGGGAAAACGAGACTATTTTGTTGTTATGAGGCATTTAAGTCCCATTTTGAATGTTCTGCAGTCTTCTGAAATGTCAGAAACTTGGGCTCAGTAGAGAAAGCTCACACTTTCTGTCAGAATGCACGGCTTCCTGCAAATTTGCCTTGATGATTCATAAAAAAATCGTGATTTGACTAAGAGCATATGTCTTAAGTCCCACACTTGGCATGTATGAGATCAGTGAGGCAAAAACTGATGCTTCTGAGAGGGCTCTTCTCCAGAAGAGACTGGCAGTTCAGCCTCATTTCCTGAAATCTCACCCATCATAGCTGAATGGACAAGGAAAGGGTTATTGTCATGACCCACTGAGCAGATCCTTAGGGCAGGAATGCCCCTGCCTCTTTTTAGCAGTGGTTAAGGATACCTGTGATGATATATAACCCTCTTCCTTGTGCCTAGGGACTATCCAGGATCCCTTACTTGGTATTCTCCCTGACTTTGTATGCAGGGTACTTGCTGCAGTGACATCAAGACCTTGGCGGCTCTAGAGATAATGGTAACTCACACTCGCAAACAGCATGGTGCAATGCCCATGAAAACATTTCCAGTGGAAAACACTTCCCAGATAAAATGATGGTACTCTCTGCTCTCACCTAGGTGAATTGGATCTCTGATGGGTTATCTGCTACTTAGCTGCTTGGACATAATGAGTCATAGTTCTGTTGGTGTTGTCCTGCGATTCTTGGCCAATCCTACCAGTGCACAGGGAGACTTTGGCCTGCATGGGACCACATCTGAAGATAAAAATCAGTTATGGTTTGAGAGCAGGGAGAAATCAAGGGAGAGATTCTTGACTCCCCTGGGCTGTAATTAGCAGTGCTTCATCCTGACCTTGGAGCCAAGTTGCATCTTCAGTCAGGATTTGAGTAAGAGATGGAATTCAGAAGTCATTCATGAATGCAGATAAAAATGCAAAAGTGGTGTGAGCAGGGACTGTGAAGAGGGCTGCTGCCACCAGCAGTGATGCTGCACGGGAGGAGGGAAGGGAGCATCGGATGCTGCACTGATCCAGAATCTAGAGGCAGATCTATCCCCTGAACTAAGATTTAGCTGTGGTTTGCCATCATGAGCAACCAGTGCTAGTCTTCCCTTCTCACCACAGCCTTGGCAGTGTCTGTGTCAGCGGGAGCTCAGCATTCCCAGAGGGACAATGAACTGCAGTATCTTCTTACCAGCATTGCAGGTTTGAGGGGATAACCTGTGCAGGGCAGTCAAGAAAAATTCAGGTGCTTTATAAAATTGCTCTGTTTTACAATCATATTTAAGAGAGAGACACAGAGCTCAGTATGACTCCAGAATAACCCCTGCAGCAGTTTCACATAGATGAAAGCCTTGACCAATGTAGCCCTGCACCACCTGGGCAGACACATATGTACAGAAATGTGTTACGTAAAGTTACATGTTTGTGGGTGAAAGTGTATGTATGTAGTGATAGACACATTAAAAACTTGAGAGATAACAAATAACTTGATATGAATCTACATAAAATGGAAAAAGCACCATATTATAAATATATAGAGATACATCCAAAGCTCCAGTGCAATGGTACGTCACATTTTATGCACCTTTACTTGCAACTGCCAGGAAATCAACTCACATTCATAGGTACTTCAAGACAACTTTAAAACATATGAATTAAAGACTTACTAAAACTTATAAGCCCACTTGGATGCATTACAGTGTAACCTGCTACAGGTGACCCTGCTTTAGCCAGGGGGTTGAAATTATCTCCAGAGGTCCCTTCCAACACTGGCCATTCTGTGATTCTGTGAATCGGAATGAAAGATCTCCCTTTACATAAGAGAAACTTTACATAAGAGACTGCTTAGCATTTCCCTCTGTATAGAAATATTACGTAAAACAGATTTTGCACAAACACACAAAACAGGTAATCATCATTTTAATGTATAATATATCATAAAAACATCCTTTGACTGTCTGCTACTTCTTTGCTGAAAATTGACAGAAATTTTAATGCATTCTCTCTCAGTCTGAGTTAAAATTAAAAAGCAAGAAAAACATTTGCCTGCATTCCAAACAGACATTTTATGTTTAAAATATATACATGAATGTGTGTCTATATTTTGATGACTCCAATATGACTCACACTGACAAGGACTCTTAACACAATTAAAAGTTTCCAAGATTACATCTTTTCCTTGAGAATGTCAGAGTAGGCACAGCCATAAACTGAAAGTAAGCCCTCTGCTGAAATCGAGACAGGGCTTTGGATGGGCTAATTCCAGTGGGAGAAAGACTGATTTATTACCACCATGGCTGTTCCTTCGCAGGAAAGATTGTCTCTTGAGTTTGGACAACGCTCAGCAGGGTGGTTCAAGTCACAGCAGGAATCTCATAAACCTTTACCAAGAGAAAAGTGTTAGCAGACACTGTGGACACGCTCCAACTTTATGCTGTGAAGCCACCAGGACTACCCACAATGTTTGAAAACAAAGGCACCGTTACATGCCTGCAGGACAAGTGACTGAATTTCTAAAGTCAATGAAGTAACCGACAGCCATGCAAAATCTCTACAGCCGATCTGATTCAAGAAGAATTCATTTCAATTACAGCGGTTTTGATATGGGTTGGACAAACCATGCTAGTCTGGGTAGGAGGGCCACCGAAGTCAGACTTTCTGCCTGTGAGACCATGCAGTGTGCCACCTCCTGCTCCCCTTTCTCATGCCCTTCATGACTGCTCCTGGTTACCTCTGCTTGCAGCTCTCTTAGGGCTTTGAGGGATCTGCCAGGCAGTTCTTAGGAGGCTGTCTACTGCTAAGAAAAGAGGAGAAGATGAAGGCAAGTGCCACAATGAGCTTTTCTCTCCTCTGCCCATAAGAAGGAGTGAGCTCAGACTTGTGTTGGCTGGCGGCACTTTGACATGGTGAGTTGGAAAGGTGAAGAGTGAAAGCTAAGCATGGATTATGGGTGATTTTACTCCAGATTGTTTAGTTTGTTATCCATGCCCATGAGATTCATAAAGAAATTATAAAAGCTGCTAATTGCTCAGTGGGGTTTTTCTGAATCTGTTCATCTTTAATTCTAAACAGACAATTAATTAAACTTTATTGGAAGGTAGTGACAAAACAAGGAAAGATCTGGTCATATCTGCTTTTGAGAAGCCTGAAGATCTCAGTGACCCCAGTGATAAATCACTAGTATTGACCATTCACCATGATAGCTGCGTCTAAACATCTGCAGATTGTATAAATCAAAAACAAACAGAAAAACAAGGTTTATAGATGCAGTTGTGAGCCACTGCCTGTTTTCTTCTAACTGAAAAAGTTACCATGCATATCCTGTCTATGTATAGACTTATTTACATACATATGTATGCATATATACGTGTTATAATACATGACATGCAGGGGAAAATGAGACCCCCTATCTGTGAGATACCATAGGAATAAAGTTGTTAAATTCTTAAAAAAAAAACAAAACAAAACTCTTTTTCTCCCAGACAACAAAACCATAAAACTTCCAGTAATTGAGTGATTGCCTATATCCTTTGGGCACAGTGCAACAAGCTCTGCAATTGCTGTTTGCTTGGTATTAGACAAGTAAGAGTTAAAAGATCTGGAACTGAATCTGTAAATCAATCAACTCTTTTGAAAAAAGGGACAACAGACTGAAACACTGGTTTTGTTGCTGCCTTCTATGCTTTGATTTTTGATTGTGATGCTGCTAAATTATTTTCACTTGTCTAAATGAGAGAATAAAATCTTCTGTAAACCTGAATTTAAATTGTTGAATTGATTTATAATTATTTTGTTCATAAGGGATGAATGTTCTCAGTGATGTACACCCCATCTGAGTTGCTGTTCAGGGAGGAAGACTGGGGATATATAATTGCTTGAAGAAAAAGAGAGAAAGCTGGTTTTTTGAAGTGGAACAGCTTGGTCCAAGTTTGAAGTACACTGAAACATTTTCTTTGGAGAAAGCTGCCAAGAGCACAGTAACCAGAACTTCGTATCTTTCTGATGGAAGTTCAGAGTGACCATGGACTGCAGAAGAGGGAAGCGGCTCCCCACTCCCTGCATAACTCTTCACGTGAAGATTAAATATAACAAAAGAGGAATAACAGATCTGATCTTTCTTGCCCTCTGCATACAGCTGTGCTCTCCCATATTTCATAAGAACTGAGACATTACAAGGGCAGCAGATTCGGAAACTAAGTAAGTGTCCTCCAGCTTCACTTCTGCCTCAGGTACTGGCACAAAAAGAAAAAGTCTGGAGGCTAAAACACTGACACATTTAACCCAGCAGTTGCATTTGGAGCTCTTAAGTTTTTCAAGATCATACACAAGTGGAAAGATGAACATGAAATGACTCACCATCACCATCTGCTGAAGTGCAACCACTTTCCCCAAAAGTGGTGTGAAGAAACAAGACGAAAAGGCTCAATACTGTACTTGTCTGTGTCATCCTGAGCATGCTGCATGTGTGCAGTACGTGTATGTGCAAACCTACGCTCACTTACTTTATACTAGATGCAGAACGAACCCATTGCCTGATAAAGAGACCGCAGGCAAGGGGAAATGTAAACATGCTGGCAAGGATGCCTGGTGGCAGAGGGCAGGAAGGCAGCGTGAAGATCTTTGCAGAGCTTTTACTTTGAAAGCAAGCTCTTGCACAGAACTGGCTGCACCAAAAAAACTCTGTGTTGGAGGCATAAAGGAAACTGAGGGCAAAGTTAGTAACAATGCCCAAGCAAACAGAAAAATGATGACACTGTAATAAGGAGACTCAATATAGAAGCCAGAGCAGCTTTTTAATTTGAAAAGAAACAATTTAAACCACTCACCAAAATGATGAAAGCTCAGCTCTTATATCTAGGAAAGTGTCCTTGCCAGAATGCCAGGAACTGTTCTCCAGTGTCACTTGCTGCCCTGAGCAGGGGTCAGAAGGTAGCCAAGACGTTGTTTCTGGGCATTTCTGCCTTGTTTTAATTGAAAGAAATGGCCCTCTTCCCATGAGAGAAAGAGAGCCTCACTGCCCAGGGTATGGACCCTGACGCTTCCCATCAAACCACTCCCTGAAGTTGCGCTGAGTCTTGGCAGATACAGGAAAATGTTTGGATTCTTCAAAACAGGAAGGACACGGATCTGTTAGAGCAAGTCCAGAGGAGGGCAACAAAGATGATGAGAGGGCTGGAGCACCTCCCATACGAAGACAGACTGAGAGAGTTGGGGTTGTTCAGTCTTGAGAAGAGAAAGAGAGACCTTAAAGCAGCCTTATAGTACATAAAGGGTGCCTACAGAAAAGCTGAGGAGGGGCTCTTTATCAGGGAGTGCAGTGATAGTACAAGGGTAATGGTTTTAAGCTGAAAGAGGAGAGATTTAGATTAGATATTAGGAAGAAATTTTGTACTGTGAGGATGGTGAGGCACTGGCACAGGTTGCCCAATGAAGTCATGGATGCCCAGCACTGGAGGTGTTTAAGACCAGGCTGGATGATGATTTAAGCACCCTAATGTGGTAGAAGGTGCCCCTGCCCATGCAACTGTATGATATTTAGGGTTCATTCCAACCCAGAAAGTTCTATGATTCTACAATTCTATGAGTCATTGATCAAATTGTAGGTATTTATGGTGTATATTCCTACGTCAGAGCTTCTCTTACTTTGCTCCTCTCTAGCCAGTGGAGAGTGTGATTGATCTTATCCTAACAGAAACTTTCAAAAGAGTAAATCTAAATCCTTAAATAAATTAATTTGTTTCCATTGAATACAAGAAGAGACCAAGGTGGGGCAGGGTTTGGGTGTCTGCTAGCTGACCTCTGTGGTACCTCCTACCCATGAACAGGGCAGGAACCTGCCAGGCCTCAGCGACCACCTATACAAAGCAGAACAGGAGCTGGACACAGTCCTGGAGCCAAGGAGTCACTTGACATGGCAGTACCATGATCTGAACAGCCCTCACTTAAGAGCTTGACTTCACCTACAGAAGTGCTTAGGGCACTGCCCTATGCACACAACAACCATTCAAGAAATATCTTTTTTCAGAGGTCTGAGCCAGCTGGAGTATTTTAGGAGTAATTTGTCCTCATATCTCTTTCACAAGTTTCCTATGCTTGACTCAAGATCATTGAAACAAAACTTTAGTCAATGAGATTGGGCCCTGGTCACTTTGCATCCTAAAGGTCTACCCCTGGCTTGGTGTAGACAAGCTAATTAAAGGATTTCAGCACCTGGCTTCGTAATACTCAATATCATATTATTCTAGAAGTTCTCAGGTGGATTTCTACCTCATTTTCAGCCAGAAATATCAATAAAGCAGATATATTCTGTGCAAAATGATTGTTATCAGAAAGTGACACCTTCTCACTTTAAATTTATCTTGTTTATAATTGAGTGGGCTATCACTTTGATCTTTTTTTTTTCTTTTTTCCTGTTTCAGCTGGAGAAAACTAAAAGAAAAAGTCTTTTCAGACATAATATTTTGGTTGAACATGAACAATCTTATTATCAGGGTTGTGCTGTTCAGGGGATTTCCATGTTGTCATAGCTGCATTTTATCTGGGTGGGGAAATGAGGGACCACAATGAAAAGAAACAAACTAGTGTAGAGAAGAACTTTGAAGCAAAAGTACATTTTGTTTTACTTCTGGGTGTCTACTTCAAAAGATGTATGATTCCCAAGACTTATTTTAGACTGCTAGTCTAATCTTGTTGCTTTCCTCTAATGCCCTGGAGAAAGGAAATCCAATTTGTGAGAGTCTAAATCTTAAGGCAGCCAAAGTCTTAGTACCCAGGAGAGGGTGAAAGAAAACTGGATTACTTTCCATTCACAATAAATTTACACTGCATTTGTCTCCTATTTCAGTGTTACACACACAAAAAAAACAAACCCCAAACCACCAGTTTTGATGGCTCAGCGTGAAAGTGAACCTCCACTTCATTGTTCTGCCAGCTCTCTTTGGGTCCCAACACTCTGCTTTGGATCTTCTGAGTCACCCTAGACCCTCTTACACTTTTGACCATCAACAAAGTCCAGGTTACAACCCCTGTGACTGGGAAAAGCAATTCTTTTGAGTGTCCCGTTCTTCACAAGTGTGTGCCAGCCATGTGAGTATCATCTCTACAGCACTTCCCACTGGGTAGTCCATAGAATATAACTTCTTTGATTCACACTTATATTGCAGCTATTGAAAGTCTCTAAAGAAACAAGTTGTCTACAAGTCCGCACTTCTGTTTCCTTTCTATACTATTTGTTCCCTTGTTTTTTGTTCTCCTGAGGACATTAGAGTCTGTTTTGATTCTGTTTTGGCTCTAAACAAATAGAAAAGGCTTCTACTCATTTGCTAGATTCAAACTGCAAGGTTTGGGGAACAAGAGATGGGGAATGGCAGCAAGTTCCTGCCAGACAAAGGACACCTGCTCCCCTCAACCAAACACCAAAACCCCAGATCCCCCTGGTGAACAAGTACCATGAGCTGCAGGTGGAATCCAATCCTGAGAATGAGGATGACGGCTCCCACAGCCTAGAACCTTTCCCTAGGCCACACCATCCTCAGAAAAAGATAAAAGCATCCTCCATTAAGAAGAAGAGGAGGGTGATTGTTGTAGGGGACTCCCTCCTAAAAGGAATGGAGGGACCCATTTGCAGACCGGACCTGCTCCACAGAGAGGTCTGCTGCTTACCAGGGGCATCAGTGAAGGAGGCAGCTAGAAAACTTCCTTCCCTGATCCACGAGACAGACTACTGTCCTCTGATAGTAATCCAAACTGGTAATGATGATTTAGTAAGCAGAAAGACCAAAGCCATCAAGAAAGACTTCAGGGCCATTGGGAAAATGATGGAGGGCTCTGGGGCTCAGACAGTATTCTGCTCCATCCCCAGGCTAAACAGAGGGGAGCAGGAAGTCAGGAAGAAGAACTCGATTAATGCCTGGCTCTGAGCCTGGTGTGAGGAGAGGGGCTTCGGCTTCTTTGAACATGGGGTGGCTCACGCACCCCTAGACTTTGTTGCTAAAGATGGTACACGTGGGTCTTCTAGGGGGGCTAAAGCCCTTGCTAAGAGCTTAGCTAAGCTCATAGATCAAGCTTTAGATTAGATGTGAAGGGGGAGGGGATTGAGACCAGGCTAGACAGGAAGGAGCCTGGATGTGGGGCACTAGTGATTTGGAGAGGGTGTGCTGGAGAGGACCACCAGTACAGCACCCCACAGAAAGTGGGGGTGAACACACCTGGGGGTGGTAAGGGAGATACAGGCGCTCTGGTGCTAGCTACTCCAGTTACCAGGCAATTGGGTATGAACTCTGTTCCCTCTAAGAGGGCTGAAGGCTCGGCAGCTCAGCTGAAGTGCATTTACACCAATGCACACAGCATGGGTAATAAGAAGGAAGAGCTGGAAGCTGTTGTAGGGCAAGGAGCCCATGTTGTCGTTGTCATCATGGAAACATGGTGGGATGACTCATATAAATGGAGTACAGATATGGTGGGGTATAAACTCTTCAGGAGGGATAGGAAGGGAAGGAGAGGAGGTGGGGTAGCCCTCTTTGTAAGGGAAGACTTGGATGCTGTTGAAATGGATTGTGGTGATGAGGAGATTGAGTGCCTGTGGGTTAAAATCAGAGGAGCCCATAAGAAGGTAGATTTTGTGATGGGAGTCCAGGCCACCCAGCAGTGAGACAGGCCACCCAGCCAAGGAGAAGCAGCTGACGAGCTCTTCTATAAACAGCTGGGGCTAATCTCTAGATCGATGCCTCTTATTCTTGTGGGAGACTTCAATCTTCCTGATATCTGCTGGAAGTACAATAGAGCAGAAAGGAAGCAGTCTAGGAGGTTCCTGGAGTGCGTGGAAGACACCTTCCTTGCACAGCTGGTGAATGAACCGACAAGGGAAGGTGCCCTCCTGGACCTGCTGTTTGTGAACAGAGAAGGCCTTGTGGGGGATGTGGCAGTAGGAGGACGCCTAGGACTAAATGATCATGAGATGATATGGTTTTCTGTTCTAGGCGAGGTGAAGAGAGTGGTTAGCAGGACAGTAGCATTAAATTTCCAGAGGGCAGACTTTGAAATCTTCAGAAGACTGGTTGGCAAAGTCCCATGGGAGACAGTGCTTAAGGGCAAGGGAGCCCATGAGGGCTGGGAGCTCTTCAAAAAGGAGATCCTAGCAGCTCAGGAGAAAGCCATCCCCATGTTCCAGAAAAAAATCCTGCAGTATTAAAAACTAGCTTGGTTGAACAGAGAGATCTTCAGTGATATCAAGGAGAAGAGGAATGTTTATGGGCTCTGGAAGAGGGGACAGTCCACTTGGGTGGGTTACAGGAGGGAAGTGAGATTGTGTAGAGAAAAAATTAGAAGGGCAAAAGCTCAACTAGAAATCAGATTGGCAAAGTGGGTGAAAGATAACAAAAAATCTTTCTATAAATATATAAATAATAAAAGGAGGACTAGGGTGACCATACAGTCCCTATTGGATGCAGAAGGAATAACACTGACAGGGGATGAGGAAAAGGCTGAGGTACTTAATGCCTTCTTTGCCTCAGTCTTTAATTGTAAAGAAAATTGTTCCCTTTCTGTACAAACCCAGGAACTAGAGGAGCAACATGAGGCTCCCATGGTCCAAGAGGAGGTGGTCAGAGCCTTGCTAGCCCGACTAGAGACCCACGAGTCTATGGGGCCGGATGGGATTCGCCCAAGGGTATTGAAGGAGCTGGTGGACGTGCTGGCCAAACCCCTTTCCATCATCTTCCAGCAGTCCTGGATGACTGGGGAGGTTCCGCTGGACTGGAGGCTGGCTGATGTTGTGCCCATCTACAAGAAGGGTCTCAGGGAGGATCCAGGGAACTACAAGCCTGTCAGTCTGACCTCAGTGCCAGGGAAAGTCATGGAGCAGGTGATCTTGAGTGCTATCATGAAGCACATGCAAGAGAACTGGGTGATCAGGCCCAGTCAACATGGGTTCATGAAAGGCAGGTCTAATCTGATCACCTTCTATGACCGAGTGACTAAACTCTTAGACGAGGGAAAGGCTGTGGATGTATCTTCCTGGACTTCAGTAAAGCCTTTGACACAGTTTCTCACGGCATTCTGCTTTGGAAACTGTCAGCCTCTGGCCTGGACAGGCGCACACTCTCCTGGGTGGAAAACTGGTTGGATGGCCGGGCCCAGAGAGTGGTGGGAAATGGAGTTAAATCCAGCTGGAGGCCAGTTACAAGTGGGGTTCCCCAGGGCTCAGTGCTGGGTCCAGTCCTGTTTAATGTCTTTATCAATGACCTGGATGAAGGTATCGAGTGCACCCTTAGCAAGTTTGCAGATGACACCAAGCTGGGTTGAAGTGTGGATCTGCTGGAGGGCAGGGAGGCTCTGCAAAGGGACCTGAACAGGCTGGACTGCTGGGCTGAGACCAACGGCATGAGGTTTAACACGGCCAAATGCTGGGTCCTGCACTTGGGGCACAACAACCCTGTGCAGCTACAGACTAGGAGATGCCTGGCTGGAAAGCTGCCAGGAGGAGAGGGACCTGGGGGTGTTGGTTGGCAGGAACTGAACATGAGCCAGCAGTGGCCCAGGGGGCCAAGAAGGCCAAAGGCATCTTGGCTTGTATCAAAAACAGCGTGACCAGCAGGTCCAGGGAGGTTATTCCCCCTCCGTACTCGGCACTGGTGAGACCACAGCTCGAATCCTGTGTTCAGTTCTGGGCCCCTCAGCACAAGAAGGATGTTGAGGCTCTGGAGCGAGTCCAGAGAAGAGCAACAAAGCTGGTGAAGCGGCTGGAGAACAGGCCTTATGAGGAGCGGCTGAGAGAGCTGGGGGTGTTTAGCCTGGAGAAGAGGAGGCTGAGGGGAGACTTATTGCTCTTTATAACTACCTAAGGAGGTTGTAGAGAGGAGGGAGCTGGCCTCTTCTCCCAAGTGACAGGGGACAGGACAAGAGGGAATGGCCTCAAGCTCCACCAGGGGAGATTTAGGCTGGACATTAGGAAAAAATTTTTCACAGAAAGGGTCGTTGGACACTGGCACAGGCTGCCCAGGGAGCTGGTTGATTCACCTTCCCTGGAGGTGTTTAAGGCACAGTTGGACGAGGTGCTGACAGGCATGATTTAGTGTTTGATAGGAGTGGTTGGACTCGATGATCCACTGGGTCTCTTCCAACTTCTTCCAATCTATGATTCTAAGATTCTATGAAGTCTGCCATCAAGTATCTGCTTAGGAAGATGGAGTTGGTCCATACTTATATCAGCTACACTTTTCAAACATGCCAGCTCAGGGACATCCTGGAGCACCTGCGGAAGCTGAGTGAAACATGTTCCCCAGACACATCCCGTTGAGCAGCACTGGAGGTGGGTCCTTTAGATGGCAGCAGTCAGAAGATACAGGTGTCCTTGTGTTTGAGCATCTCAGTTGGTGTGTCCTGGTCAGATAATGATGGAGAAAGCAACCCACGGTTCAGTTTGGCACAGGGAGGGAATTTCTCTCATGTGGATCAGATTTGGCATGAGCTGTTGGGCTTCCTGCTCTTTGTATGATACAGGCATTCTGCTCTTTATTGGGCTATGAATAAATTATCTCATATCACAGAACAGTATCTCATA
The DNA here is from genome assembly GCA_033459285.1 of Clamator glandarius. Lineage (NCBI taxonomy): Eukaryota > Metazoa > Chordata > Aves > Cuculiformes > Cuculidae > Clamator > Clamator glandarius. Next base: position 842,600 of record JAUNZM010000106.1, read on the forward strand.
TCACAGTCCCTCTGCCTGAGCTGGCGTGCTCCGCACTGCTCCTCAAATACCTGGGGATCTGGAGGAGAGGATAACACAATTTCCCTTCTGTTCTATAGGCCATGGGTGCTGATTCAAGAAGGACTTTTAACACCTTTACAGGTCTATCCTCCTTCAGTATACTATTTAATTTGTGCATAACTTTAACATGTTTCTAAATCTCATTAAATTCAGAAAAAAATACCCTAAACACCTTCTAAAAAAAATCTGCCCCAGGATATTTCTTCAGATTTTTGACAGAGGAACAGACTACACAATTCACGCAGCTCTGAAACAGTGTTTCTGACATTCAATAAACATTTGAAATTAATATATTAATGCCCACGTTTGTAAGTTGCAGATCTCTAACACTAAAAAATGTTGTTGTTACCATAGTTATTATTACCTTTTATTGATGTTGTTAGAAAAAAAGTTTGATAAAGTTCAAATAAATAATAAGCCAGAATATCAATAGAACATGTATTAAACATATACTCAAACAGACTTTTTACTCAGAATTCTTTGGAGGGGAGCATTAACTATATATGCTGACAAGCAGTAATATTCTGACCAGCTCTAGCTAAAAGGAGGAGGACTGCCACACAAAAAGGGATTCAGAATGTTCTTTTTTTGTTGCTTCCTGACATTTCTTGGACTGACCTTCTTTGAAATCTTGGTTCCACATATCTTCTCCCTGGAGGAGATATCTCTTGACAGCTCCCATCTGAAGAACTTAACATTAGCCTCAGGCTTCTCTAAGAGTGTTTCACTGGCTCAAGGAAAGGAGCTTATGTGAGTCAGTATTGCTGGAGGCAATATTGCTGCAGACAACATAACTTGAAGCCTTGGGTGGAACATGAGAGTAAACACAAGAGTAGACACTATTGTTACACAGATAAGAAACTGGCTTTGGTAAAAGTGTTGGAAAGAATGAAACCCTAAGATTAAATGGAATTACTTTGGGAGATGCTGTACTTCCCTATCACTGAATTGTATTGGTTGCAGAGTACAAGAACAAGGCAGACTAAAACATACATAGTTCACTGCCGCATTGTTCTGAAGAAAGGAGCAGTGTGTAACAGAGCAGAAATCTTTGACTGTTTCTTTGAACTTTCTTTGTCTTTGAGATTTTGACACTTGAAATTACTGCTTTAAATTTCCTCCTCCAGGACTCCTAAATTGGTACCATATTAACAAGGAGAGTTTCTTATACTGAGGGAAGAATGCAGAAAGGCCGGAAAAACATTGTCAGGTGAAGGTTAAAGCAGGAGGCTCTGTTGTGCACATTGGTCAGGCATACAAATATTATAAGATCAGAACTCAATTCAGGCAGGCTAAAAGAGGTGAATGATATATTTTTTTCCTAAATAGGAAATGCAGCAGCAGCAACAGCAGTAATAGGAACAGTCATATAAATACTTCTGGTCTTCTTGTGTTTGCTTGCTGGTTTGTAAATCCTTAGGAATGGCTCAGGATCATATTTTCAAATATTCTCCACAACAGCTTGAATCAAAGCATAGTTAAAGAAACGAAAGCTTAGATTGCCTTTGCATTATTTTCACGAACTTAAACGTATTAACTACTACAAGATACCTTCTTCACTCATAAGCCCCAGCAGCAGAGCACAAGTCATCATAAGACCACTGTGCTTGCTCAGTAAAAATTATCAAACACAATTCTGGACCAAAACCCTGTGATCTTGATGACAAGAGTTTTGTGAATCTACCTCAGTTTTGCAAAATACTTTGATTTGACTCCCGCAACTTTTGCACTAAATAAATTTGAGTTGCCTTTTTTCCTTTAATGAAACTAATTTTAAATTTTCTTTAATGAAACTAATTTTAAATTTTCTTTAATGAAACTAATTTTAAATTTTTCTTTAGTTTAAACATCAGAATTGCTAAATACTAACTTGGTTTAAGCTGAATATGTTCTTTAAGAAACTGTCTACCACAGTTGTGGCTGCTTTTGGATATTTAATAACCCAGCTGAGGGATTCCGGCATGCTTACACCATTCCAAAAAATAACAGACAAGAAAATGTGGGAGGCTCCACGCATGATGTATGACTAATCCATGAAAAAGACTTGGAATCTTTTCTAAGCCCCAGATTAAAAGTGAGAGTAGACCCCAGCAAAGAGAACAAAGGGAAGGAACAATCAAAAGGAATATGATGACATATCCCTGTAAAATGGAAGCAAATTTGATGGAAACACTCTTGAGAGAGTTAAGGCTGGTGAAGCATGAAAGAGCACAAGGAACGTGAAATTGTGTTTGTAATATTTGTGTTCAATGTGGCCTGCATGTGGGGCTTCAGCACCACCACGTCAGCAGGTGGGAGGAAGGGTGTGCGCCCAGCAGGCAGTGCAGACGGGAGGGTGGCAGCACCCACTTACTTCTCCCCTTCCCTCCTACTCAGGCAGGTACAAAACCCACATCTGCCTGGGTGCAGCAGGGTCTGTAAGTACTGCCAGTACTTTAAGCTGTTTAGTACAACGAGCTGGTTATAATTGAAGCTGAAACTGCATGGAAAAAAGCCAGCACCGAGTGCAGGTGCTGTGACAGAGCCAGAGTGCCTGTGCACCCAGGGGAGCTGTGGAACATAGGATGGGAAGGACCAAAGTCATCATGCTGAGTGTCCCACTATGGGGCTGACCTTGCCAACCTTTGTCCCCCCATGACAGTCCCGTGGGTTTTGTCCTGCAGGCTTGAAACACTGACCTCACACTGGCCAAGTCCTCACCCCTGCATCTGGAGTGAGGGACAAGCCATCAGGGACAGAGCTCCAGAGACAGGATTTTAGGAGGAAGATGAGTTTCTAAAGCAAGATTTCTGCTGTTTAAATGTATGTGACATGTATTTGGGTGGCAACTCAGGTGAATCAGGCTGCTGAAGGCAACCTTAAATATTAGCATAGATTTCCTTTGATTTTACTTGTGCATCTCAGTACATATCAGTCTTCCAATAGCTTAACGAAGAACATTGAAAAGCCAGCTACATCCATACTGGCTATTAGCCCTACGGATAACAGAATTTATTGGTTGAGATTAGTGTGGTTGAATGTAGTTTAATCTGTAAGGCTGTATTCATTAAAATATCTTTAAAGGCTGTTTTTTAAAAAACATTTGAAATGCTTAAGCAAAGGAGGAACAGATAAACATCAAATAACAAATGTCACAAAAAGAGAGTAATAATTTAAATGCATTTACATTTAAATATATTTTAAAATCTCTTTCCCTGTATGAAACCTACTTAGAAATAGAGTAAATAAAAAATACCTGCAAGAAAATGAAATTGCAACTGAAAAAATTCTACTGTAAAAGGACATTACCAAAGTGTAAAAAAATCTATATAATTCATGTAATTTGGTTTGGCACAAATTTTCTGCACTGAGATGTTTTTCTGTTCAAAATTAATTGCTTCTACATCACCTCAATAATTTACATAGGGGTAATGTTTGAGGTATTAGTAAATTGAGACACTTCATGCCAGAAAACCATAGTAAGATACCTGTGGTCAACCTGTAAGATTACTCTCTATTTTAAACATGAATGTAGGAGTGGGGAAACCTTTGTAGTAGGAAAAATAATTACATATTTATTTCCCCATTCAATATGCCTGATTAGCCTGGAGAAAAAGAAATGTGCAGATAAGACACTAATTGCAAAGGGACATATGTGAACTTTGATGAGACCCAAGCTAGAGAAGCTGGCATGCAGATTTGTTGTCATCTAGTCATTAGACTTTAGCAGAGCCACTGTCCCCTCTTAGCTTCCCCCAGAGCAAGGTGTCACAACCATCACTTCGAGGCAAGCACAGGATGCTTCCCCCTGGTCTTGCTGGAGCACAGCACAAAGAATGCTCTTCAGCCACTGAAATAAAAGTGATGAGTTACTGAACTAACACAGACCTGCTAGCCACCTCGCTCACTCCAGGAGAAAGAACCGTATCTGCTTCATATTTTTTGTTTCATTTTTAAATTGCTCAATATCTGTGCAGTTCAAAGCAGATTAGAACCCCAAACTGTATATGATTAGTCTGTCTTTCTCTAGAGCATCAAACAGGTCTGTTTCAAAAATATAAAAAGAAGAAAGTAACATAGTACAGAACTAGAGCTTGACAGTGTTTAATGTGAAGTAGTATGGGACTAACAAGCATTTCCAGCTCTCCTTTTCTTTATACTGAAACATATCAGCAAAAAGACTAGAGAAACAAAGGAGACTTCATCACAGCACTATGAAGAGAATGTTAGAAAGAAGACGAAGTGATTCAGTAAGAATTTTATTTTAGCTGAAATGGAGAACGAAGTGAAAGGTACAGCCCCAAAAAATTGTTCCCAAATATCATGAGCTTTCTGTGTATGGAAAGGGAAATCTCTGGCCCAGCAATATTCTCAGTTCATAGACCAATGAAGATTAGAAGTACAGGCATCACCTCACAAGCTATAAAGCTGGAGTTACAAAGGCTGGATGTTATACAGCATTGTTAGCATACATGTCTGCTTCACCTAATTTACTGTAATGGAAGGTAAACTTAATTCGACTATGTGTCAGCACAACTGTATCACCACCAGAGTTCACCCCTAGATACAGCTGAAGTATCTCTAACCCACGCTGCAGAGCACACTGTAAATGAAATCTGAGGTTTTATAAAGCAGAACAGACTGTCACGATTACGTGATCTGCCCTGCAGCATAACACTGTTCAAAGGACATTATCTTCTCATGTCTTTATCAGTTTTATTTCTGATGCCTGAGCTATTACATTTGGTCTTCTCAAGACTTGAAGCAGAGATGGAAATACGGCACCTTTGAAATTGGCTGTCCTTATCATTGAAGTTGTAAATGTAAATTTGTCTAAATCCAACCTCCAGTGAGCAGATCTTGTCTGCTTCTGTTTACAAAAATGAATAACCAGAAATCCTTTCCTATGCAGATAACTGTGATCAAACATTAAATTGTCATTTTATCATGGTTTTGTACAAGTAAACTAAAACTAGGGCTTTTAACTTCTCATTCAGTAGGGCAGGTCTTCTTGACATGATTTTTCCTTCAACTTTTCCCTGAAGTGCTCAGAAGTGGAATCAATACTCTCATAACAATCTCACTAATTCCTGTACACAGGGATACTGTTATCGCTGCAGTTCCCCACGGCTTGATGCTTATACATTCTGGATCACAAGGCTGATTTAACTGCTGCATACATTGGTATCAGACACTGAATTACATGGCCACATTCTTACTTAACTTCATTTTGGAGCCATTACTTCCCTGAGCTCAGACCTTTATCCAATAAAGGGATGAGATAATACAAGCATTGCCCAGAAATGCTAACTTCTGGGAACGGGAGGCTGCTGTTGAGCACACCTATTTCAGTCAGGTCCACTTACGACTCTTAATTGCTTAATCTCAGTCTGAGGATGTATCTTCTTGGACTTCAGTAAAGCCTTTGACACAGTTTCTCACAGCATTCTGCTTCGGAAACTGTCGGCCTCTGGACTGGACAGGCGCACACTCTCCTGGGTGGAAAACTGGTTGGATGGCCGGGCCCAGGGAGTGGTGGGAAATGGAGTTAAATCCAGCTGGAGGCCAGTGACAAGTGGGGTTCCCCAGGGCTCAGTGCTGGGTCCAGTCCTGTTTAATGTCTCTATCAATGACCTGGATGAAGGCATCGAGTGCTCCCTTAGCAAGTTTGCGGATGACACTAAGCTGGGTGTAAGTGTGGATCTGCTGGAAGGTCAGGAGGCTCTGCAAAGGGATCTGAACAGGCTGGACTGCTGGGCTGAGACCAACGGCATGAGGTTTAACACGGCCAAATGCCGGGTCCTGCACTTGGGGCACAACAACCCTGTGCACCTACAGACTAAAAGAAGTCTGTCTAGAAAGCTGCCAGGAGGAGAGGGACCTGGGGGTGTTGGTTGGCAAGAACTGAACATGAGCCAGCAGTGTGCTCAGGTGGCCAAGAAGGCCAATGGCATCTTGGCCTGTATCAGGAACAGTGTGACCAGCAGGTCCAGGGAGGTTCTTCTCCCTCTGTACTCGGCACTGGTGAGACCGCACCTCAAATCCTGTGTTCAGTTCTGGGCCCCTCACCACAAGAGGGATGTTGAGGCTCTGGAGCGAGTCCAGAGAAGAGCAACAAAGCTGGTGAAGCGGCTGGAGAACAGGCCTTATGAGGAGCGGCTGAGAGAGCTGAGGTTGTTTAGCCTGGAGAAGAGGAGGCTGAAGGGAGAACTCATTGCTCTCTACAACTACCTGGAGGGAGAGGAGGGATTGGCCTCTTCTCCCAAGTGACAGGGGACAGGACAAGAGGGAGTGTCCTCAAGCTCCACCGGGGAGATTCAGGATGGATGTCAGGAAAAAAATTTTCACAGAAAGGGTCATTGGGCACTGGAACAGGCTTCCCAGGGAGGTCATCGCCATGATCACCAATCACCATCCCTGGAGGTATTTAAAAGACAGGAAGGTAAGGTGCTCAGGGACATGGCTTAGTGGCAGATGGAATGGCTGGACTTGATGATCTAAGAGGTCTTTTCCAACCTAGTGATTCTATGATTCATGGGATTGTAATTTGCCTAGTTCCCATGCCTTACCTATAGGCTACAGCTAACTTTCCAGCTGCTTTACCTGCATGCCTGGGCTAAACAGACATCATTACAGCTAAAAAGAAGTAGGTTTCATTAGGGAATGCATGACCCACTGCATTTCCTATGGACAATAAAGAGGTTGTAGTTGCGCTCTTCCTGATTCCAAGAAGATTTCAGCTAAAGGATAGTTTCCAATTTCAGTGCTATAGTTTGAGAGATGTGTTGCCTACATGGACATAGTAGAATAGCAGAAATGAAAAGAGGGCTGGAAATGATAATACATTATAAGAGGTGTAACAACAGTTTTTGGCATCTGCAGGGGCAGCACAAGCAGGACAGGGTGACCTGCTGTGGGAGGGCTGACCCATTTTATGCTCTCCTGAGTAACCAGCACAGGTTTTGTGGAGAAGTGTGCCAGTTTCTGTGCAACAGCATCATCACATAAACCAGAACCACTGTCTTAGGAGAAAGACAAAAGGCCTGATCAGTTTTTGCACATAGGCACGGGCAGAACAAACTGCCCTGAAGTTGTGCTTTCTTTAATTCAGGGGGTGACCATACCTATGGTATTACAGGGCTTTCCCGTGCTCTAGGTGCAGTGTAGGCCAAGAAGGTGCTTTTTGTTTGCTATTCACCTAACTGAACAATGAAAGATCCTCTGGCAAGTAGTCTCTGTCGTCAACAGAGCTGCATGCATTGCTGAAGCAGCTGCCTACCTGCAGACCCTCAGAAAGGCCTGGCAGTTCTCCTTCCTTCCTGGCTCCTGCAGCATCTCCCATTTTGCACTCTTCTTTGCACAGCATCAGCCAGCACTTTCTACCATTACACAAAGCTGATTTCTCTCTACTAAATTGCGTACAGGAATGTTCTGTATATGCTGCCTCTTATCACATACCATGTGTATGGATTTATATCACATTCTGCTATCTGGACTTGTGGAGACGGCACTGGGTTTTGTATATATATTTTTACTTTAGCTCTCACTCCACAGTGGGTTATGTACAAGAAGTATTGCTTTAAAAGTCCAAATGAAGAGGAAACATCGAAGATAAGCCATAAATTGGTCACAGTCATATAAAACTGGGTCAAAGCCTCCAATGAAAGTGAAATAATAGTGGTGAAAAAACAATAAATATGGATTGCTTACAGGTCACGGAGCCTGCCCAACCTTTCAGTGACCTTGGTCTGAAGTTGAGTTTGCAACAAAACATGAAAACAGGCACAGCTCCCTTGGTTTCACTTTTTGAGCCAAGTGCAGCCTCAGCGCAGCCTCAGCATAGCCAAGGTGTAGCTGCCACAAGAGCCATCAGCTTCAAGTTGTTTATATTCACAACCAGAATGTTCAGTAAACTTGCACCAATCACCTCAGCTTGAAAAAGGAAAAAGTAAAACCAGGGAGGGAAATAAAAATTTAAATATTGAGCAGCCAAAAAGAAAAAACAAACCACAACAGACACCAAATGCTGAAATGCACTTTTGTAGCAGCCTGAGATTCAGCTATGAAAGTGATCAGTAAGATACTAAGTGCAAGCGCAGCAGAAAACAAGAATATGGCTCTGACTACAGGCTTCTGGATGGGATGGCAATACTGTTAGTGACCACTGTTTCTCTCCATGATCTAGTAGAAAGGGAATCCATGAAGATCCTACTTCTTTTCTCAAGAAGGCAGCGGTGAAAATCAGGAAGCACTTGATGGTTTGGAACTGCTGTTCTCCATTTGCCACAATACAGCTGGCTAGAGATGCTGAGCTGACACAGTGAGGAAAGCTGCCTGCAGCTCAGCACAGAAGGAGTGAAGGTGCCTGCTCCTACAAAAAGTGGGAAAGGCCAGGGACTGAAGTGAGACACAGGGACACAGAGAAAACAGGCCCTTCTACCCAGGTAACATTGCTGCCTGGTGCAAGGCTAGCCTGAAGGCACCCAAGTCCCTCATGGCTTACAGTCTGCTCTAGTAAGGTTATTAACATATTATAAATTATACAGTAAATCCACCAAACTGTAATTCAAACTTTCCCCATGTCAAGATATCTGCTGTCCCTTGTTCCCAGAAACTGCGCTGTATGGCCAGACCTTCTTGGGCAAACTGAGGTCATGTTCCGCATTTGCATTGCCTTCCTAGAACATTTCCATTCCCCGAATACTGCATTTCCTTTCAAGTATCAGACCCAGTAGACTTTACTGAGATTTCCTCTACAGATTCTGTCACACTCAAAGGAAAGTCAAGAGAAGTTTTATCTGCTGGATTATAACCACCGGGAAACGGGAGCACATAGTGAGATCTTCCACAACCACAGATAGTTTCAAGATCATTGAGTTAATGTGTATGGTGTAACATTATAATTCCACATGCAAACTTCATTTCATTTATAAAGAGTGTTTATTAGTGGTTGCTTGACAATAGTTCACTTACTTTCTTCTCTGGTCAACATCCTATTTTGCACGCTAATGCCTTCAGCATTTGTGTAAGCCTATGTGAAATGTGCTTTGCCAGGACAAGAGAGTTGCATTACAAATTGTACTGGAATCATAACTGGAATTGGAACGGCACAAGTCTTCAGCAGTTACATTGAAATTTCTCAGATTTCCTACTATTGTAGAGAAAACTTCAAATAGAATCTTCCAGTTTAGTTCCCACTCTAGGAAAGTTTTACAAAATAATGAAAACAAGAAGAGGGAAAAACTTTCAGTAGATTTGGGCTTCTTAGTCACTGGAAAGGTTTTGAAAATCCTGTGATAAACATTTTGTTACGTAATATCTGGCTTGATTTTTCCAGCCATTCAACACCCTGCATTGATCTATTTGAAGTTGGTCATTGCCTCTAAATATTAGGATATTTGAGTAACTTAATAGTGGGTTTCTACATGTGACTTAAGAAAATCTTTTGGAAAGTACTGTCCATAGATTCTCCTGCAGAATAGTATTTACGAGGCTGTTGCTACTAATAATTTTCCGTCAACTTTACAGCCTCTTTGCCTAACTACAGGGCTACAAGGGGCAGTTCTGTTGATTACTGTGGGTTGTCATTCAGCAAGTACAGGAAAGTACATTTATGTACAGCATTTTGGATAAATGCTCAAAATTGGGAGTGGTTTTATGTTGACTCAGTCAGAGCTTAGAGTAGGAAGCATAGAAAGAATTCAGAAAAGATTGTCAATAGATAGAAATGGACATTCATTTGAAGTGCTAACATTGCTGAGTACCATTTTAAAGGCATGCAGGGTACAAAACAGGCTGTGGTCATCCCACTTTAGCATTCTGCTTCTCAGGGTGAGATGGCTGCACAGGTTCTCTATTATCTGCTGCTGTAACCTTGTTACCTGCAGCCCCATAGGAAAGAGGATGTAGGCACCATCACAAACATGCTTTGTCAGAGCAGAGTGGAATCAGGCTATTTACAGCACAGTGATTTGGGGCTGTTGATAACAAAACCCACAAAACTTTAATTTTTAAGATAAGTAAATATTAGCTTCATTTCACAGAGAGGAAACTCAGTCAGCAATGTGAACTATGAATCCTGCCAGCATCCTGATCTTTTAGCAGCCTTTTTTTTGTCCACTTGTCATCAAATTCAAATGCCTGAAAAGGATCAGAAATGTGGAAAAGAAACTGGACACTGAACACTGTTGGTTAGCAAAGCAGACTGGAAAGAACGCTGACATTTTACCAGAACTGCATGGCTTGTAGAACCTTATACTTCTGCTTTTCTAGAGACTTAGTGAAGGCAACCTTGACAGCAGTAATTTGTAGCTGAAGACACTAAATGAATAAATATGTATTTCCAGTGAAGTCATTGTAGCTGTCATGCTCAGTTTGGGAAAGTCAGGATTTTAACCAACAACTGTGTTACATTGTGAACCATGATTTTATACTTAGAAAGTAATGACAATAACAAGACCTTTAATTTCTGCTCCTTTCCAAAACCACAGAAAAATTGTACCAAAAAAAAAAAAAGTGACATCTTATTCTTAAGAAATTTGTATTTGCAGGTTTTTTGTCAGCTTCACTTTATTTTCAGTATAATTGCTCACTCATGTAAAACAGTGATGTGAATTCCAGATTTATCTATGTAGCTAAGCACAGCGACAAGGGACATAGGATGAGAAATTAACAGGATAGGACATAGGAATATTCTGCCTCTGCTACAAATATGCAGCTTTGTAGTCTATACAGGCAGGCTGAATCTGTCCCTGACACTTAAGTTATTTAACACTGGTTTACATTGTCACAGAAGTGGTATTTTGACAAACATATACAGATTCTTGAAGTTTCTTAACAACTGACTCATGCACATGCCAACAAAAAGATGGTGGTCAAATAGGAAGCTACCAAAAATCTATGTTTTCCTGTTTACATAGTAGAACAAATACTTGTAGCTTGAGAATTTTATTATTGTCTTGAATACTATAAAAATGTTCTTACTAACATAAAAATTGCCAGCACTTCATGTGAAGTTTTCTATTCCAAGGTAAGAATACACAGATGGTGAAACAGGGGGCTCAACAATAGCTAGCAACAGAGAAGATACCAGCTTTGGGGATTATGGAGAGTTAAATCACTTGAACTGATTTGAACTAGTTGTTTAGTTGGGCTAGAAGGCCTCAGAACTGAGAGTTTTGGAAACAGAAGCAGGTGTGGTAAGAGATCTGGTGTTGGTAATCATGGTCTATAAATATTGCTTCCTATGCTCAGCGGCTGGGGAACACTGGGGCAAGTGGGGAGCTTCTTGCATCAATGAGATTTTGTCACAGATATCTGAGAGGCAAAAAGAGCTCTGAGCAACTGTTCTATTTAGCTTTCTGCCTCTCTTCATCTATTATGAACCAACGGTTGTGTAATTCATATTTGTTTTATATAAACATTGGAAAATGTAGCTGCTCTACTGTACTTCAGTGTGATGTGGACAATTATTAACACATGAGCAAGACAACTTGTTGCTCATTTGACTCCCATTTTATTCCCTCATATAAACAGGAATGTTATAATAGTTTTCATTGTTCATGCAAGTTACTTAAAGTGTATAGGATTGATATGTACAAGCTGCAAATTTGTAATTCAGAATCTAAATTAAGGTTATGAATCACAAGTACCATTTCACATCATTGGATAAGATTGTGAATGCCTGGCAAAGATGAAAGGGTTTAAGGTTGTTTGGAAATTTATTTGAAAGGAACAATCTCAGTAACAACATATAGTAATGGATTTGAGAGCTTTGCTAATGATTTTTGCCATACAATTTATTCTGGAGGTCTTTCATCTGCTGTAAAACCACAACAACCTGGTGCCTTCAAATCAGCTGCAAGAGTTTACTACATCTGAAAAGATAGTCTATGAGAGTTATTTAAGATGACAAGCTGCAGCTAGTTACCTAAATTAAAACGTAACAGCTCTTACACTGATTTCCCCATCTTCAAAGAGACACAGAAATTCATGTTACCATGTTTTGTTCCGTGTCTTCTTTTAAATTCATTGCCTAATAGACTGTTTTGTTGTGAAAAAAATAAATGAAAGTACTCCTGAAAAATTATTGAGCAATGTAGATTTTTTATGTATACTAAAGTTGTATGAGTGGTTCATGTAGGTGTGGGTGTGACGTGACACTTTTGCCTGTGGTTTGCATGCTAGAGCTGTTTTATCTAATGAACCACCAGCATGCAGATAACCTGCTGGATGTACGTGTTGGGAATGAACGATTGTGGTCTGCGTGTTTCTTGTACATCAGCACTCTACAGTTACTTAATCACATAAGAGATGTCTCTGTCTTTTTGAAGATGTTTCACTTCTCACAGGTGAAAATGGAAAACCTAATGCTTGGCAAGACGCAAAGTCTTCCCTTTCTCAGATGGTTTACTTCTAAGCATGCTAAGCTAGAAAATCAAACAGACTTGTTTTGCTCTCAAAAAGCATAGGCTAATCCTTGAAAACTGTTTTGTCATTGTATTACATTTTGATCAAGCTTTTCTTAAATAAGAACCTTAAGTCAAGTTCCTATGTTTCTATTTGCCTGTCCTGGGAACATGGGGTTGAAATAAAAGGCAAAGATCAGTGCCCCAAATAAATATTCCAAATGCTACTGAGAAAAGAACACAGAATCACAGAATCACAGAATAACCATGTTGAAGAGATCCACTGGATCATCGAGTCCAACCATTCCCACCAATCCCTAAATCATTCTCCTAAGTACCTCATCCACCCTCACCTTAAACACCTCCAGGGAAGGTGAATCAACCACCTCCCTGGGCAGACCGTTCCAATGCCTAACCACCCTCTCCGTGAAGAATTTTTTCCTAATCTCAAGCCTAAATCTCCCCTGGCGGAGCTTGAGGCCATTCCCTCTTGTCCTGTCCCCTGTCACTTGGGAGAAGAGGCCAGCTCCCTCCTCTCCACAACCTCCCTTCAGGTAGTTGTAGAGAGTAATAAGGTCTCCCCTCAGCCTCCTCTTCTCCAGGCTAAACAACCCCAGCTCTCTCAGCCACTCCTCATAAGGCCTGTTCTCCAGCCCCTTCACCAGCTTTGTTGCTCTTCTCTGGACTCGCTCCAGAGCCTCAACATCCCTCTTGTGCTGAGGGGCCCAGAACCGAACACAGGATTCGAGCTGTGGTCTCACCAGTGCCGAGTACAGGGGGAGAATAACCTCCCTGGACCTGCTGGTCACGTCGTTTCTGATAAAAGCCAAGATGCCATTGGCCTTCTTGGCCACCTGGGCACACTGCTGGCTCATGTTCAGTCGGTTGTCAACCAACACCCCCAGGTCCTTCTCCTCCTGGCAGCTTCCCAGCCAGGCTTCTCCTAGTCTGTACCTCTGCTTAGGGTTGTTGTGCCCCAAGTGCAGGACCCGGCATTTGGCCTTGTTAAACCTCATGCCGTTGGTCTCAGCCCAGCAGTCCAGCCTGTTCAGGTCCCTTTGCAGCCTCCCGACCCTCCAGCAGATCCACACTTCCACCCAGCTTGGTGTCATCTGCAAACTTGCTAAGGGAGGACTCAATGCCTTCATCCAGGTCGTTGATAAAGACATTCAACAGGTACCTGAAAGCTCAGGTGAGGAGAGCTGGAGAACTGCACCCAGACCTGTCACACAGCTGAACTGTAGGCTCATTAATTGTTCTCTTTAGGACAATTACAATGAGCTCTCTGTAATACGAAGCCTTTTCACAGTGCACTTAGGGATAGCACTAAAATGATGTATAAATAAGCATTAATATGTTGCAGTAGTTTTTACTCCATCCACCCTCCAAGCTTCTCCAGTGCTATTTCAGTATTTGTTGCACCCTCAAACACTACTTCATGCAGCCATGTGTTACAACCTGTATCTCTGTTTCATGACATAGTTCAGATGGACTGTCACACAGTCCTGCTTTGAACTGAAGGAATGCACAGAACATAAGGCCACAGGCACCACATGAGTCCCAAATCAGACTTATGTTCATGTGCCAAGGAGTGTGGATAGAGCTGTTATGCTCCTGAGAAGTTAAACCTACACAGTTTGGACGCCAGCCAACCTGGGCTTTAGCAGTAGTGCAGGATAGTCTTTGACCATTTTTTATTTTACAAAATAAACATAGCCTGAGACTCTCTCTCCTGCCCAAGAGTAGGTCTTGGTATCTGCCAAATACCTCAAGTAACACCCTGAATTGCCTCCTTTGTCTCATCTTTCTGTCACTCCTCCTTTCACTGCCCTTCCTTCAATGCAGCCTTTGGTATCTGCTACCATCTGCTTCTGTCCTTCCCCTCCTTTCTCTCCCAGTGGTGCCCCTCTGGAGCACTATTCATTAGTTTTGTCCAGAATGATAGTTGAAATGTAAACCAACTGAACAGCAGAGCTGAACAGGAAGAAAAAAATTGCAGCTTCCTGCTACCATGCTTTAACCACTTTTAAAATAACCTTTTTAAAAGAAGAGGTTAACTGGACCTAACTTCATGTCCCATCTAGTCCTTCAGAGTAAGTAACAGACCTCTGCAGAGACAGAGAGATGCCTACTGAAAGGCATCTCATGACTGCATGGAGGCGAGAATCTTTGTCTTCTTTTCACAGTAAGAAAAAAATTAACCTGATATGGAATTTCCTGAGAACATTACAAATGTTTAAAACATGTGTTAAACTCAAATACGTAAATGAATATATATGAGTCACTGCTGCTACAGCAATTACAGAGACATATGTCTCATTTGTTTTGTCTGTCTGAAAAGTTTCCAAAACTCTTCACTTTTACATAAGCATGACAATCAGCTTAATGCCAGGACCTTTAACCATAGTGACTTATGATCTAAATTAGGTTACCTTGTATTTGTGTGTTAGAATTGTAACCTACTCAGATCAAATTAGGTCAGCCCTCCGTGTCCTGCTTTTTGAAATGCGCCTCTAGAAGAGGAGATAAAAACTCTGTTGAAATGTTAACTGAGAAAGCCAGAGCAACTTGGACAATCATCTTCTGTTTCACAACTGTGTTACCTACATTTGGCTCTTGTGAACAGAAGTGAGAAAACATATCAGCAATTTATCTTTCCTTAGGCAATGTAATTACGTACCTACTCCTCCAATACCATTTACTTATTTATTTCCGTTGTATTTCTGGCTCAATATAATTACTTAATCAGCCAGATGAAAATCATCTACAATATTCTACAATATGTTTTCTGCTAGCACAGTAAACCCAATAATATAAAACTTGGACTTTCTTCATCTTCAATTCTACAAATGTATTCCAGTCTTTCTAAATAGTTTTTCATGCTCATGTATTCTTAGGCTAAGGAGAAACAATACAATACAAAATATTGGCAATTTCTTTTTTCATTCCTTACAAGTCCTTAAACAAACAAGACAATTGTTTCCTTAAAGCACCTATGCATAAGCTATGCTTATTGGATATTTATGTTATACTGTATGTTCCTTTATTGATTAACATCTCTCTAATAATACAATACTACTATAATAAAATTTAGTACCTTGCAGTTGCAGCTTAACTTCATTAATTCCCTGTAAAGAATTTTCTTGCTGATGCATACAAGCTTTTTAGGTTACAAATACACAAATCTGTATTCTTAACACTTCACGACAGAAAATATATGGCACTCCTTACAGGAAGGCAAACTAATGTGCAAAAACTTTTATGCCTGTAATAGAAATTAACAAAACTTTTAGCAAGACTTCTCAAAAACTTGCCTGGCCATTGTTACCTTGAAAAATTCTGGTAAAATATTTTTCAAAACATTGTGTAACTTCTGTCCAACAAATCTAATTAAACTTGATCTAATTTAATAATTTGCAACCCCATGTTATGTGAGATTGAGTTTCTATTTGTAAACACAGAGCAGGTGAGTAACTTTGTTCAGTTCTGGTATCAACACTTGTCTGCAGATTAAGCCCTAAATCTGTCTAACAGCTTAGCATTTTTCTGACTCTGAGAGTGCCTAGATCACATATATGCATCTATAAAACTAACATGTAGGTGAGCTCAGTGCTTCAGAACTGAGCCTCCAAAAGCACTGACATGACCAAGATTGTCTTTAGTACTCACAGGCAATGAATTAAATAGCCTGTAGACAGCACATTCCCCAAATCCCATCCCCAGCTCCAAGACCAAGAGCACAGCTGTTGTCAATAGCAAATTTTAAAGAAAACAGCGTCCACGCTCTGCAGTAACATGGGCTCACTGAAATTATTAGGAGGGTGTTAAGTTTTAAACTTTTGTAGCATATTTGTGTATATTTGGTTTTTTTCTACTTTAAAAATGCATCAGAAAGCTTTGTAAGCAATTTATTGATGAGATAGACGGTGGATGAAGAATTGTGAATATTAAAATATATACCTAGTACCTAGACAGGCATAATGTAAGTTAAACTGTAAAGTTTGATCAAATACCTGAGATGCTTGATTCCAGAACCTGAACATAGTAACACAGAGGAAAGTCCATACAAGTATATGGGGAAAAATATAAGTATTTCTTTCTTTATAAATGAAAGATTAAAAAAACCCATTTGGTTATTCTATCTGTCTTCCAAAAGAAAGAAGGATTTCTACCTTAGAACATAAAGTATAAAAAAGCCCAGGCACTAAAGCATGTAAGTCAGAATCAATCTGAACAAGAGGTACATGTTTTAAAAATAAGAGTAATCATTAGCATTAGTCGGTGTCTGATGTTCTGACCTCTCTTCCTCCCAGTCTCCTGCAGTCATAAATGGACACTTTTCTAAGCTATCAAGAAGAATTGCTAGGATTTTGGGGGAGAACTTTAGGATGAAGTTTCTTGCAATCAAAGGTTAAAACTCCAGATGAAAACTTGCTTTAGTTGAAATCAACAAGAAACAGTTCACTGATTTTACTAGAGACAAAAATTCACTCTATGAATAAAAATGCTCCAAAACAAACTCATGGTAGGAAACAATCTTCGATTTTATCTGAATACCAGCATTTTTTTTCTTTTTTTTTTTGAGTTTGTCCTCATTTTGTTCCTTACCTTACCATTGTTTTTGTTGTTTGTATGTTCAGATGTGGGTAGCGGTAGAGAAGAGGAAACTTGTTTCTTACTTCTAATTCATCGGCTTCTGAGAAGCCACCCTAGCCCTTCCTTTGCTCAACTTTGGATCTTTTAAGGAGTCTTGATCTTTAACCATTTGGACTTAGAATCAAGCATAAGAAAAATGAAGTAACAGAAAGATTTCTCTCCTTTTCCTTAGCACTAGTTTGAAGAAAGACCAATTCAAATCAGGATAGTTGCTTGTGGAAAAAGAAAATTAAATTGATTATCAAGTAACCTTTGTAATTTACATAAAGAGAGGCAAAAATATGCCACGGACTAAGTTTCAGAGGGCTCATCTAATTCAACAAATTTTAAAGGAAGTGGTGAGGAAGAAAAAAAGCCAAATAGGCTCAGGTACTAGCAACATATTTCTTTTAAAGTAAAAGCCAATGGTTGCTAGAAGTGTTAAGAAGAAAACCTGAAGAGATTAATATACATCTCAAAAAATAAGGAAAAAAATTCTATTTATTCTTTCAGATCCTGTTGATATGAAACAAAGCTGAAACCTTCTGTTTCCTGCTCCCTTTGCCAATGAAGAATGGAAAATGTAAGAGACATTTTTCAGAAAACTGATTTTTGTCTCTTAAGGATGTATGCATTCTGTAGAATGTAGTATGAATTCCAGATGCTCTAAATTTAGGCATGGGCCTACAGTAAATTAGAAGCAAGACTCTTTCCAATGTCTGAACTAAATGATTAACTTACTTGCAGCTCTGACACTTCTATCTTTCTCTTGACAAAGGGGCATATCCTTAATGCAGAATGCTAACCACAAGATGATCCTTTTTCCCTTTCAGGCTTCCTCCCAGAAACAATATGAATGACACGCCCTGTTTAAAAAAATACTCATTTCTTTGTGTCACTATTAATCACTATGAGGCTAAAAAGGAAAACATGATGCTAAATCAACTGTAACACGTAATATCTGAACTTCAGCTGCCATTTTACTGCAAAGATTTTGTGTGTGTTTAATCTAGCCCTGAGTACACAGGACTTTGAATTCAAGATGATTTCAGCACATCCAGTTTATAAAATACTGGCAACAATGATTTGAGTTTTGTATATGCTGTTATTTGTATTGACAAGTTAAAATCTACACTGATATAATTAGATGCTATTTCTCTAGAAATAGCAACATTTCTACAAGATCAACTAAATCATCATTAAGATCTGTTTCTAAACCTACCTACAACAGCCAAATCATTCATGAAGTTATGCAATGGATCAGATTATGAGTTAAAGAGTTTTAATGCTTGAAGTAAAAAACAAAAATCAAATTGAGCATGTTTCATTTATTCACATATAATTTGCTGGAAAGGTAGCAATTCAGAGTTAACTAGGATGTAACTAAATTTCTTCAGATTAATATATACTGTCTATAATAAGACAAGAATATTTTAACTTTTTCATATATATATGTACATATATATATGCACGTGTATACATATACACACACATACATGTATCAGAAACAACAAAAGGAACTACTGTCATGAGTAAAAGAAGAGAGGAAAAATAAAGTCTTTTTATAAGTAAGTTGAACTATGAAGTAAGTATGGTGACATTCTTCGTTACTGACAAGAACTGCTGACAGGTATGATATTTGTAGTGTGAGACAAGTACAGGTTTTTCTCAAAGTACAGAAAACCATGTGTTACATTAATGTAGAAAGGTCATGAGCCAGAAGCCTCTCAGGGTCTGAGCTACTAAGACAAAGCTCTGCTACTCTGTGGTGTAAGGATGTTTGAAGACATTGCTACTGAACTCATGACAGTGAGGAAACTTGAAAATCAAGTGACTACAGAAGATAAAGGAAATGAAAATCAAAATGTTTCAGAAAATCCGTAAATGAAGAATAGAACATTCAAAGGTCAGGAAATTCCCACCACATTTACTTTTCCAATAGAATGCTTCCAAATTAAATGAAGGTAGTGATGTTTTACTCCCATTTTCTTTTTTATAGCTCTACTTAATAAATTTCTAGATATAAATTAATAAAGAAGTCCATAATGTCTACATGGCAAAGGCAAGGGCAAAATCCAGCACACATTTAAAACTGAGAAGATGTCATTTCTGCTTAACAACAGTGCTACCTGGAGATATTGAGAACCATACCTTTGATGTCAGTAATTAAAGGATGTTCAGTTTTTCATTCCTCTCATGATAGTGCTCAGAAGACAAGCAAAGACACTGGATAGTGTTCTGATCCATTTTCATCTTCAGAAGAACTACTTATTATAGCCCATTTAGTCATGGCTCTGTGGCATCAATACAGTTAATAATTTCAAATGGTACAATTGAAAAGAATAACCTTAAGATCAAATAATAGTTCAGGAAGGAATCTCCAAAGGTCATCTATTTCAAGCTCTTGTTCAAGTATCAAAAGCATGAGGTCAGAACTATTTGCTCAGGGTTTGAAAACCTCCACAGACACAGACTGCACAAACTCTCTGGGCAACCTCTTCTACTCTTGGACTGTTTTCATGGGGAAAAAGCTTTCTCTTACGTTTGCTCAGAACCAGCTGTTTTTCAAACACTGTCCAGTGTCTCTTGTCCTTCTGCCATACTCCACAGCAAAAATCTGACTCCATCTTCTTGATAACTGCATCACAATATAGCAAAACTACTGTTAGATTCTCCCAAACCCTGCTTTTCTCCAGGCTGGACAAGCCCAACTGCTTCAGTGTCTCCTGTCCTGGTAAGGGCTCAAGGCACCAGCTCTCTTGATGGTCCTTCCCTGATCTACTGCCATTTGTCAATGCCCTCCTGGTACTGGGAAACCCAAAACTAGATACGCATTCCAGATATAATGAATGCTGATCGCTGGGTGATAATGACTTTTCACAGTCTATAATTTTACCTATGTTCCTGCCAATACAGGCCACGACGCTGTTGGTCTTTGCTGCCAGGGCAGACAGCTGGCTCATGTTCAGCTTTCTGTCCATGAAGATCAACAAGTTCTTTACAGCAGAGCTGCTTCCTTGCTGGGCCCCCACCAGCATTTACCATTGTGAAAGGTTAACCTTTCCAAAGGTGCAGCCTTCTGCATCTGTCCTTCTTGAATTTGCAGGGATGTCTCCTGATGAAATGTCAAACTGCAGGATACTTATTACATATAATACTTAAAAGTAAAAAAGTCAAGAAATTTTGTAGAACTGGGAATGAAATAAAATTGTATTTCTACTTACAAATTAGCATATTTGTTACAGAATCTATAACAAGATAAGAGGTAACAAAAACAGTACCAAAGCAATTAATTTGTACCTAAAAAGCGAGTGTTATTACAGTTTTTGAAATTTTCTGATTGTTCTTGTTTCAGTTTCAGAACTATAATAATGTAAATAAGTTTGTGCATTATGGTTGATTTTCAGATTATATCTCTCATTCTGTGCTCCTTTCCATGGTTTGGAGAACTTCTCATTGTCAGTCTTCACCCATTAAGAAAATTCAGCATAGCTGAGAGGCTTTTCACGAAATGGCCTGCTTCCCTTACGAAGAACACAAAAAGAAACCATGGCTGAACCTCATGCTCAGTGGAAATTTGAGGTATGGACAACAGAGCAGACTCAGGAACTGTTGTAACTATGATGGTGACAACATGACATCACATAGCCACATTTTAAAGTGAAAAAAATGTTGTCTTTAAAATTGTTCTTGTTACTTGTAAATTTTAGAACCTTCCTGGACTGCTTCATCAGGGATGTGCCTGGAGGGATTCCGCTTATGTAACAGAATGGATCATACCCCTGGAATGGACCCATAGAGAGCCTAGATTTTTTACATAATGAAATGTTGAGCTAGATTTATGCAGAGAGATTTCATAATAGCCAATATAAGCTTATGAGGCTTCCTAATTCAGCAGTACTTTCTGCTTTGTTGGATTTTTTGAAAGAACATATTTCCAGGAATGTAATACAAGTAATTATAATATGATAAGAATATTGTTAATATAAGCTCCCTTGCATCTTTTCTAAGGGAAACTACCCAGGGCGTTTTCTATGCAGTATACGCAAGAACATCTGAAGATACATGAAGTTAAGGAGTAGAGGAAATTAAACATTAAAAGATGGCGTGCTGTGAAAACAGGATTTTCCACTGGACTGGAGGCTTCCGCTGGCCTGGAGGCTGGCTGATGTTGTGCCCATCTATAAGAAGGGGCGCAGGGAGGATCCGGGGAACTACAGGCCTGTCAGTCTGACCTCGGTACCGGGGAAAGTCATGGAGCGGGTGATCTTGAGTGCGATCATGAAGCACTTGCAAGAGAACCGGGTGATCAGGCCCAGTCAACACGGGTTCATGAAAGGCAGGTCTTGCCAGAGTAATCTGATCACCTTCTATGACCAAGTGACTAAACTCTTGGACGAGGGAAAGGCTGTGGATGTATCTTCCTGGACTTCAGTAAAGCCTTTGATACAGTTTCTCACAGCATTCTGCTTCGGAAACTGTCGGCCTCTGGCCTGGACGGGTGCACACTCTCCTGGGTGGAAAACTGGTTGGATGGCCGGGCCCAGAGGGTGCTGGGAAATGGAGTTAAATCCAGCTGGAGGCCAGTTACAAGTGGGGTTCCCCAGGGCTCAGTGCTGGGTCCAGTCCTGTTTAATGTCTTTATCAATGACCTGGATGAAGGCATCGAGTGCTCCCTTAGCAAGTTTGCAGATGACACCAAGCTGGGTGGAAGTGTGGATCTGCTGGAGGGTAGGGAGGCTCTGCAAAGGGATCTGAACAGGCTGGACTGCTGGGCAGAGTCCAGTGGCATGAGGTTTAACAAGGCCAAATGCCGGGTCCTGCACTTGGGACCTCATGCCGTTGGTCTCAGCCCAGCAGTCCAGCCTGTTCAGGTCCCTTTGCAGAGCCTCCCGACCCTCCAGCAGATCCACACTTCCACTCAGCTTGGTGTCATCTGCAAACTTGCTAAGGGAGGACTCAGTGCCTCAATGATTGTAACTCCACTGCCAAATTTGAAGGCAAATCTGCTCAGAATTCCTCCTTCATAAATACAAAGGCTTCTTTAGTGTCTGGGCCCCAGCATTAGTCAGGGAACTCAATGTCTATTGAATAACTCCTGTGATACTCAGCTACACTGAAGAAATAACAGTTAAGGAAAATAAGTTGCTACTGTCAGGAAATAAATTCTTCAGTTTTTAAATTATGCCTTTGTTTTTAGAAATATGTACTGTTCAACATTTCACCATGCAATCCAGTTTACTTTTTATTATTTAATACTCCGCCACAATTCTAGGCCATTGTTAAAACCTGTACAGTGTACAACAAAGGAGTAATCCTTAAAGAACCTTACGTAAATGGGAATTTATGATTTCCAATAGATGAAGCTCCTTTTTACATTACTCAGATTCATGGATTGTAGGCAAGCCTTTCTGAAAATAATATCTTCTTATTTACGTATGGAGAACTTAAGGAGGCAAAGTCAGAATTCAAGGCTTAGCAACTAAAGCTGGCTTTTATCAAAAAAATTTAAAATGGTACAAAAGCAAAAAAAAAAAGATTCTGAAACAAACAAAAGGCAGAGAACTTCGTTGTAATTTTTTCGATCCATGCAATATTTTCATAAGAAGAAAAAAGGCATAGTCTTGTATGAATATATATATATATGTAATATTTCAAGAATATTTGGAATGAAATTCTGACTGAATTGTATGTGCCATGAGAAGAAATTATTGTGGTAACAAAGAAAATTAATTTGTATGCATATAAAGTCTGTTGTCACAAGTAAAAGGAGGATGTTGAGGTTTTAGCATGGTTTGCGGGGGCACAACAAAGTTACATCTGTTTCTAAGATAGTAGTGAGCTACAATGTGCCGGTGTGGTTAGCACAAAATATGTAGAGTGAAGAGACACAACATTATTTGCCTGAAGTGATAAGCTTACTGGGTTCTGTTCTGAGATTTGTGTATCACATAGATGCTTTGATCTGCTGCTGCTAGACTACTAACTTTTGTTTCAAAATTTGTCTGCCTTTAATCAAAAACGAATCAAATCTGCCACTACAACATTTTTAAAATCTGAAAAAATATTTATTATTTTATCATGATAGAAAACAGAATTCATTTTACAGGTAGGTCTGCTGGTAATTGTCAAACTTCACCAGTTTATCTTGTTTTGCATGTTGCGGTAGCTTTTTTGATACATGACTGTTTTATAACTCAAGCAGGCAACTCAGAATTTCATTAGAACTATCAACAGATGTTATTTATGCAAGTAATATACTACATCATTCCTACTTGGCTAAAAAGTAATAAAGATACATCAAAAATGTAAAAGTATTCCGGACAGAAAGCACTTCAAAACAAAGAGCAAAGGTTTGTGGTTCCCTATGAGTTAGCTGACTTGAATGGGACCATTTTTATTCTTAGAAAGCATAACATATTTGAGTGTTTTACTGAATCAAACCAGGGAAAGGAAGATTTAAATGTTTTGTTTAATCGTTACCAGGGTAAAGCCCAAAGCAGAAAATAATAGCCCAGAATGACAGAGCAGTGTTCAGCTATGAGTAGGTATTTTGGAAGTATTTACTGACTAATTGTGTTTCTAAGCTAGTAAGATGAAGGAGAACACATAAGGTTTGCTGACATCTTAGGCTGCTGACAGACTGCAAATTACTGAGTTCAGATAATCACAAACACCTGTCTGCTATGACCAGCCTTCAGAAAACCTGAAACTGCAGATTGGAAGAATGGGTACCACTGAAAATGGAGGATTAACCAGACAAGTCAATGTTGAATTCTGGAGGAATTAATTACAAAGAGAATTCTAAAATTCATGTTAAAATTTCCAATGAAAAAATACAGTTCCTATCATCTTATAGTTAGTCATCACTAGGCACAAAAGAACGGAAAAGCTGAATAAAACTGCAAGGAAACACAAGCTTCCTATGAGCAAGAAAATTTCTATGAAAACTATTCCAGAAGGACTTCCAGCAAAGCCAGTAAGAGTCAGAATGGATACAGAAAAAGAAACAACAGCTTCCACAGTAAATAGTGTTTCACCAAGACACCTCTTAATCTGCCGCAGAAGGTCACACCCGCTAGGTGTCATCTGCGTGATGGAGGAGTTCAGACAAACACCTATCATATGTGAAAACCTACAACATGTTTCTGTGGCATGTGGTGTCCTTTTAAACACTCTGCCTACTGAAAAACGACTTTTAGCTGATTACTGAAAACAGTCGTGTGAAACCCCACTGTAAATTCTAGTGAGTGCTGATATTCTGCGCAGACATAGCAGTGGAACCACAAGTGGTGTAGCACCTACCCTACTGCTTCATTTGGAGCCTGCTCAGTGTAACACAATGGGAGGGGAGGTTACTGGGAAGAAGCACCTTGTGCCACCCACACCTTTGGGCTGTGTGTGGTGCTGCACTGGGGAAAGAGCCTGCAGGTTTTTAGAGGGTGGTAGCAGAGCTGAGCTGTAATGGAAGGTTAGAAACAGAAAGGTTGGCGAACAAAGATTCATCACCTCTGGTGCTGACAAACACTTGGTTTTCATGTACATGATGTCCCTTTGGTAGCTCATCCTGAGAAAACAGTGTTTTCATTTACTGATTTTAATAGCTATGAATTGCAACATGGTTTTAAAAATTAATTACTTAGAACAGTTTATTTATTAAAAATTAGTAAATTGATAAACCATACACATTAACAAAAGGTGACCAGCTATATCTTAGCTGGTTTACAAGAACTGGATATAATTTATTCTTATAATAATTATTAATAAGCACACTATTGGTTCTATTTAAGTTTAGGAATCAGTTTTATTTAGAAGCATCATCAAATTATTTCATATGAGCTAACCATACCTTTCCCTGGTTAGGTTTTTTCTTCTTTTTTTTTAATTTAAAGTGACAGTGAATGTGCAAGTGAGATGGGATTTTGCTCTTGCAACAATAAACAAACAATCCTTCATCACAGAAGGGAGGTCTGAAGGTTTAATACATATTTCTTAACCTTTAGCAAGCCTTAAAAAAATTCCTAATGTTCACCAACTACAATTTTTCATACACTGATGTCTTTATGTGTAGGTTTTTTTTCCAGCAGTTGACTCTGCTTGTTCAGCTCTTTGGAGAAAGATTTTAATATCCTATGAAAAGGAAAATGAAAAGGTGAAGGTCATTTCATGTAGTAGCCTGATCTACCTTAAAACTTGTAATAATAACGGCTGTATTTCCATGAACTGAGCTTTCTAACCAGTGACTAGAAGAGTTTGATGAAAAACTAACTTCAGTAGATGTGTATTGCTATGAATTATAGTTTTTCTAGGTTACTTAATATTTCTTCAAGAAAGGCACTAAAAACAATGTTAACATTCACCTTAAATACTATGCACGTTCAGCACACTCAAAAAAACCCATAAACATACAGTGACAAGTGGAGACAGCATATTTTTCATGTCAAATTCTAGAAGTTACTGATGCATCACTAATATCACTGAGATGGTTTGCATGTTATCCACACAAATTCATTGATTTCAATGGTTTTACAAAACTACAGTAATCAAATTCTTAAAGTACACAGGGCTATTAAGCATCTGTTTAAGCTTACCAATAAAGAGAGGTATTAAGATTGTTGTTTAAACCAGTAAATGTTACCTGAAACAAAATCTTCAGTACAGTTTATTTCTTTAGTTGTCACATTTCATGCTAAACTTAAACACTTCAAGCAAATAGAAATAAAAGAAAATAACTGTAACATGTGGAATTCTGCATATCCCCATTTAGACATCATAGAGTTGACTCTTTGTACAGTTCTGCATTCTTTATAACACACTGTGATTTGTTATTTTTCAATAATTTTGTGTTAGCACTATACTCTATATTTCCAACTTCAGCAATACTACCCATTGTGTAAGTAGAATGAACAAGGAATTTGTAATTTTAAAAACTAATGAGCAGAATGTTTAATATAAAGGTAAACAGTAATTTAACTTTCTAGTATTGTCAGAAAATACCTTTTTCTTTTTGAAGAATAATTTACAGTCAGAATTTTTATAAAATAAATGAGTTAAAATTCAAATACATACACCAATGTGCATTTTTTGCTTATTTTGAAGATATAACCTCTTTTTAAAAAACAAAACTGCCTGTATGTAATGATGCCTCACATAACTTGCAAAATATTGGGAGCACTTCAATGAATACAGAACCATGTCAAAATATTTTACCAGTCCTTTGTTTTAGAAAGTAGGGCTAATGTTTCTCTTTGGCTCCAAGAAATACTTCAGTTTAAGAAGGCCTTTTCAGCACATTGAGTCAGAAAAAGAAGTTTCAATTCCGGCTTGACAAGAGTAAATTTTGCAAATAGAACCTTCAGCAAGTTCATTATCAGTACTGATCATTACCACACGAAGTAGATGAGGATCTCAGTAAAATGTAGTGCTTCTGGCATGATAGAACGTGAGTTTTATTATGAAAGTTCTAAATGTAAAGTACAAGTCTAAGTTCCTGTAAAAAATAAGTTTGAGAAAGCTACTGCTGATGATTGCAGAGCAAATGATATACAGAGAAACGTCCAACACTGTCATTGTGATCGTGTGTGGGAAATGGCAATTTTATGCTCTAGCAATCCACAGGAATATATTTTAACTATCAGGCTAATATCAAGA
Organism: Clamator glandarius; assembly: GCA_033459285.1. NCBI lineage: Eukaryota > Metazoa > Chordata > Aves > Cuculiformes > Cuculidae > Clamator > Clamator glandarius. Next base: position 869,332 of record JAUNZM010000106.1, read on the forward strand.
GTAGCATGATTGAAAATTGTAACCTGATGCAGGAAAGAGAGCGACAGAAGAGCGTTTAAGAATGTGTTAAGTGAAAAAAAGCTTCCTCTGTACAGATTTTATTTAAGTAACTGCTAGTTATGCAAGCAAAACAAAACCCAGAGCCTCAAAACACTGGAGAAATAGTACTCCAACAGATTTACTATGTCTATGTTAATGAACCAAACTCAATATTTCTAGTACATTAATATATATTTTTATAACTTTTAATGTAAGAAATAGTATTTTTCATGTATATTTGCATCCTAAAATTTTGAGATGGAATACATGATAAAAGAAGCATAACATCGGTCTTTTAAACTAAGTATTAAAACACGGAGTTAAATTTTCCTTCTCTTGCAAAATGGGACATTTAAAATACCACATGAAAAAGTCTTCTTAAGTTTCATAAATATTACAGCCACTGCCTATGAGTAGGTAGTGATTCAGCAGTGCTTTTTTTCTGTGAAAGCATCGAGTTTACTATAAACTATACAGTCCACATTACAAGCCTTACCAAACAGAATCTGCTTGAACTTCTTCTAGATAGAAAATTATATATGGAGTTCTGAATCTTTCTTTAGTTGTGTGATATTAAAGGGCTGCTGTGAGTATAAACAAGTTTTGTAATAATTGTTCAACACACTAAAAATTGGGGTTTTTTTATAAATATATGTTAATTTACATATTAGAAATACTGACTCATTGGAACTCCAGTTTGAATGAATATAAGTAATGCTACTGAAATGATTAACAAACCCAACAACAATAACAGCAGTAACAATATGACAATTCCTTACAAGGAACAAGCTTGATGAATGGGTGACAGTTTATGTGAAAGGTATTCAAAACATAGACACAGAGAAATACAGCTAATGTTTTTTAAAAAAGGACTATTCAGGATTTCAGAGCAGGTTAAAAAAGGTAACATAAAACTATCAAATGCATAATGGTTTTGATATCAACAAACTGAATGCTAAATATTAAAATACTTGTTATACTCAGTAATCTCACAAATGTCATCCAGTCAAAATAACAGATTATTGCAAGCATTCAGAATTCGGGAAGTAGAATATTTTTTAGATCTTTTACTTAGACACATCACAATCAAAATGCAGAGCTACTAAAATGTGGTGTTGTTTCTGTGTTACTGTACCTATGATTGTCCCAGAAGAGAAGGCAAAATTTGTAACAAGAAATAATACCAGGTTTGAAGAGGGGCCCCTAACAGACCACCCTTAATAGACCAACCTATGAATATGAACAACAGATGAAAAAGCAGAATTGCTTGCTTCTTCTAGCTGAATCAGTTGGTCTAATAAAAATATTCTCATTTGTTATTAAAAGTACTTAAAGACAATATAATTCAGAATGTAATGAAGTGCATTCATAAACACACACTCATATATAGGTGTGCTCTAGGTAGTCTAACGGAATAAATTTAATCTGATAAATGAAACGAATGTGTTGATAATAGCAGACTGCTTGAAAGTTCTAGTTGAAGCCAGAAAGATTTCTAATGAGGATAAATAAGATCAGATGGAAAAGTAATAGAATTTCTAAGCTTATTTATTTGTTAGCATTTGTATTGAGGCTACCAGAAAGGTTGTCATCATGTAGGATGACAAAAGACAAGCACATATCTCATCTGGAGATAACAGGCTTATCAAAGATTGTATTGGCTAAAATTGAACTGGTCAAGAAGATGCCAAAAGAATCTGGTGCCCAACTCAAATTTGAAAAAATTGTAAGCTAGATAGTCCATTTATATGTTTTGGCAAAATATTTTTTTTCCATTGTTTATGACTGCAGTAGTAGAAATATTTTAACCTTAGAAACCACACCCTAACTTGCTATATTTATCTTGTAAAAGATCTCAAAATAACAGCGCTGTGGTTGAATTTCATTTTTACAGAGACTTTTATAGTTTCAGAAGAATTTCTGAAAAACTAATTGATGCTAAAAATATTGTTTACTTTTTTTCAGAAATGTTTTGGGGAGAAAAAAGCTCACCTGTTCACCAAATATAATCTTTTCAAGAATTGTCAGACAAAAACTGTTCCTGGAGCACACATGCTTTTGACAAGACTCATTACCAACATAAAACAATAGCAACTGGGTCTCTTGGTTGTCTCTTATTGGTAAATATTACAATCTACTTTAAAGCTGAGTAAGATTTTGAGGTCTTAGCTCTTCTCCACTTACTCAGAATTTGAAAGCAAGACTGTGAAGTGTTGATTTCATGCATAAAACAGTAGTCTGTATTTACCAGTACAGTCAAGGAATAGAATCCTGTCTTTTTAAGTATAGAAACCACAGAGAACTATATTTGAGATACAGCCAGTATAAGCCCTTGCAAGAGGACATTCTAAGTATTACAAATGAAAACTAAAGCTCTGTGTCATCTGTCAAGAGGGGATATACAAGCATCAAATGAATCTCCTAAACAAGCAGAAAAATGTACTATTTGCACATAATTGTACCAATATGTCTTTGGTAGACGAGTTGTGGAAACTCTTTGGGCTACAGCACGTGCGCTGAACCCCTCAGCTACTGTCTAGATTCTTGTACAATAGATTCTCATCTACACTTTTCCTCATTGACTGACAAATTTTGTAACTGCCCTGAACATACACCACCAGCCACAAATAACATATGTGATTGATGACAGCTAATACAGTTTATACTACATGTATTTAAGCTATATAACATAGTTTCTCCTGAAAGTGGTACTGGAAGACTAGAAATTTTGATTAAGAATAGTCACTGCTATTTATATATGGCACTACTAAGTGTCACTTCATGTTCCATCACATTTGGTCTTCATGGGAAGCTGGCATTACATTGAATGCTGCAAAGTCAGTGAGATTTTTGTGTGAAGAATAGTTCTTGAGATGAACCACGTACAGAACATAAAGCTAGTTTAACAAAAGCTGTGGTCTACCAGAAATTCCATGAAGTTGGCAAAAATATTCAAGCTAGGAAATGCAGTGCTTGATTAAATAAAAAGGGTCAGGAAGAAAGAATGGAGAAGAGAAGGGGGGAATGGCCTACCATTCCATAGGTCTGCCTTCCCAAATCATCTGAAACATTAATTTAGCCAGGATAAATGCTCACATATAGTTATAATCATTGGTTGTGTTGTCTTTGCCTTATATTTCTGTTTTGTATCTCTTCCTACTACAGTAAATTAATTTTTAACCCTTACTTTGGCAGAGTAAATACATTATTTTATTATTTTATCTTTTACTAACAGTGATTAAGAGTGATAATAACAACTGATATGTTCTTCACTTCTTACAGATGATGAATACAATTAAGAAATAGCAAGTTACTACTCAAGTATCACGTATCTCGTTCAGATCTGCAGTCTATGGGATGTTATGTGGCTCTGGGGGTGATAATCCCAAATTTGTGTTGACTGTTTATGTTTGATCACTGGACATGTGAATGCAAACATCCATGCATCTTTTCTCACACCATTTTCTTACCCTCCATATATCATGTATTTTTGCCATAGTTCAGCATATTTAATAGGTTGATACTGTGCCCTAAACTTGTCTTACGTGCAACTACTTTAATGCACATTCAAATTTAAGTTCAGGTAACAGGGTCCAGAGCATGGTAGGGAAGAATATTTAAACCTGCACTACCTCTGTGTGCCCTTTTCTACACACTGGTTGGTCAGGGAAGGAATGTGTTCTATCACCTATCCCACAGTGTCATCCTATTACGAATATAATTCAATCAGGCTCCTTCCTATCAGCGGCAGGAAAGGCACTGCCGCACGTGACTAAGAAGTAGAAAACCTGCAGGCAGATACAGGTGAGCAAGACAGGTATAAAAAATAGGTCAGAAAACAGAACAGTCCTTGATGGATGGAGTTCTCAGGGAAAACAGAATTACTAATCTAATCTACAACATCCTATGCTGTATATCTCGTCTACATTTCAAATTATCAGTATGTAAATTAATTAAATTTACACTTATCAGATAATGCAATCTCAATATATGTACTTTAAAAGTTCTTGTTCCTAGAAAGCAATACTTACAGGAAGTTTATATTCTTGACATCTATTGATGAAGTCTTGAATGAAAGGATGCTTCAAAAGGAGTGCAACTGGAATGACTTTCAGATCTTCAGCGCCCAAGTCTTTGTATATTTTGATGAAATGCTTTAAGAAAAATAGTATGTTCAATTTATTGAGTGTTAAAAAGTATCTGGGGAAAAGCATAGATTGCAGCAGGCATTTATTTAACATATAATGTAAAAGACAAAGCCTTCTTTGAACCCATCAGCCTACCTTTTCATAGCTGCCTTCTTTTCCTTGAGTACTAAATCTATTATTATCTTCCTCTTTAATTCCTCCAGTATGAAACACTTTGAGTAGAGTGGCCACTGAAATTACTCCTTCACTTGTGTACTTCAAGACTTCTTTCTCATCTTTCAATAAAGTTTTCTCACTTGGCACTATGTTGGTATAAGGAAAAGTCTGAAAAAATAAAGCATAGGTGTAATACTTGGTGATAAACAGTCTGTCACTAGGTCACTTGTTTAAGTTAGATATCCATTAAGGCCTGGTGGAGTTGGAAGTTGGAACTCCCAACTTCAGTTCTTACAAAAAAAAAATCAACTCACACAAAATTATCTCTGAACTATAGGATGAAGGGATGGATCCTAAGAGTCCAGAAATATCCATAGTGTTTGCATTAGCAGAAATATAAGAAAAAACTGTTTCCAGGAATATAGCCAACATTCCACTGAGATAATATTCTAAAGTGCAGCACAACATAAAAAGGCTTAATAGTTACAAATTACAATAGTCTACCAAGAACTTTGTGTTTATATAAGGAATAAACATAATTCTGGATGTTCACATGAAGAAGTAGTATGAATTTTCTAGTCCAAATCAAGGAGTCACTGCAAGAACTTTATTTTTGCTGACAGTTAACATAGGTTCACCATCTCTCCACAGAAAAAGATGAGAATGGCTTTATGCAAGAAAAGTAGAGATTTAGTATAAAAAAGCTACAAAGTATCTTTCTGGTGATCTTAGTGATAGCCAAAGAGAAAAAAACCAAACCCAAACACTGTAGGGATTTGTGAGCACAAAGATGAGAAAGGACCTCACACAGGTGAGTGCTTTGACTAGATTAGACTAATTAGAGTAGTCTGTTAACAGCAGCAGGAAATTATATTCAATTGAACACACAATTTCTTTCTTCAGTAGGAGGCGAAAGAGTGCTAAGATTTAGTTATGTTTGTGCTGCATAATTTAGGCTTTAATATATGTAGTTTTCAACACAGAAGCAAAGCCACTGACCCAGTCTTTATAACACTTAGCAGCACTTAAGTTTTTCTGTCTCCCACTGAGCTATTTATATTTAGATGTGAGCTCTAGATAAGGAATAACAAAATTACTGAGACTTAAAACCTAAGCATTTTAAGTGAAAGGGTCTTTGCTATGAACTTAGTAAGATGTTTGCCAGATCTTCTCCTATTAACTTTGTTAAAGTTTCAGATGTATTTGGGGCTGGAGCACCTCTGCTATGAGGACAGGCTGAGAGAGACAGGGTTGTTCAGCATGGAGAAAAGAAGGCTCTGGGGATACCTTAGAGAAACCTTCCACTACCTAAAGGGGACCCACAAGAAAGCTGGGAAGGGACTTTTTACAAGGGCATGGCACGACAGGATAAGGGGGAACGCCTTTAAACTGGAAGGGAAAAGATTTGGATTAGGAAGAAATCAACTAATAATATTTGCTAATTTCCATTACCTGCAGTGAGAATTTGGACATTCGGATCACATGTTAACAAACACAGGTAAACAAGATTTAGATTCTTAATTTGGTGCAGAAAACTGATTTGGATGTCTCCAGGGACCTACATCTTTCTATTTGATGGAGCTTGACTCAAACATGATAAGGTAACAATTCATTATTTATTTTTTTCCCCTTTGTTGTTATTGAATATCCTGTGTGATATTTGGCCCTATTGAAGTCAACAGTGAAAACTCTTATTCACCTCAGTAGAACAGGTTTTCATTAGTTCTATTTTTTTTTTTGTTTAATGTTATTATTTAAGTGTACACACACGTCACACAGGGCATAAGAAGAAAGAAAAGATTAAAATTGTTTCCTATCAGCCTTGCAGTTCTAAGCACTTATCTATAAAAGATGGATATGAAGTCAAAGAGAATACAAACGTGAAAGATGTTCACTTAGCATCTAATTTTTAAATATTTCTACATTTGTAACGGGGTCCCCAAGATGAATTAGGCACACAAGCTGTCTATACAAACAACTATGAGACATGCATCAGACATAACCCACTTTCATAGAGCCAATTCACTGACTGAGAAATCAAGCTTGAGGGAACGTCAGTTTGGATTTTGCACTAAAACTTGCTCCTCAGAGATAGGTTGTTAATTCTAGATTGAAGGGAAATGCTTCCCTCCACCTATGACTCATAGTCTTAAGACGTCTTTGACACATATGTGACGATGTCCGTGCAGTTAGTTAGTCTTACTTTTGTCTCAACCAGAGAGACCAAATCAAGCAGAAAACAGAAGAGGGACAAACATGTTGTGTTGCTACCTATCCAATGGCCTGAGAGTTAAAACTTTCTACTTAAATATGGGACACTAAGTTCACATTTACTTTATCTAATTGGGAGAATTCTATACTCTCTTTCTTTCTAGGACATGTGCCATGTCTCTCCCATGGACAATTTAAAAACTTCTATTAATAACCCTCCAACCCCATTACTAATTGGAGCTAATTCTTTCCCCAATTCATAGATGTTTTCCCTTTCAAAAACTGTGCTGTGCCAAATAAAAGCAGGCACAGGTCAGTGCAATAATATATTTGTCACTTGAAGTAAAAAAATGTAATTACGAATATATATAGGATTACATCGTTGTATAAAATAATGTTTCTATACTGTTTCTGATGATCATAGTTGTATTTTAAGTATTAGGCAAATGCTAGAGTCACTGTGGTTGTGATAGCATAGTGAAATATTTTATTATCTAGAAGAGTGAGCTCTTCCCAAGGTGTGCACAGATATATTCTATGTCTCAAAAAAACCACATATATTTCAGTAATAAGTTAATGATGCATGCAGTGCATTAAAGGCAGACTTAAGTCTTTAGAAATAACAACATATTACAGAAATACTAGCAATGTTCAAAATGCTAAATTTGCTTGATGTGACAATACATTCATTATAGCTCTAAAAATTACTTTTAAAACTATTTAATATCTTACTAGTCATTAATTCTTCCAGTTCACAGGTAAACTGAAACACTTGAAAATAACAACAAAGGTATATATACTACTAAATATCCCAAAGAAACACAGTGGAAAAGAAAATAAAAACAGTAATAATAACAGGCTTTATATCTTTAGATAACAATACCATAAGCCATAAAACAGTCTAATTTCTGGGGATTAGTATCTGGACTTAATTGTCTAAGATTAGCTCTCCCCTTATCTGTACAACTGTAAAGAGCAGTCAACAGCAATATCTTAAACTTTCATTATTTTTTGTCAAGCAAACTTTTAGACTTTTGGAGGTATACTTCTGAGTATTATTACCAAAGTCAGTGGAACTATTTGCAGAGCTCCCATGAAGTCAGTAGGACTGCTTGTAAGGACTCGAGCTACCAAGGATAAGGAAATATACTGCAATCCAGTTTATTTATAATTTGCAAGCACAAGTACTATCCTCTAACATTTTATTGTAGAATTTTACCCCAGATGGAAGAGAATCTTCTGGTTTTCTACAAATGTATGTTCCAGTAGCAATGCTAAGTGCTCTGTAAACACCTTCAACAGGATCAGAATGGGAGGCAAAATAAAGTAGCATCTCAGTATAGTTCACTTCAGCAGGATCTTTGCTGGTATCGGCAAATAAACTGAAAAAAAACTATAAAGGAACAAAAATATGTAAATTAAGTTTTACAAGTGGCATTTAATTAGATACAAATGAAAGACTGTAAAGAAGAGGATAATATAAAGTAGTGATTGCTGATGAGTGATATCTTTAAAAATGTGATGAGGCTCTGTAAATTATGATAAATCGGAAGAGTGTCTGAGTCATTTAAGGAAACAGGAATTGCAGCATTTTCTTTTCCAGAGTGAGGACTTCGGAAAAATGAAGAGAAATTAGTGAAATCTTGTATCTCAACAAGTAGGTCCAAAACACTCTCTCATATTCAGGTGGCAGCAGTATTTCCTTCTTCCACAGAGACTTCCACCCGCTTAGACACAGGGATCACTTGCCTCCTACTCTTTACAAAGCTCAGTACTGTGTAGTGAAATTACTGCCTTCAAAGCAGAAAAGGAATAATTCAGTCTTTCTGAGTACACTATGATTTAGAATACTGAAGGAAAATTCCTAGATTCCTTCCTACATTATTTCTACTATATTCTGAAGCACCACCGAAACATTGCAGCAGTTACAGAAAAAAAAGGGACTCTCATGTGAGAATATTACGTCTCTTCAAAACACCTATGTTTTTAAAGTTACCTTTATGAGATGTCCTAGCCTATCTAAAGGCAAAGGTTCTGTGCAACTTTTTGTTATGTTTAGATCTTCATTTCCACCAAACCATAACCCAACCTGATAAAAAAGAAGAAAAAAGTAATTTATTTTGACACCTTAAAATAAAGTGGTCTTTATGTTCTATAATTGTTCAACAGATTAATAAGAGTTTGACTCCTGAATTGAACGAAGCTGAATTTGTTGTTTATATACAGTAACATCAGGATAATTAAGTAGCTCTTTGTACATTGTAACACTCTGGGAAGTATTAAGAGTGAAGTACAATATGAAATGACTCTGTGCTCTTGAAAAACGTGAAAATTAACTCCATAGTTGTAAACCTACACTGCTCAAGAAGCAGTATATGACACAGATTTTCTATGTGTTCTTGTTTCTTCCTATTACAGTATCCTTTGCTATTTCATAGCTTTTGTCCTAGCTGTTCTTTTGGAAGCTACTGTCCACACACTTCAATATAATGTAGGATAAGGCATGTCTCTTCCATGCCTGCCTGCTCCCAGTAACAAAATTAAGTGACTGTTTCCATTGTAACTGAAAGATTTTAACGGTCAAAGAAATGTCAGTATATTTCCTATTAGACTAACTGAATAATATGGAAAATTACAAATTTTCATGAATTGAAGATATTAATGAGAGATGCAATAATCTTTCAGTATGGATATTAAATGAAAATATTGTAACATAGTTATAAACTTCATTAGCCACGTCATTTTCCGTTCTTCAGGTAAAAAACTACATTCTTGATTATATAACATATTGCACTATTATTATCTGATTACTTTAAAAAACAAGACAATGATATGGAACAAAAGCCTGTTCCAAGAGATTTTTCAGGAAAGAAGAGAGATCAGTAAATTTCGTTTTCTGCTTTATCCCCAGGTCAGTTATCTGGGAAAAACAAGCAAATTAATAGCAAGAAAATACAACTACACATTGTCTTCCAGATCCTTTACCAGAAATACACCAGACGATTTGCTCTAGATGATAGAATTATATCATCAATTATAACAACTGATGAACAATTTTATTAAAAACTCTCTGCTATTAATCTTTCCTTAATTTTATCGACAGCACTGACTCATTAATTCTCTGTGCACCATGTTCCATAGAACATGAATCATTTTTTTCAAGGAAGAAATTCATAAGAAAGAAATGAAACAGGTATTGACCTTATAAAATTCGCCACAAATGGCTTCAGGAAGATACAAAAACCATTGCAATATGAACAATTCAGATATTCCTCATAAATAAATTTTATATTGGACTTAACTGAACTTAAATTTTATTTAAGTCTGAAAAATTTCGTTCCTGTTGTTCTCATAACTGTATATGCAAAACTTCCAAACCACAGTACCACTCGTAACGTGAACTGCAGGACCTCATACACAGCAGATATACAGTGGGTTTATGGGGTTTTAAGGGAAGAAAATTTTGGTCATCTTTTCAAACATGAAATAGGAGTGACAGACTTCTATTTGCAATATGAGTTCATTGTAGAGCAAGATCTCCAGAGCAATGCAGGCTGAGTTGCTTTGGGTAGCTTCTGGAGCACCTAATTTATGGGCCTGCCTATTTTGATCTCTTATGAAAAAAAAGCTTCAGCTTTGGACCTACCTGCATGTTTATGAACTTTTTAGTCCTTTCCAGTCTTCAAGCAACCATGTGAGACTGTAGGTTCAGAGTTATTGCTCCCATATAATTTGGAAGAACTACTGAAGCTAAGTCTATAAACAAATGAGTGTATACCATTGCATATTTATTCATTGACTGAATGTGAGCCAGTTCTGATCCAGAAGTGAGTAAATTAATTGCTTAGTAATATTGTATTTGAACTAGGAGCCTGTGTTAAAAATGTACATTCACAGACTGTGTCTTGTAATTGTTTGTTTATTTTTAAACTCTCACACTTCAGTAAAAATTACCACATCAATAGACAAAGAGATTGGATAGACCTGCAAATTTTGTTTTTAGGCTTTGCAGAATTTGTTTCTTTGCAAGTCTAGGGTGGTGTAAGTGCTGGCAGGCACTGCTGGAAGTTTTAAATTAATCAAAGCAGTTCTAAAATTTACAGACCTCTGGAATAATAGAGCCTCTACTTAATTTTTGAAGTAAGTACTAGGTAATTTGAAAACCATCTACAACAAAGGTTTTATGAAACGTATTTAAAACATTTTGAAAATTATTTTAGTATCACCAAACATATAAAAACTGGCAGAACTGTAGAACTTCATTGTATACATGCACACACATCTATCTACATACATGTGTGTAGTACAAAAGCCGAGCAAACCATCAGTCATTCTAAGTAGATTAAGAATTCAAGAATTAGAACTTTGTTAAAAGAAGAAAAATGTATGCGTAATACTCTTTCATGCAACTTGCTTCCCAAAAGACCTTGCTGAACTATGTGACGGCTTAAATAGAAGCTGTCTTTACAGAGAAGAATGGATCAAGGAATTTTTTACTTTTCTGTGTATTCAAGGTCCCAAAAGCAATCTTTATTTGCAAATATCCTTATTGGAAAAATTCTAGAAATATTTAATTAAATTAGAGCTGGTGAGCCCAAACTAAAATACTTATTTTTGTTTGGGGGAAATTTTTTTGTCTTATAGATACAGTGTCAAACAAGGTAATAGTAGTCAAAGTGCTCCCAGAATAGTTTCTTTAGAACTACTTTGAATTTGAAATTAATTCAGTGAGAAAGTAGGTAATGGAAGTAAAAAGTAAGTTTAATTGGCCTGATTCGTGGAACCATCAGTAAGACAGATATTTGTCCATCCGTTCTCTTAAGACAATTTTCATCAGAAAATACCTTCAAAAAGAAAAATATTTAAAATTCAGACTGCATTTCTGAATGGGAATAAACCCAATAATATGTAATTCCATCTACAGGGTTTAACAAAATAATATTTTTCAAAAAAGAATAAATTTATAACCTGCATATAGTATTCCTGTGTAACAAAGCCTGATCCAGCTGTATCAACAGACTTGAAGCTATGCAGAGTTTCAAGGAGCTGTGTCACAGATGGCACTGGCCAAGGCTGTGCTGATACTAGTAAGAATTTGCGCCAGTCAATAAATTCTGAGTTCACTGTGAATGCAGATGCCAGGTTTCGCAACTATAAAAACAAAATAATAAATATTGTCAAATATGCATGCATAAACATGGAATTTCTGTATTCTCTGTATCCTTAGATCTTTTTGCTATGCAGAATGGACATGGTTCTGCAGTTATATTTTGAAGATGGATGAAGGACATGCAACACTCAATAAAACAGGCCACAGACCACTCTCTGTCATTCAAGCTAACTGGCACACACAGTTGGTACCCACCTAAATAAATACTCTGATTCCCTAAACAGGAGTCTGCATCTAAGCTGCCTAAGAAATAACAATCTTTAGGATGTGTTAACCCCTAAATTATGCTCCATGTAGGAAAATGCTAGCAATTGAACTGAAAATTTAGCTGCATGAGTACAAAATTGAGTAAATGATCAGTCCAGTGCCTTGGCCCTATTATACTTACTTTTACAATTGCTCTGTTTGCTGCACATGTCTTTTTGCCACTGAAGATGTATTATGTGGATAGCAGGGTGGGGTACAGAACACAAGCAGGGGGAGATATGTAAAACCTCCTGACAGGGTGTTGGAAAGGCTGTATCAGGTGGAAGTAACAAAGCTGGCGCAGTTCTTTTCTGCACTGCAGGTGCAGTGAGAATTTACTAGTTGCCTATACACTGTCTTTTTTTTTTCCCATAACCAGATTTCCTTCTTAACAGGAGTGTCTGGTTTGCTCTAGACTCTAGTTCAAGGAGGAGGAAATATGTTTATAGGAATAAGAGCCTGTTACAACACAGAGTGAAACAATTTGACAATGTAGATGCCATCTGCCCTAACACTGTCAGGTACAGTGCCACTTCCTATAACCTGAAAACTTACTTGACATGCTATCAACTTGCTCACTGCAAAGATGAAATAGTTCAGAAGAGCTTGTACAGAATAAATACCTTAGCATACGCTACATGTATTTCCTTTTGTGTGTAATTCCTTGCTTTCACTATAAATGTAAATGCCTCATTTTAAAATGGTGCCTTTAAGGAAAGGAAATTCTGTTATTAAAATAAAAAATAGTACTTAAAAGAACTACAAGTTCTCACAGAACAAAGAAGATGGGATACACAGGCACATGTGTTCCACTAATAAAATGAATGTTTCACCCATAGTTTTCCCTACATAATTAATATCCTGTACTAAGATTAGATGATGGCAGCTGTGCCTAGTTTTCACTAAACGCAGTGGAAATCCATCACTTGTAAACTTTAAATCATTTTACTCATGGAATTAATCTGTGTGAAGCATACTTGAATAAAACCTGTTTCCCTCATGTAAAATCCAATTAAAATCTTCATGTGAATCATGGCTTAGTGTCAGGAATAATCATCAAGATATGCTAAAACAAATAAACCTTTTCATCCCAGAGGCTTACCAGCAACACTTGAAAGAAAAAAATTAATCAGAGAATTCAGTGATGGAAGATTTGGAAAGAATAGATTATAATTTTTCAGCTTCCTAAATCTGAAAATATTGGATAAACAAGTTTGAGGTCACACAGCTCCAAATTTTACTCTCCTAGCTTGGAATGAAGAACATAAACAGTCTTATTTTAACTCCTGGAATTTTCAACGGTGTCTAAGAGACTAATTTGAAAATAATAAATAAATATAGTGCTTACACAAGCATTTAATTTCTGGCACAGTAGCTCCCAGAGTCTTTCTCTAGTTGAACAGAAGAACTTTAAGGAAAAAACTACATGCCCTATAACTGTTATTCTTCTGACTTCACAGTAAGGACAATGATGCATCTTCTACACAACCCAACACTTCCATTAAAATGAAAACAGGGCTTAACTTACATCTGGAAGCGTTAAACTCATCCATGCATCCGGAAGGCAATTTTTTCCATGATTCAATTTAATTAAGTTAATAAAAATATCAATAAATAGATTCTTTTGTATATAACCTAATAAAAAAAGCAAAACATTAAAAAATTATATTTATCATTTTAAATAGACTTATGTTGTTAAAGGAAATCTATTTTTCATTTTAATGGTCATATGGAAAAATGAGTTATGTTGCTATTATGTACTATTAACAGTGGTAATATCTTTCAAATCAAATCTAGAATTTTCTCATTTAAAATAAATCTTGTGTTGCCTGTCTAAGAGAAAAATGTCAAGTACTTAAATACATTGCAATTCTTTTGATACTTGTCCTGATTTGCATTGTGACCACTACCTCATCCTCACACAGTCTATATTGACAGTTAATGAGTAGTTCACAAATACCAATTGCACACATATTTTATATATTGACTACCTGCAATGCCTTCTTTCACTGTGTTCAATTTTATTCCATCACAAATCTAGCTCTACTTTTGAAAGCAAATATCTGTTAGAGAATAGGATTGAAAACACAAAACACTGTCTGTTAACTTTGAAACAAAATTGAATTGCTTAAAAAGTTTCACAGAATTGGCTTGTGGGAATTATGCATAGGTCCATTAATTTTACCTTAAGGAAATCACAAGATGAAAATAAAGAAGTGAAATAAACCTTGTTTTTTAAAGTAGGCATGGATTCACTTACAAGCAAATAGAAACTTCAAACTTCACATACAGTATTAAAACACGAAATCATATATACCAAATTTTAACAGACAGATATGAGTCTGTTCATTCAGAAATGGACTTCTCTGGCTCAGTGAGGATTTACTGCAGAACCTCTAGCAGTAAAGACAAAAGACATCAAATAAGTTCAAGTTATCTAAATTCTGAAAAACAAAAGTGATTTGGTCAGGTTATGGTCACTTCTATAGTGTGAAAATTATAAGTTTTCAGATTACCTTTAAAAGCAAACGCAATCAGTAAAATACCAAAAGCACTTTATTTTTTTTCCTTTTAACAGCCAAACTTAGTGTCCTTTTGGAAAGCCACAGCTGAGCACATCCTTTAAGTTAAGTATGAAGAAAGATTACGTGGTAGGAATATAAAGAAAGTGTTTGGATATTCATTTCATAATGTCAATATTAAAACCAAGTCTTCAATTTTAATTAACAGATCTACTATCTCTGTAGATCTGTTTGCTTCCAGTCAGGAAAAGCAGGAGTAATACCCCCAGCTATTAACAGAGTAGAGATACCCTACACATATGCAAGCCAGCCAAGCAGGAGAAAAAAATAGATTTGGGAAGCTTAAAGTCTGTTTGGACAGGAAGAAGGAAGGAAGAAATATCTGGACTTGAAACCTTATGTCCTATTATAAATTTCAATATGAAAGCAAAAGCTGGGAAAAAATACTGGCAGACTGATACCAATAATCTCATGTCAACTCTTGAAGGTTTTTATCTGCTTTGAGAAGAAACATCTTTTAGAAATCATGTGAATGAGTCTGTTCACCGAAGAAACTTGGATTGTTGACTTAATAATTTTAAGGTAACCAGAAACCTGTATTTTGATGAGAACTTTGAGCTACAAGAATGATGCTTTCCATTAGGCACAACAAAGCCTACATCACAGAAATATCACAACCAGGAGACAACATAGAAGACTGTTCCCCAGGTAACTTATTACTGGTTCATGGAGAGAATAGGCTACGGTCCACGAAGCAGCCAGAGGAACTTTATGTTAAAATAACAAGAAAAGTTTTTACATCTTAACTGCAGTCTCAAATTGTCTACTGCTTCAACAGGAAAAGGCCAGCTACCACAGTTTTTATTTCGTATTTTACTATTAATTTCCCTTTCCACATCTGATCCCTAGTACTCTGGTAATCTAATTTCTTTCTTCTCTTAAGGTTCAGACTTTTTAATTCCTACTATCATTTCCCCACATGACAATAAAAAATGCTGTTTCAGTACTTCCTGAGTTTCTGTATTACCAAAATGTAATTGTATTCTGTTTTTTTCCTGCACAAATCTCCAAAAGGATACTAAAATCCTCATGTTATTTTTTGTGAGGCTACATGACTTCAGAAATTGATAGAAATGGTTGGACTCGATGATCCAGTAGGGTCTTTTCCAACCTGGTGATTCTATGATTCTATGATTCTAAAAAGTATTTGAGGCGCAAGGAAATTGAAGAAGTTGAATTAGGAGATGATGTCTGAAATGAAATTAATGGACCAGAGTCTAAAACATTAATCAGTATTTATAGACTTTGATTGGATTGTAGAACATGATAGAACACAGTTTTCAGGTAGATTTAATATTAGTTTATGTAAGCTAATGGCAAACGAATTATTGTGTGACACTTAAGTACTGCCAGGTGCTGTGTCTACCCATTTTTCTTACTGTGTGGTAAATGTGAAGAAACAACATACCCTTTCATTCACAGCTAAGCAACTTCCTACCTATTAATTGCAGAATTGCTGATGCTCTGTTGGGTAATTTCTTTTACCATATCACCTCTTCCTGAAATACCTGATGTGGGATGAGTGTCTTCAGAAAGTCAGAATAGTTAAAAAAAATCAAATGTAGCATGACCTAATTCCTTCTAATGACAAATCTAGGAGGAGTAAGGAGGTCTCAGAGGGAGGAGCAATCCCTTATAATCATATAAAAAAAAGATATCAAATAACCTTCCTCAATGTATTTATGGACATTTTGTCTACATTTAATGCATTTGTTTTATATTATGAAGCATGGAACTGCTCTTTAATTTTGGAATACATTACAAAACACATTGGTTTAATTCAGTGATTGCCAATGCCACAAAACTGTTTTATATTATGGAGAGATGCTATGAGAGGCCAGTTACACAGAAAGGGCTGAGAAAAGAATACTGGTGTCTGCAAATGAGGCTGTTCAAGTGCAAGGAAATAATATCCTCTGGGAAAGAATGGGAAAACAGTTCCCAGAATTGGCTTTGTCCACCTAAAAGGACTGGTGTCAAAACCCCCAAATCCAAAAAGAATAGATTTTTGTTGAATGTTGTAGGAGACTTATAGAAAATTAATTATTAAACATGTAGAAACACTTTTAATTAGAAGGGATAGCAAGCACTTTGACAGAAGAATTAGAATTCTAAAAGACTGAAAAACTGGAGAGATGGTCAAGAGCATTAAGTAAATTTAACTGGAAACAGATCAAAGTGCTTTGAGGAAAAAGACTGCCCAAATTAATACACTTACTACATTGCAGATAAAACCAGCCAGGAAAGGACTTCAAGCATACTGGATAACAGAATTAGAATTCAATGTGAACTTTACAAACTGGAGATACAGTCTGGTATAGAAAGGACAGTATCCAATAAGAATAAATGTCAAGGGTCACAGTAGGGTGAAATAATGAACCGCATAAATGTTATTGTGAGAATCTTGCTGACCAAGTAAAATTTCTGTACAAAAGGCTCTAGGGATTATGGCAGATTACAGTATCACAAAAAAGTACAAGGTAAGGCACTCAAAATAATCTTTGCATTCTTTTCAGCTGTTAAAGCTTCTGCTGGCATACAATTTTGGAATTTGCAGATCTAAAAGGGTGTGTGTAAACTAAAGACTGCCCAGGAGAAAGGAGCAAGAACCATCACAGAGGAAACCACGCCTTGAGAGGCAAGGTTGAAGGAATTCTGGTAGTTTGAACTCCAAAAGAAGATTATGAGAAAACATAGCAGTAGTTTTCCAGTTAAAAACAAACAATACAAAGAGGATAGGGATGGTCACCTCTGCACAGCTGCAATTAAGAAGAATGATAGGAAATCAGATTAGTTTGCTTCAGAAATATTTTAGGTAGTAGTAATCAGAAGGACACTAGAGTACGGAGGAAATCAAACCACATTAATCCTACAGTGAACTATATTTGAAGTTTATCAAAAAAGAACAAGGATCGATACTGGATACAGATGGTCTGACTAAGCTTGATTCCATTTTTAAACACAGGTGACTTCTTCATATACCTCTCCAACTTCCTGTTATAAAACTAAGATTTTACTAGTGTTTTTCAAAGGGCAATGTATTCATCACCTTCAATCCCAAAAATAAAAACGCAATGCTGCCTCTGGGCATCATTCAGTGCTATATATTCAAAATATTCTTTTGCTTGCTGCTTTGGTTTTTGTCTTCTGTTGTTGGACATCCTGGGGACACCTTTGCAAATTTTTCTGATCTCAGCATAGTTAAAACCTTCCATCTGAAAACTTGGGGGAAAAAAGTTGGTGTTTATGAGACTTAACAGAAAATCCATAGAATCAGCAATGTCACATATCTAATAAGGTGCTCTGTATAATATGTACCCTGTTGAATATATATCCTGTTGTTTATTAGGTAAAGTATAACTAAATATTTTTGTTATATAAGGCATGAAAACATTTCAATGATGGATTTTTTTATAACCAACCGTATAATGCACAATACTGACCTCATTTTATTATCCCTGCAGATTAACTCTAATTGACTGGACTAGCATCCTCTAATCATGCATGTATTCAAAACCTACTCAATTTCTGACATATTGTTTAGACCTAGAAGTAACATAAATATATATGCAAGACACACAGAAGACTATACAAGGGGAGGGGGATGTTGTGTGTATATAAATATAGTATACCTTCTGCAATTACTAAGCGTGTTTTATATTGAAAGCAGAGAATTGATCACAATTTTGGAAAAGGGGTGATCTAAAGGTTAATGACCTCAAATTCATTTCTTCCAAATTATTTCCAGTTCATCTTTGTAACTGTTGGATGAAATATGAAGGATCATTAAGGATTTTTCTTTAGCTTTCTTTTGATATAAAATATTGCTTTTGCTTGATGTAGAACTATATTCTGCCAGAGTCCTTTTCCTTGATTGGAAATTATCAAGTAGAAAGTTGCATTTAGAACATGTAGAACTGAAAAACTATGAAATCAGAAACTGCTCTGAACAACTGTCATTCTCACATCCTATGTAAAAAATCAAGATACATTATTGTTATTGAAACCCTCATTGAAACATCTTTAGAGAGAAAAAGGTGATTCAGGCTTTGAAGTGTATTAGTCATATCCTGGCTGTACAACCATTTGCTTTGGGAAGACTGATATGTGCAATTAATAATCAACAATGGAAAATGGATCTGTTCTGCCCCTGTAGGAAAGTCTTCTGAAGGAAGTCTGGCAAAAATCTTGGACAGGTCATGTTAAACCTCATTCACAAGAGAATAAAAAGTAGCAACACATACAGACACAGAGAGAAGTACGACCCAAAATTCACAGGCTATCAAGGTCAAGCAGTCATTTGACAGAAATAATGCTCTGATTTTCCACATGTTTATCAGAAGAAAATCAGGGTTTTCAGAATCAATGAAGCTTGTTGGACTATTAAAGACTAATAGTAAGATGACTGTTAACACCAGTGTTTATAATCTATTATGACTCAGCTAGAAGCAATAAACAATCAATATAAGTTATGAGTCATCCCTCTGTTCACACATCACCGAGGTAAGAATGCAATCCATTATTTTTATTCATTGTGTTCAGATTTGTAGAAGTTTGGTATAGAAGGGCAAATATAAACCTGTACTGGCAATTCAGCACTGAACATAAAGAAAATCCATATTTTAACATTGCAAAACATAAAAAAATGTAATTCTAACACTCATTAACTCTGCAAGGCATTCTGTTAAAGTGTTCATGTATGTTACAAGAAGATTGTGAAGTAAAGCTAAAGATTCTTATCTAGTCACTTCCATAGAGCATCTCCAAATCAAAGTCAGAGGAGAAATCTGATTTTTTTCATCTCTCATCATTACACCTCCCTGTAGTCTTCTATTTCTCTGCCAAGTAGTGTTCCACAAATTAACAGCTTTTTTGAGGTCAAATTTTTTGAAGAGTTCATCTGAATTACCATAAAGTCAGTCACATTTTCAGACATTAGTTTAGACTGCAAATGCCTCATGGTGAGTTTTATTTGACTGAAGCCTCAATCCGTTTCAGCTGAACTTGCCGGCAGAGTTAGGATCAAATCTACCAACGTTAGGATGTTGGGATACTTCCTTGAATAATCTGAGTTCCCATGTCAAGGTCTGGATGTTTTCAAATCTAAAAAGCATGGTAAAAAGTATAGTTATAATATCAAATATGTTTCCATAATCCTTTTCAGTCAATCAATAAATAGACATAAATGCAAGTTTCTTGCCTGTTATATAGCTCTAATTTCAACGTGCTCCATTCAATTTCTGCTTCACCTATTTTTACAATAGCAGCTTCTAGTATGGCTACACAGTGCTTAGTCAAGATAGACACTTCCTTTACACCAAATTCTGTAACAGAGGCAAAACAAAAATATCTTTGTTTTTAAAAAATTTAGAATGTGCACTTCAAGTAGTCACAATAATAGTTCCATACCTCATTTCCCTTTGTCAGGCTATAGTTTAAAACTTCCAGTAGTAGTTGCTCTGAAAACATCTTGATTTGGACCACAAAACCAATCATCTAGCCTCTTCACCAAATTACTTATGACTCTGGTTCATACTGCTAAAATATTTCCATTTCCAACAAGATGATAACCATGAAAGTACTGAATGTTCTCCATTAGGCATTCCTTTTGACGGGCTCTGAACAACACAGAAGACAAAGCAATACCTAATACTCTTCTATTGTATCCTAAGAGGCTATTATTCAGGTTTTAGAAATGCCAGACCTTGTTTGATACATGTGAAGTGTTTCCAGTGTTAACTGCATGGTTGCAAATATATCTGCAGTGGAGGAATTATGATCTAGAGGACATGTGACAGGATGTTGAGGGCTTTGATGACATCCAACAAGAAGCGTGAAAACTTGATATCTCCATTTTCAGAAGGAGATATAAAAGACCTTTGGCTTTCTGCTGGTTTGAGGCTTTTGAATCTCTTTCAATCTGGAAATAATAAATGTAGAAAAAGGAAGTGTCAGGTATGTGGATCAAAATTAGTCATAGCAATTAATTTTTCCTTGAGTTACACACAAATTTTATATCACTTACCTTACTCAGATGTAGAACAATTGCAGGATAACCTTTAAGGAGAATTTGTAGAGCTGTGTGCAGACGAGGAAACTACTGGCAGCCTCCAATGCAAGAGGGAATAGCTGGGCTTAACTTAATGGCTTCAAATGTGGCTTTGAGATTATTCTTATTTAGAGGTGAGTTATGATAAAAGAAATACAGATTTCTCAAGACACCGTTTAAGATGTTGTACAGCTGAATATTTTTCAGTGTTCTCCTGTAAGCCAGCTTTAGGCAGTGAGCAAAACAATGCACAGATTGTACACAGCGCTGAATTCCCCTCAGAAGTTTAGCTACCCCACTGTTTTCTACTATCATGACATCTGCCCCATCACCTCCAAATCCAACTAATTTTCTTGACCAGTCTTGGCTTGCCTAACTGAGCTGAAGATTTATTTGTAATGTTTCCTCAACTGCATTTTTTATAGTAGAAGCATCTTTTGGGAACAGGTTGAATACCAACAATCTGGCAATGGACTTTTCTATCGTTTGCAAAGTGCACGTAGACAGCTGCAGATGCTTTGATTACACTGTCTGTGACTCTAACACTAATGACAGAAAAGAATTTACATTTCTGCAGTTTCTATTTCAAAGATCTTCTTTCTATATCAGGAATGAAATACATAAACAATCTAGCTGACTTGTCATTTCTAAACACAGAACCAATATCCACTCCTTTCACATCATCTAATTTGCACATCCAGTCAAGGTCTGTAAAGGCATAACCACATCTAGCAATAGCACGTCATATTCTAAAAATGTCCTACTCTTCCTAATGTTACGGAATTCATGCTTTTCAACATCTGCTCATCAGAAGTTGTATCTGGTGAAGCTTTACTGGCAGCTTCCATACAAGTAGCCCAGGCATGAGCTTCACTACTCTGGTGTGTATTTATAAATTCAAGTTTGAAGTCATCAGTGCCAGAACAAAAATTATGAATATTTTCTCCCAAATCCACATTATGCTTACGACATGGTGCACAAAACATTATTCGCCTTTCATCATCATATTTTAACCAGGAGTATTTTGTTAACCATATTTTTGGAAACTGGCGATTTCTCTTTGTTCTCTGTTGTTCCAAATCTTTCTTCTCTTTCCCTCTGTCACCAACTTCTTGCTTGCCAGAAGAAATACTCTTGTTTTTAAATTGCTTCAGTGCTTTTATGGCTAAAATTTTAAAAGAAACAACTAAATATAAAATTGTTCTGATTTCATATATTATCAATTGTATTCTTTCTTTTTTTTATCCACATTCGTTTTGTTAACTTGGGACTAGAACAGTCATAAAAGGGAACAAGGAAAACTGAGATCTACTCTTAAATCTGTACAAGGCTACTCAGGACCCTTGTAAGAAGGTGCAGTCTTGACTCCAATCTCCTTTTGACTACCAGAATTTTGTCAGAATATGCAATCAGTAAAGGGCTGCAGTATCAATACATTTTTGAAACTGGAAAAAAACAAGACAGAGTTACAGAGTGGAATTCAAAATGATCTCACAGGCAAAATGTCAAAATGTTCTCAGAAGATACTACTGAGGTCATAAACCTATTTCAATGCCCATTACACTTAACAGAAATGTTAATTTGGAGCAACTATGTAAATACATAATCAAATACCTGTCACAGAATGCATAAGATGTTCTACAGCCTATGTAGCTGACCTGATCTTAAAATATGTCTATCAGCAGAATGCTTTTATTGCTGTTTTGAGAAGGAGAAACTGCATAAGCTTCACATTCTGTTCTCAAAATGGAAACATAGTTAAAGCATTGAAATTGTTCTCAATATTATTCTCCTGAATTGTTCTCAAGATGGTCATTCACATATTTTGTAGAAGCAAACATCATAAGCTCATATTTTTGAAAATTCTATCTCTAGATCTTGTGAATCTCCCACTTTGGGCAAGTAATTTGATGATTCTTTCAGGACACTGTTGCCATAAGGTCATGACTTTGAAAATAAAGCAGCCAAATAACTAAGACAAATAGCAGGCAGAACTGAGCCAATAAAACTTGAAATCTGTTCAACGGGAAACAGCAGAACCAAAGCACCAAGGAAATAACCCAGGAACAAGCTGACTTCTCACTGTCCTTGTGGCAATGTGTACATGAACAGGCAAAATTAATAACTACATTAAGATAATCACAGAAAGAAATGCCATTTCTGGTGCTTTCAAAGGTCCTAAGAAAAAGAGTCCTTGTACCCTGCTCTATTTGATTTTACAAGAAGGGGCAAATTGTCATGTATGTGTTTTACAACAAGTGAGAAATGCTTTTTCCCATAGTTATAATATGACTGTTTGACTGCTTCATTCTATTCTGAGCATTCTGACAGGCCATGGTATTAAAAAATGTTATGAATATGCTGTTGAAATACATTTCCATTATGAATGATTCTTTTAAAGAACTATTGACACCACATGGAGAACTTAACCTCTGAGCTAGCAGCTGTTCTCCACATGGATAGCAAAAATACACAGACCTTTAGAGAAGCTTTTTCTGACATGTGCCCAAGTATCACACCCAGGATCAAAAAGAGAGTAGGAGAAGCATTCTCAACACATAGTAAAGATTAAAACCCCTCCCTAATATTAGGCACCCACAAAACCACATGAGCAGAAAAAAGAGATCGGGCAGGATTAATGGATTTGCAACTGCACCCTATAGTGTCTACTGCTTCCTGAGGTATATGGGCACCTCTAGAAACTTGCTGCTAATTCAAAAAATGAGGTTCAAAGCAGATTCTGTGAGTGCCTGTCAGGGATAAGACTCCCTGTAAGAAGGACCTTCAATGTTACCAACATGTTTCAAGTTTTCAACTACAATAACCTCTCTAAAACGCATTATACTCATTACAACTCCTTCCTATAGTATATTCTTACCATGCTTACCTAAGGAAAGTTATGCAGTTGTGTTGCCTATATGTATATCTCTATAGCAATTTGTCTGTCTGCCAGCACTCCCTCACTGATAAACTGAGAATGGCAAATTTGAACCATGTTTGTGAGTAGGGTAGAGTTATGAAGGTCCTACAGATTTCTTTTAAACCTGTTGCAAGGTCCTGGAGAAAGATCCTCATAACAAAGGAAAGGAGATGACCAGCTTTTACCCACTCTGTGGATTAAAAACAGGTGTCAGTAAACCTAAACACAATATCTAGGAGATCTCCGCACAAGTGGAACACATGGCACATAGGCAAGGACACAGGGAAGAACAATGGGTTTTGGTTTTGGTTTTTTTTTTTTAAATGAACCTAAAAGACACTGAGAGGAACAGAGAATTGACTAGTGCAGGGAAACTGGAACATGGAAAAAGGTGGGATTCGTTACAGATGTACTGTGAAAAGATCACAGGACAGAAAAGGAAGGCAGTCTGTACTACTTATGAAGCAAACTCTTTGATATAACTGAATAACGTCAATGGAATCAAAAGGGAAACTAGAGTAGAAAAAGCTACATAAGGTAGAACTGTTTTTGATTAAAGTCTTTCAAAAATGAGTATCATTCAGCAATACTCAAGGTGCCACTGACAAGAAATAAAGAGCAATCACCATGTCTCAGTTATAAAGCACAGATACGACACAAAAGAGACTATGTCTTAATGACACATTCAGCAGAAAATCTTCATAGACAGAATCACAGAATCATGCAATAGTTTGGGTTGGAAGGGACCTTTAGGGGTCATCTAGTACCAGCCCTCCTGTAGTGAGCAGGGACATTATCAACCATATCAGGTTGCTCAGAGCCCCATCCAACTTGACCTTCCTTCTTTTGATGCCATGCTTCTTTTGATGCAGTCCAGGATATGGTTGGATTTCTGGACTACAAGTGTACATTGCCAGTTCATGTCCAGCTCTCAATCCCTTCATCCTCCAGATTTTGTTGATACTGAGGGTTTCCCTGACCTATGTGCAGGGCTGGGCCTTGCACTTGGCCTTGTTGAACCTCATGAGGTTTATATGGCCCGACATACTGAGCTTGCCTGGATTCCTATGGTCAGCATTCTGCCCGTCAGGCACATGAACCACAGCACTCAGCCAGGTGTCACCTGCAAACTTGCTAAGGGTACACTCTACCCCACTGTCTATGTCACTGATGAAGATAATATTAAACAGAACTGATCCCAGTTGGGACCCCTAAGGGACATGACCAACCACTGATCTCCATCTGGACACTGAGTTCTGGACATTACTCTCTGAGTACGACCATCCAGCCAATTCCTTTTCCAACAAATAGCCCACCCATCAAACCCATCAATTTCCATTTTAGAGAGAAGGATATCTGAGAGCGACGCTGTCAAAGGCCTTAACACAACTTCAGACAGATGACATCTGTTTTCTTCCCATTTCCACCGCATCATGGAAGCTCACTAGGTTGGTCAGGCAGGACTTGCCCTTGGTGAAGCCAAGCTGGCTGTCTTAAATCACCTTCCTGGCCTTTGTGTGCCTTAACATCACTAAGGCACATAACAACTCTATATGAAACTATTTCCCTAGCTGAGGAATGGGAACAAAGATACAGGTTCTAAATCTATACAGGGACCCAATAATAAGTAATTGTAATCTACATCTGAGATGAGAATTGTGTTAACAATTTATTCCTTTTTAATCAAAGTTTACCAAAACATTTGAAAATATTTGCATTCCCCTTCATTTCCACTGAGAAAAAGGTTTCCATAGCAATTTCTGACAAGAGATTTGGATAATGATCTATGCCTGCCATTAGATGAAAAATATAGTCTCAAAAATAGTGATTCATTCCCCTCAAGATTTTTGAGATACTCATCACTCTGTGCAGGTGGTTTTCATCATAAATATTTACTTTGCTTATACACTAATTATTACTGATTCTGGTATGTTACATGCCCAGTCTTTACTAATTAGCAAGAATTGGGATTTTAAATTTAGAATAGTAAGGTATTCCTGTTGCTGCACAGATGCAATGAGAGAAAAAGAGAGTTACTCAGTCATGTTGACTGAGATCAGAATAATTGGATATATATATTCAAGTGCACAGGAACATATACAAATGTTAAATATGTATTATAGAAGTAGTTGGATAGACAGATTTTAAAACTGTATTTAAACAGTCACAGGTTTCTTAAATTAAGTAATACACATGATTTAGTAAGAGACCTAACAACAAGTGGAAGTGAAACTAAGTCAATAGAATTATCAAATTTTCTGTTATCTGTAGGGATTAGTATAGTATCTGCTCTGGATGCCTGATGAAGGACTTTGTATGTCAAAAGTTTAGGTATTTTTAATCTATAGAATTTGTCTACTTCCTTTGCCTACAAACATAGTCCTTATTTTCATGTTTTGAAAAAAGAATATTGAAAAGAAATATAGTCTTAAAAATGTTACAATCCAAATAAGAGAAATTAGGGAGCTGTAATAAGAATTGAGAAATGAGATGAGGAATTCACTTCTGTGCTCACATATGAACTTCATTCCCTATTCACATCAAAGCCAGAACATGTAGGTTATTATTGTAAGCTCTTGAAATGTTTCTACAGAAGTGTTTGGGAAGATATAGCAGAACCTGATTATTGCTCTCACAAAAATGTTCTGTTGCAAAGAGAAAATCTCAGCTGAAATAGATGCACACTTTAAGACATCTATCTGTTCCAAATCTAGCAACGCAGTAAAACTCAACTGACAGGTCTACTATTAAAAAAAGAAACAGCAATGCAATTTGGCCAGTGGCTGTCCTCTACATTTGCCAAATCTGGAATCAGGTTTGTTCACGTCTTATCAGACAATTTCCTATGTTTTTAAAATATGCATTTTAAACATTTTTGGAAATTGGATATAGAAGTGTTTAAAGCCTGATTGAACTACATTTCTGATGAATAATTCATTTTATAATACAAACTGGAATGGTTTGTGAAGATCATGACTGGGAAAAAAACAAATACAATATAAAACTCCCTTGTGTAATTCAGTCATACAATAGAGAACAAAAGTTTGGGAATGAATCTCTTTCGATTTGTTTGGTAATGCAAAACACTACCAGAATCGCATTCTCTGAAGTACCTTTGGAAGGAAACTGGGAAATTCCAGATGCATGTTAACTGAACTGACAATAGATGTGGTCATAAGAAGAATACAGTGCTAAAGGAATCAAATGGGATGAGATAAAATAGATAGTTAGTTCATTTTGCTGATAAAAGCAGAACACATCCAAAAACACTATAGAAAAGAAATGAAAAAATGTGTTAGTAACTTCATTTAAGATCTGTCACAGTTCTTCCTATAAAAAAGGAGCACATTCCTGAGGCAACATATTAAAGTGCTCTTGACAGATTAATTAAAGGAGTTAGTGAAATTAACCAATACTGCAGGGCCACCTGGAGTTTGGGCAATGAATGTTGGGATAATAAAAAAATAATATATTAAGTATTTCCTTATCAAATGCAAGGCTGTGTCAGTAGGCGGGAAGGTCCAGCACATGTCGTATTTTTTGTCCATTGATGCTTAGAATGGTGAGTAACATGTTTCCATGGAGAACCAAGTGTGCAGGATAGAACAAAGTTGTCTATGATGAATCAGTGGTTCTTGAATACATTAAATTCCTAAAAAACACAAAGCTGTTTACAATTTCTATAAGATTTCTTTTGTAAATACTAAAGAATTTTTAGATATATCGACATTCCGCTTTTTTGCTTTCATCTGGCAATTTGTCAAACATATCTTGAAAAGACACCCTTTTGACATTTGCCAAATGTCCTTTGATAAAGGTGTTTACATACTTTTTTTTTTTCCAACATAATTTCTCCTTTGTTACTCTTTGTTTTGCTTCAGTTTCTGGGTAAAACTCTTCTTCACATAATTTCTTTACTGTCACAGAAAATAAATCTGATTTCGATTATTACAACAACTTTAGGAACTTTGATCATTACATAAGACAGAAACTGGATAGATTTATTCTATTTAACTAGGTAGACTTACCTTATAGCCTATCCCTCGTGTGCATGGATTTCCATTATGAATGCTCAGGGGACTGCTTAGATGAGGGAGAATTACAAAACTAAGGTGTCTGGCAACAAATCTAGATCTGTTTAGAGATTCTCCAAGATAGGGATTAGTTTGCTACTTTTCTGTATCTTCTTTAGAGCCGCTCTCTGCAGTTTCATTGCCAGTGTGATGAGTGCTTCAGTGGTTTTCCCTTTTTTGTTCAGCTAGAGACTAAATACTAAGGAGGTATGATAACAAATTATTGTTTCAAGTAAGATCCCAGAAAACATGTAACAGCATTCTTCTACTGTCTAGTGACTATTAAATCAAGATACTTACATTTTTGGATAGCTGTGCAAGTAATCTTGGGTAACTTTAGTGAATATATTCATAATACATAATCAAAAAGACAGTACTGTAGAACAGTAATGATTTAATTTGTCTTTTTGCCAATTATTATAAATGTACAAGGATAATAACTTGTTCTGTATTAAATATGCCAAGAATATTAGAATTTTTGCTACACAAAATTGTTTAGGTTCAAATATCTCAATGAATAAATTATTTAAAAACAAAAGAAAAACTTGTAAGTGAAACAAATGGTTAAGCTGGTGTCTGTTTTTCACCTCTATAGCACTAAGCAATAATTCCAACTGTACAGATTTTCAGTTTCACCTGTCATTATAGAATCACAGAATCACCAGGTTGGAAGAGATCCACCGGATCATTGAGTCCAACCATTCCCACCAATCTCTAAAACATGTCCCTCATTACATCATCCACCTGCACCTTAAACACCTCCAGGGAAAGCGAGTCAACCACCTCACTGGGCAGACCGATCCATTGCCTAATGACCATTCCTTTAAGCATTTTTTCCTCCCCTGGCAGAGCTTGAGGCCATTCCCTCTCGTCCTGTACCCTGTCACTTGGGAGAAGAGGCCAGCACCCTCCTCTCTACAACCTCCCTTCAGGTATTTGTAGAGAGCAATAAGGTCTCCCATCAGCCTCCTCTTCTCCAGGCTAAACACCCCCAGCTTTCTCAGCCGCTCCTCATAAGGCCTGTTCTCCAGCCCCTTCACCAGCTTTGTTGCTCTTCTCTGGACTCGCTCCAGAGCCTCAACATCCTTCTTGTGGTGAGGGGCCCAGAACTGAACACAGTACTCGAGGAACGGTCTCACCCTCTCAGAGAGAGAAAAACCTCCCTGTACCTACTGGTCACACCGTTTCTGATACAGGCCAAGATGCCATTGGCCTTTTTGGCCACCTGGGCACATTGCTGGCTCATGTTCAGTCGGTTGTCAACCAACACCTCCAGGTCCTTCTCCTCCTGGCAGCTTTCCAGCCAGATTTCTCCCAGTCTGTAGCTCTGCTTAGGGTTGTTGTGCCCCAAGTGCAGGACTCGGCATTTGGCCTTGTTAAACCTCATGCCGATGGACTCTGCCCAGCAGTCCAGCCTGTTCAGATCCCTTTGCAGAGCCTCCCGACCCTCCAGCAGATCCACACTTCCACCCAGCTTAGTGTTGTCCGCAAACTTGCTAAGGGAGCACTCGATGCCTTCATCCAGGTCATTGATAAAGACACTGAACAGGGCTGGACCCAGCACTGAGCCCTGGGGAACCCCACTTGTCACTGGCCTCCATCTGGATTTAACTCCATTTCCCACCACTCTCTGGGCCCAGTCATCCAACCAGTTTTCCACCCAGGAGAGTGTGCGCCTGTCCAGGCCAGAGGCTGACAGTTTCCGAAGCAGAATGCTGTGAGAAACTGTGTCAAAGGCTTTATTGAAGTCCAAGAAGATACATCCACAGCCTTTCCCTCATCCAGCAGCCGAGTCACTTGGTCAAAGAAGGCGATCAAGTTAATTGGGCAAGACCTGCCTTTCGTGAACCCGTGTTGACTGGGCCTGATCACCCGGTTCTCTTGCATGTGCTTTATGATAGCACTCAAGATTACCTGTTCCATGAATTCCTTGGTACTGAGGTCAGACTGACAGGCCTCTAGTTCCCCAGATCCTCCTTGTGCCCCTTCCTTATAGATGGGCACGACATCAGCCAGCCTCCAGGCCAGCGGAACCTCCCCAGTCATCCAGGACCGCAGGAAGATGATGGAAAGGGGTTTGGCCAGGACATCCGCTAGTTCTCTCAAAACTCATGGGTGGACTCCATCCGGCCCCATAGACTTGTGGGCATCTAGCCAGGCAAGCAAATCTCTAACCACCTCCTCTTAGATCATGGGAACCTCGTTCTGCTCCTCCAACCTCTGAGGTTGTGCACAGAGGGAACAACTTTCCTTACTATTAAAGACTGAAGCAAAGTAGGCATTGAGTACTTTAGCCTTGTCTTCATCCCCTGTTACTGTTGTGCCCTCTGCATCTATTAGGGACTGGAGATTCTCCCTAGTCTTCCTTTTACTGCTGATATATTTGTAGAAATATTTTTTCTTGTCTTTATAGTCTCTTTATATTTTTATAGTCTTCATATTGTATGTGTAATACCTGCTGTTTCAATCTCTGCTGAAAAGTCTGGAATTCTTACATGCACATCCATGCTCTGGCACTACAGATACAATAATATGCATCTCTCTAAAGGACAACTGTAAATATCTTTATGCCTGCATATGAGTTCATGCTCAAAAGCTAGTGGAATTTCTCCATAAATACGCATGAAAAGTATTTCTTAACAAATAATTAAATTCAACTTTTTTGTGCCTTTGTGATCTTATTATATGGCAAGAGTTGGATACAAATTGTAAGTACGTGTTTACACATTTTATTTCATGATCTTAGTGGCAATTATAATAAAATTATAACTATAATGTGAAACACTAGGAGTAGTGAAACCTTCTACAAATAGGTGTTCAAATAGTTTCCATCTCAGCTTAAAACTGCATAAATTAGAATCATAGAATCATAGAATAACCAGGTTGGAAGAGACCCACTGGATCATCGAGTCCCTCCATTCCTATCAAGCACTAAACCATGCTCCTCAGCACCTCGTCCACCCATGCCTTAAACACCTCTAGGGAAGGTGAATCAACCACCATCCTGAGCAGCCTCTGCCTGTATCCAGTGACCGTTTCTGTGAAAAATTTTTTCCTAATGTCCAGCCTAAACCTCCTCTGGCAAAGCTTGAGGCCATTTCCTCTGTCCTGTCCCTTGTCACTAGGGAGAAGAGGCCAGCTCCCTCCTCTCCACAACCTCCTCTCAGGTAGTTATAGAGAGCAATGAGGTCTCCCCTCAGCCTTCTCTTCTCCATGCTAAACACCCCCAGCTCTCTCAGCTGCTCCTCATAAGGCCTGTTCTCCAGCCCCTTCACCAGCTTCGTTGCTCTTCTCTGGACTCGCTCCAGAACCTCAACATCCTTCTTGTGGTGAGGGGCCCAGAACTGAACACAGGATTCAAGGAGTTATTTTATAACATTTACATAGCAGAATTAAGTTTTGCAAGAAAGTCTGTTCAAGCATTCAAAGCCTAAAGTTCCTATAATTAGAGAACAGGCACATAATAAACACAAGTACAAAGGAGAAAAAAAAATATACATCTGAGTTAAGACTCAAAAATCATCCAAAACGATTGGCACACATTGACTTGAAGAACATAATGGTTAATACTTCCATGAAATACTGTTTTCTTTAAAAAATGTGTTTAAAACAATACAGTTTCTGTTTTCACTGAGCACTGAAAATGAGTAAATGAGTTAAAGACTTGCTTTTGAAATGGTCTTCAAGCAAAATAAGCATGATACATACCTCTCTTTAAAACATATTACAGAGACATCTAGTACAGGAATATGAAGTACATGGTCTTGAGGATGCAAAGGCTGTAGCAAAAAGACTAAAACCTTTCAAGTGGTCTGGTATTTAACATTTTTAATATTCTGCACTATAACTTTGCTTTTGTATGTGACGCTGTCATTAATTGTAATGCAATATAGGTAACTCCATTTTTAATTCCAAGTTGGTAAGCAACAGTCTTTCATGAGTGAAAAAGAAAAACTTTTCTTACCTTTAGGTGCCACCTGTAGAAACTGCTTATGAAGTGTAGCTAGTTGTGAAACAGTTGAAATACCACTTCCAGACGTCTCTACATGTGGAACATGTGATACAGGAACAGGGTCAGGAATCACTTTTATATCACTGTTGATGAAGAAATCTGTTTCTTCTAAAGTCATTTCATATTGGATTTTGCTAGAACTCTCAATATGGTGTTGTGCAACTTCAATCAGCTTTTCAACACTATGAAAGTGTAAATGCAGAAAACAAAGAATATTTTTAATACACAATGTTAATAACATAGGTTCAAATTTTAATGTGTTTACACTTTGAGAGCTTTCCTGAAATAAAAATTACAAGTCCTCTGTGTGAATTATGTACACAGCAAAATCATTATGATACATACTCCTCTTATGACAGCAAGAAATCTTTTCACTGTGGTAAGAAATCTATATAAAGGCAGATCTATATAAAGCCACAGAAGCAACCTGATGGAAAAGCACTGAAAAACTTTCATTTTTCCATATATTTTATAACAGTGGAATGGACATGTTCCATCTGTAATTACCCTTCTCTCAACTGAGGCATCTCTCAATGCCTTTTCTTCTGTTCTGCCCCTAAATGCCTGCTGTTTAAAGCACTTAACTACAGTAGCGCTATGGAGGAGCGTAAGTGCTCCTGTTTCAATCATCACAAGCAAAACTTACACAGGGAAAGAAGTCAGTCGTCTAATGTTCAGCTAGGCACAGATTTGGTCTGGGGTGTTAGGTCAAAAGACATGCATGATCTTCTGTAAATATGGGGTCTTTGGTAGGTATTGTTTTTGTCAGGAGAACCAATAAAAGTGGCTGGCGGGCAGAGCCCCACCTCTTGGAGCTACTGCCTGCCAGAGCCTTCACACCCTACATTCCTGTCTTGTCTTGGGCTTTCTCTGGCATGAACCAGCTAGCACTGTTGCAGCTGCTCTTCAAAAGTTAGTTCAGGTCAGTAATGTTTACCAAAAAGCTAAGTGACCCCTTTCTCTAGCAGAGTAAAATACTTTAATAACATGAACAAAGGCCATTCTATGCTAGATGGCGTAAGTGTCAGAGTTGTCCAAAGAATATTTTGTTTACTAGGATAGAAAAATGATAAAGAACTTCTCTTTTTTAATGAGTCTTTAAATAATTTTGAGAAACGTTATATGTGGTGGTAATAAAGGCGTAAAACACAGCAAAGAAAATAAGCCTACAATCCAAAGTGACAGAAGCCACTGAAATGATATGGAGGCTTCTACAAAATGGAATAATTAGTTGTCTACTGATGCTTGTAAGTTTGCTGAATCTGTAGTCTAGAAAACCATTCAGAACTGATGACTACCTGTACTATTGCCTGCTAATTAAATAAAACAATTATTTTTTTACATTTTTTTCCAAGTTATTTGCTTCTTTATAAAAAAAATTATTTCCTAGCATAGTAAAATAAAAATATCCTGTTTAAAATTGGGTACACATTACCTGGACATTTCTGCCAGGAACCTCGATCCAAGCCACTTTTCCATATCTCTGTAAGTCTCTTCTGCTTTCATTGTTAACTCTTCAACAAATGCCAAAGCTTTATCTTTTATAAGTTCTAGTCGAGATTTTGTAGCTGCCTCTGTTTAAACAGTAATACCATAATAATTTATATACAAAATTTGACGAAAATTCTCAGTCTTGAGTACCTAAAGTTTTCACATTAACCTGTACTTAGGCAGTAAAAATACTTTATTTCTTATATACTTGAACAAATTATTTTTCAGAATCACCCCTATTGCACTCTATGTTTTACAAAAGTGTATCTTCTATAAGCATCAGAATTGAGAACATAACAAATAACCTAATAAAAATTATACAGAGGTGCAGGAGATGTTTAAATAGACAGTGGCATAAAACTAAATTAACATCATACAAACATTCCTATAAGCTTAATGATGCAAATGTGAGCATCCTGTTATGGATAAATTTTAAAGAAAATGCATCTAAATCATTATTCATATTAGTTACAATAACAGTTTGCTTTTCTGTTTTTAACCTGCAGCCCTTTAAAATTAAATTGTTCCAAGCTTCCTGCACATGACTATTTTACACCCTCAAATTCAGATTGTATTAGAAAAGATTTTGGTCAGTGAGCACTTAGAAAATAATCCACCTCTATTAAATTATGCATAGAATAAAACAGTAAAAAAAATCAGTCTCTCATTGAGAGGCTAATGCTTAAATAAAAATAAGGAGCTAAAAGGACAAAATGGGAACAAGTCAGCAATGTCCAAAGCAAAAAGGATGCTAGCTGGATGAAAAGGCAGCTAATATAAAGTATTGAGAGACACACGAAACAGCCATTGAAAGACATTCAAAGCCTTACAAAAGAATAGTAAGAAAAGAGGACAAGTAACTAGATATTATCTTCAAACCTGAAGGAAAATTCAGTGTTCACCTTGGTTTTTCTTCATATTTGACCTTCTGCATTACAGAATCTTTTAAACAATACTATATAGTAATTGGTACAGTGAATTAAAATTTAAAGACTGTAAAATTATTTGCATTACAGTGCTTATTCTATACTCTACTAAGTTCACAAAGTACTTAGGTTTGGGGCTGAAACTTTCTTTAGGCAACCAGTGTAGACAGATGGACCTTGAAAAGTGCAAGCCATGTCCTTTCAATGTCCTGTCCTCAGACACAGCAGAGTGCAACACTGCACAGTTTCTGGTTTGAGTAAGAAAGAGTTGATGTTCAAAATTTAAAAATTAGAATGGATGAGGTCTCACAGAGGATTATTTTATTTGATGGTAAAGACGGCTATTTCATTTGATGGTAAAGGTCTTAGGCAATTGAAAGTATCTTGGACCATGGAACAGATCTTCCTAGAAGCTATGCTAATGCACATGCCAGATGGGAAGGTGATCAGTGGCAGCCAGCACAGCTTCACCAAGAGCAAGTCCTGCCTGACCAACTTAGTGGCTTTCTATGATAGGGGAACCACACCAGTGGATATGGGAAAACCAACAGATGTGATCTATCTGGACTTCTGTAAAGCCTTTGACATGGTCCCCCACAATATCCTTCTCTGTAAATTGGAGACATATGGATTTGGTTGGTGGACTATTTCATACTATGCAAAAGTTAGCCCTGCTGAGGAGGTAACATATGTGATGGTGGGCTGGCCAACAGTTGCCAAACAGAATCTCTGACAGCTAAGTTCTATCTTCCCTTTATTGAGAGGTCCTTTTCTGCTAGTCTAAATCTATCTTCAAATAAAGGAGATTTCTGTTTTTCAGGCCTCTTCTTCTGGCTTAAATTGACCCTGAAGTTATTCAGTAAGGAAGACAAAGAGACCGAAAGACTGAACAATACTTAGTATTTGGAAGAGTCTGTCCCAAAAAAGGTTTAGAAGAATAAACACAGATTATGTGTCTTTCTGTTTGAATCTCATGCATCTTGCAGAAGAGGGAGTCAGAAGAACATCAATTAAATGAACAGTTGCCAGCAAATTATTTCCCAGACCAAAACATTTCAAATACTGAATTTAATTCAATTGGGAACTGAAGAGTGGCTAACCACCTATATGAAACTTATTCTCTCATGATGAATATGTGCTTAGTCATGGAAAATGAAATGAAATAAAACAAAAGAGAAGGAAAAGAAGAATGAAAACCATATTTCTATTTTAAATATACTTACGACAAAAACACTGATGACTACCACCCTTATAGATTTCCAAATTTCTCCAGACACTCCTTTTTCCCCACTCCTTATTTACCCTCCCCTTTTCCCAGGAAGAGTTTCTGTCTAGTTCTGTCTATCACACTACTTAAATTATCCCCTAATACAGGTAACCAAATAGCAACATACCCTCATGTTTCAAGGCACTGAAATACTCTTGCTTTATTTTAAGCATTAGTTCTTGTTTCTTTAATTCTTCTTGGTTTACAGGAACTTCAGCCACAGATGCAGCAGGATGTGGTCCTGCAGGAAAACAGACCCCTCTCAGTCTCTGGACTTCGCTAGTAAGTTTGTGTGTCTGTACAGAAGCACTCAAAAGATAGTACATTTTTTCAAATTAAAAATGGCACTTTCCACTCTACTTAATGTGACTTGATTTATGAGAATACTCAGGAATCAAAACATATTTAGATTTCTTCAAATGTGACAGACATCTGCAAGACATACTAAAATTAACACTGCATAGAATTACTCTAGCCAATACAACTGTGTTAAAATTGGTTAAATAACATCGTAAAATGTATTTCTGAATGGAAATTCATGATGGAAACAGGTATGACTCTGTTGTGATCCTAGATGGTCAAAACACCCTAATGACCCTAAAATCTGTTTATGAAAACCAGCACATAAATAAACCTCTTTTGAGGTAACTGTATTGAATGGCAACTGTTTCTTCTGAAGAAAACTGAAGTTTAGCAAAATGTTCTAAAAATGATGTTATATCATCAGTAATCATCACAGCAGTGAAAAGAATAATAATGGTATTTAAAGAAATTATAATATATCAGAAAAAAGAGAGATACTTTATTTCATGCCTTTCTAAACCATTCTGCTAGCAGCTTTTGCAGCTTGTTTTAACTTATGTACCTGTGAATAGTCATGGTAAGGATATTTTATCATGTTGTTAAAGACTGAATGAAATTCTGCAGTCACAACACTGACTACTACTTAAAAATACTAAAATATTTGTAACTGCTTTGTCCTAGAAGAAAAGCAGATTGAGCTGTTTCAGAAAATACTAATGGCATCTGCATGATACATAAGGTCAGCATAAAGCAGTCTAATCTAGATGCGATAATGTTTACATATGCTAAGTTGTAACACGCAGTTACAAGCCTATAGCTGTATTCTAGGGAATTTTCTTGCAGGAGTGCTCATGAAATCAAAGTTGATACTCCAGGTACAGCTACATCTGTTGATACATCATCTTCTACTATGAGGAATGCACAGCTAAATTGCAGTTGCAGTCCTGCCACTTTATAGTTTTGTTATTTCAGGTAAGTCATCTAGTGCCAGATCTGAAAAAAATATTTAGTTTCAAAAACCAGTCCACAAATCCAGCCTAGCCACTTAGCACATAATAGATGACAGCTCCTGAATTTTTATCACACAGAATCACTAGGTTGGAAAAGACCCACAGGTCCATCACAAAGCTTTTCCAGAAATCTGACAACCTGCTGCTGTCTTGGCTGGACTAAGAAGCTGAGCACACACTTAACACTCCCTGGGGCTCACAAATCAGCTGTCCACACGCCTAGGTATTTACAGGTCAGTGCCCATCCACTATACTACTAGCAGAATTAACAAGAGAGAGAGTATTGACTACAATGCAAACAACATGCCTGTCAAAGAAAAACGTCATGCACTTTATTTGTAACAACTCTGCAGTTACATCTTTCTCACTTGGGAAGGGAGTACCTGCTCTTCAGGCTACCCGCCCACCTGCAGGGCCTAAGCCCCTCTCTGCTATGCAGAATGTCTTTACAAAGGCGGCAAGGTTCAGGCTGCTGCAG
The DNA here is from genome assembly GCA_033459285.1 of Clamator glandarius. Classification (NCBI taxonomy): domain Eukaryota; kingdom Metazoa; phylum Chordata; class Aves; order Cuculiformes; family Cuculidae; genus Clamator; species Clamator glandarius. The sequence continues at coordinate 906,413 of JAUNZM010000106.1, forward strand.
GGTTTAGGCCGCCAGCCTCACTTCCTGCAGAAGCCACATCATTTTGCAGAAAGAAGTGGAAGTTACTTAAACCACTACCTGCTCAAGGAAGTGTTTATGAAACAGCATTGCATGCCAGGTTTCCTCCTAGCAGACCCCCTGCATTGCTAGGCCTAAGAACAGGAGTTTCTAGGCTGACTCTTTCGAAAACATACGTTTTATCCTCATGTGGTTGGATAGATTCTTGCAAGGCCTATATACAAGACCCTCCTCAAAGGGAGTCTGTTCTTTGTTAGGGTATACATGCCATTAGATTTTATGTTGTTTATTTACACTGTGATGGACTTTGATAGATCCATGCTAATATATGTCTAACAAATTAATTCCTAAGTATCTTGGGGTATTGGATAATTTACCCATTCTATTCCAGTACTTCTATTTTAATCTTTGAAATATTTTGATTTATGGATGGGAAGTTGGTAGAATTTAGTGGAATTGTATTTAATTTGATTTGATAAACCAGTTCTAAGTCTTTAATTCCTTAACATTGTATGGCCATAGATTAACACTTACTTTCTAGGTTTGATTTAGAATATTTATTCCTACATAATAATAATAACACCACATATGATTAAATAAACACAATTGCCATTCAAAAGCCTCTGAACTTCTTTAGCATAACCGGCTTCTCACACTGATATGCCACATCTGACATTTAAAAGGAGGAATTAAATCCAAATAAACCATCTTTGCTTACTCTTTCCTGTATCACTGACATATTTACATTTCAGTAATTTCCAAGCTCTGCTAAAATAAAGTCTGCAAATACCTTTTTTTTTAGTAGCTGATTTGGAAGAAAGTTTTTTCTTATCTTTGGCACCCTTTCCAGCAGCTTTGCCTGATGTCATCTGTGACTTGAGATCACCTTTCAGTCCTAGCTGCTCTTGTTCTTCCTCTGTTTCTCTAGACTGTATTTCAGCAGTTACCTTGACACCACAGTCACACATAGTAAAGTATGTAATATCAATACTGTGCAATTACTGTTTAAATAGCCTGTAAATACTGAAAGTACTCTCTGAGACATATACATATAAATAAAACAAAGGAGATATTTTAAGTTATTAAATTGATTACATTTTGATTATTAATTAAAAAAATCTACATGAAAAATGCAAACATTATAGCCCGTTACCTGCACTCAAGGCAAAAGTAAGAAATGTGAGAATCAACAGTATGCAAAGCAAGAGTACAGTGATGCTGTAAGGGTGCAGAAATTAACTTACATTAAAATGACCAAAGGGAAAAGAAAAAGTGAATCTACAAATCAACAACTGAAAAGCCCACCTAATTTACTTCCAGCAATATATATAAAAGAATGTGTTGTGAAAGTTTTGAGCAAAATTGCATTACAGGATAAAACTTCTATTGAGGGGAAAAACAGAGAGTTTCTCATGGAAGTAGATACATAGACTCATCATTCAAGGTATTTGTCTCAGTGGCAAAATGAAAGTTGGTTGTAAGTACAGAGGTGCTAGAAATACAATAAATATTTGGTTTCCAGACTTTTCCTCTTGGAAACGCAAGCATATTCAATGGAAATATCAGTAGCAGAGCAAGAGGCATGAAACAGATACCCAGTGTGAAGGCTGTCTGTTTTGGCTGCATAATGAATGGGAGGCATTGACTGTCCAATACAGAAAATCTTAAGGAAATAAAACGTTCCTTACCATATCTGATACTGCTGTTACTGCTGTTTGCCATGCATCAGTAACAATATTCTCATCTTTCCCAGAAGTGGTCACTCCATTTTCAGAAGTAATCTCATCCCTAGAACTCTTCTGTAGAGACACCTTGTTTTTTGACTTCACAACATTTATTTCTGGAGAATACCCTTTCTGAGAAACTAGAGGAATACTTAAAAATAAAATATAAAGCATAATTCATATATCTCTCTATAAAAAGTGTTAATTTATAACTATATTGAAAAATATATCAAGAGAACAAGTGTTATTTTAAAAACTTGCCAGAGCAACAGAAAGGGGATGAACTTTCCTTATGAAAAAAAAGAAGTAAAATATGTGGATGACAAGAAAATTGGCTGCTTTAACTACAAAGCCTAGAGAATAATAAAAGATGTATAAAACTATAAATGACTGTGTGATCTGCTGATATATTCCACATTGGATAGAAGCACAATCACATTATTCTGATGGTTTCTAAATGAACTGCAACTATTAAAAAAACAGGTTTTGTTATTGACAGCATTTTTTATATTCTTAAATTATTTACTTGATTGTACATTTTCTTTAGTATGGCATTAGGATCTGGTGCCTTTCAAGGTTGCTTTGGCTTATATTTGTCATTATGCAGCCCATTTAATTATGTTTGCCTATACATATTTTAAACCTATTAATGTTCCATAATCATATTCAGCTTAGTTATGTGAGGATGGTGATGGAAACTTTTGGCAACACAGAGGGAAGTAGGAAACATTTCTACATCAGATTTCTTCCTAAGGCAGCTTTTAAGTTGTTTTATAATTCAGAGCTGCATTCATGAAAATGCAATAGGAAAATCAGGAAAAAATCAGGAATAAGTTAAACCTATAAGATGATTCATGATTCATTATTTGACTCCAATCTCTAATTAAAAATTCTTATTTTCCCATCCTTTGAAATATACACACATATATTTCCATATACACCTACAAAGACATCAGTGCATTGTATATGTTGACATGCATTTCTACCTTATTGATTTATCTTCTTTCTCCTTTACATCAATAATATCTAACAATGGGATTCTAGTAAAATCTTGACTGTTATTTGTTGGGATTTTTCCTTCCATTGCAGTATAATAGTCATGAAGAAGCCTTTTTGTATCTTGGAAACGATCCACTTCAGCCTCAAGAAGAAAGGACAGAAAGGTTGCAATTCCAAACAGGCCAAATCAAATTACTGTTACTTTTCTAAATACAAGACAGCAGAAGCAATTGTAAGTTTCAGGGAGAACAACAAACATCACCATATGTGCCTGAAAACTTAGAGTGTATTTAATGCATAATTCCACTTGCATTGACAATGTCTTCACACAGGTATTTCTAACTTTTAATAAAATTCTTATTGTTAGGAGAAATTATTTATGAAAATGTTTGATGCATTAAATTTAATTACAATATATTTTGAAGTACATGTACTTCTATAGTAGCAATTACTGCAGAACCAACAAATTATAGGGATTTTTTTTGTAAAATAAGTAACACTCTTCCTAGCATAAAGTAAAAAGTTAAGTGATGGAAAATATTTTAAAAGCCATACAGTTTTTCTGGAACAAAGAAATCAACAGACTTAGTACACCTAAGTATCTCGAAGATCTTTTTGTGTGAATTGTCTTAGAAGAAATCAAGTATGATTCAAAAAAACACTTAACACCTGTCATGTTTGAGTTATTGATACAGGATGGTGTTATTTTCTAACTGACAAAACTGTACTAAATATTCATGGGAAAATGCACAAAACCACATTCACAAAACAAAGGATAAAACCTTTGTGGTGTAAACCAACATTAATCCATAAGTCAAGGAAAAAAAATCTTCTAGTATAACAGCGTTTACACGGAAAGGTGGAAAGAAATCTGATAAACGGCATTTATACAAATCTATATGTTTATACAATAACAGAGCCACCTGGGGAATATATGTAACTTCCAACAGAAAAACCCACAGACAGAGAGCTTAAGCCCAAAGAAGCCTATTTTTGGCTGTTTCTCAAACAAAGCCATACCATGAAGATACAGTTATCATATTTTTATTTACATGCTTTTAGCATTAATAATTCATTTATTTGGACTATAATATACTAAGTAAGTAAAGTAAAAATGTTGCATTTTTCTTAAGGAAAATAAGCTTATATATGGGTAACATATATCTGTGATTTTAAATGGCTATTCTGCCTCTTGACAGAAGACAGGTCAAATTAGATTCACAGTGAACATCCTCTGAACTGCATTAATATGTCGGTGAAACCTTGCTAGAAGACAATTAGGGTTGTGAATTTTACATGACTATAAAAGCAGAAAATCACAAGATTTAGTCTCAGCATTATTAGTATAATTTGGCTCCCTTATGCATACAATTTAACATATATTTTTTAAATACACAGTCATATAGATATCCTAGTTACAGGATGGATGTTGTTTAGTCAGTCAGCAGTTACTTGATATTTATAGTGGAATCATATAATCACAGACTATTAGAAGGAACCCATAAGGATCATTGAGACCAGCTTGCATAAATTCCAGTATAAATATTGTCCCACTACGTAAATATTGTCTTTCTTCAGGTGGTGGCCTTAAGTCTTTACTTAGGTCATTATTTAGACTCCTTGAAAACAGTTATTGAATTCCTTACTATAGCGACTGACTACTTCACAAACTTCGCTTAAATTACCACAACACTCATGTGACATTAGAGAGTGGTTCCCTTGTTTAATAAGCATACAAAAATAACATAGAGAATTAATGGGCAGGAAGCGCATCCTAAGCTGCTTAGGACTGATTTTTCAGTTAAAGTAGCATCACATGGCAAGTGTTTAAAGCTCTGTTTTCACTGCTGTCTTTACAGTTGCCAAAACTTTCATAGAGTGGTTGCTCAGTTTACAGAAAAGTCTATTTCAGCCCAGTGCAGCCCCATGCAAAATTTATGCACTTAAAACAGAAGTCACAGGAAAGTTTCACTTTCCTTTAGGAACTGAAGTGATTAATGGTTTGGCTGAATGAGAGGAACTGGGGAAAGAGAGATCCAAAGAATGAAGATGGTCTCTTGAAAACTTTAAAATTAGATGTATGAAAGCTAGGTTATATTTGAATGGATTTGCTCAAGAGCAACAAATGACACTGCATTCCAAAGAACACTCCCTGCAGGTTTTCTTCTAGTCTGTAGGTAAAATTTCAAGCCATATGGATGAGGATACAACTGAAATAAATCTGTGGCATGGGAAACACTGGACAGTCTTAACAGCAAGTGGAACTACAGCAGCAGTGAATCATGTAGTTTTTAAATCAAGAGCAGATGTCAATTTGATCACAGAAAGACAAACAGCTTTAACATTTCTGATACAAAACTCAGAAGATTCACTGGGCTGATAAAACTGCAAAAAGTAGCCCTATACACTGCAGACTGAATGTTGAACAATAATGACAACATTTTTCTTAATCTTTCCTGCCTGCAAGAACAGTTATAAGTATAGAATATCATCTGCTTCTAGTCTCTAACTTTCTAGATAAATTCAGAAGACACATGAATGTCCACTTATTTAATTCTCAGTCCCTCACTTACTTGAAACCAACCACATGGAATTTCTCAATAGCTTACTGTCTTCAAAAGCTATTAATTTTTCCCTTTCATCACAGACTCTGTAGTAGAGCCATACCTGCATAAGTGAAATGAAATGGTTAATTGCAATCCCCCGACAATCTGGTAACCAGCCGTCATTCATTGTATCAGTACGTTCCTGCTCTGCTTCTTCTCTTTTACTATCACAGATATCCCAGAGACGATCTCTTAGGTCCTAAAACACAAAATGACATGTAAGAAATAACTATGAAAGAAAATTTAAATATATTTTTAGTATTTATTGTGTAAAATTATTTTTTTTTCGCCTGTGCGAACAGCATGTTCCCATTTGGGGATTTTCCTTTATTTTTATAGATGTCAAAGCTTGGTCATGAGTTATGTGCTTAAAGACAGCTGACAGAAAGTAGCTTTACAAACATGCCAGGCAGAAAATCCAAAAGTATGAGATGAATGTGTAGGAAGAAAACAAGAGGCCTCCTTGCTTTCACCAAGAAGAGAGAGACCTATCCAAGCTAGACAAAGATGTGAGGATATGAATAGCTAAGGTCCCACCTGCAACAAAAATTTGCCCCTTGAATGGCTGCTAACTAATTCATTTATAAGAAGAATACTCTTATGAGATGTGTAATGTGAAACATTCTGAGAAAATTACATCTGAGTATTCTTCCGGTTTGTACAGCCCCATTCTATTTTCCTTTAATGTGGATGGTTATTCAACTGGTAACTACATTTAATAGCAGCAATATGTGGTGCGCTGACAGCACTGAGGACCTACTAATCCTGTTCCCCGCTGATACCTCTGCATGGAAATAGTGCAACAAACCTCTATGTAATAATAAGTACTAGGAAGAGAAAACTGCTATTTTATGCAGTGCTAAGGTATGAGCTGTCTGTTGGGCTCCAGGTAGTTCTATCCCACATGATCTTTTTGGGATAAAAAGAAAAGGTGCTCCGGACTACTAGCTGGGTAGTGAGGAGCTCAGGCTTCAGGTGATAAATGAGTCTGTATTCACCAGGTCTTGGTCTCAGCCGACTACATCAGATTCTGTTTCTCTCCTCCCATCCAAAGACTCCAGTCAAACCCAGTTGTTCTCTATTGAACAAAAGCAACAGGGAAGCTGACAGATAAGTAGCCTTGGGCTACATAATGAATTGCAGTTGCACAGATAGAAGGCATCTGAGGTGAAGTCTATCACATATTCATGGTTATCCCACACTGTAGAATCCCACACACAAGGATATGCAACTCAATAAAAAAAGATACAAGCATATAACTTATCTGTTTTGCAGTGGTGGGTTGACCTTGGTTGGCCCACCAAGCTGTTCTATCACTCTACCTCATCAACTGGACAGGGGGAGAAAATATGCTACAAATGCTTTTGGGTCAGGATAAGGACAGGGAGAGATAACTCACTATCACATGCAAAATGGGCTTGACTTGGGGAAATTAATTTATTGCCAGTTAATAACAGAGCAGAATAGTGAGAAATTAAACAAAACTATAAACACCTGTCCCCCACCTCTTCTTCCCAGGCTCAACCTCTCTCCTGACTCTTCTAACTCCTCTGCTGCTGAGCAGCACAGGGAGGATGGGGAACAGGGGTTCCATTTATAACACTTTGTCTCTGCTGTTCCTTCTTTCTTATGCTCTTCCTCTGCTCCAGCATGGATGATGTGAGACAGTCCTTCACAAAGTCCTTACCACAAGCTGCAGTGCTTCATGGCCTTCCAGTTGAATACCTGCTTTTGTGTGGGATCTTCTCTACAGCCCACAGGTGCTGCTATGAGTACACTCTGGTGTGGGCTCTCCACAGGCTGCAGCTCCCTTCAGGTCACATCGAGTTGCTCTGGCATGAGGTCATCTAGAGGCTACAGGGCACATATCTGCTTTACTGAGGTTCCAAATGGGCCGCAGGGAGACAACCTGCATCATCTTTTTCATGACCTCCAGGGGAATCTCTGCTCTGGTGCCTAGAAAACCTGCTCCTTCAGTGAACTTGACTGCAGAGTTGTCTCTCATGTTTTCTTGCTTCACTTTCATAGAGGTCATGCAGCACTTTTTACCCTTTCTTAAATACGCTATCACAGAGATGTCACCAGCATCACAAATGGCCTTGGCTTTGGATGGCGCAGCTTCATCTTAGAGCCGGCTGTACACCTCTGTAGCATCCCTGCTACCAAAACTTTGCCACATAAACCCAATACAATACAAATAAAACAAATGTGTTTTGTACAAACTGATACACAGTTCTTTCCAGTACCTTCCTGAGACACATAAGAAGGAGGATTTTCTGCTTTGCCCTCCTGTTATTCAAGATACAGTTTTGATTTACTGCAAGCACTGGGCATAGCTGGAGAGGGAGACCGTAAGGTATCTTCCTCTGGGAAAAGATAAAAGCATCCTTTACATATCTTTTTCGCTCATACTAGTGTTCCTTATTTCAAATTGAAGCACCTTCTCTCTTCCTCTCTCCTTCTATTCAGCTGAGTGAAAAAAAAGATAGATGCATGCGCTAAGTCTGCTCCTCCAAGAAGAGCAGTGGGACTAAATCACTGACCATGTTCAATGATAGCAATGGAATGTGAGGGAAGCTGGGAGAAGTTACTGAAAGAAGATGTAGCAGAGATGGGCTGCTGAAGGGCATTTTATCCATAGTGAGAGTTCTGACTTTGCATCTTCAGGATGCCGAAGCCTTGCCTACCCTTTGGGCTTTAGGCCTTTTAGAGATTTTTTCATAAATCACAAATTGAGTGGATATTTACATTTTCCAGTCAATATCAAACAAATCTGGTTTTCAGATTTAACAGCTTGGCACCTTCCAGTGTGTACAGAAAGGGTCCAGCTGAGATGACAGAGTTGAACAGTCTGGGAAAGCTGAAATGTCTGAGGAAAAACATTCCACAAATTCCACACATTCTAATTTCTTCTCTCTGCATCAAGGAAGGATAGGTAACAGAATTCTAATATTCAGGAGGTACAATGTGCAGGGCTTAAAAGTGTAGACAAAGTATCATCTTTGCATTCACCCATAGGTTTGTGATCTACACGGGCTAGAATGGGTCACTCAACACCAGAAATACTGGGAGTCATGTATTTACTCCAAGCTGCCTCACTTGCTGTGCTTAGCCTTACCACAATACCTGAATCTCAGTACACCATATGGAACCATCCTTCCCTTTTAATGTAATTTGAAATGGACAAAGTCAAACATGGATTTCTACTATGAGTTAAAGGTCAAATTTTTTTCCTTTTAGCTTTCTAAAATATAGGAATAGCCTTTCTGTAATTCCATTTAGTAGAAATAAGGAATATGGATGATGATTTTTTAGTCCTCTATTTTACTCTATTGTAATAATTCTATGGAAAAGGTAGTCCATGACGTTTTCCATTGCAGTGAATTCATCCTTCATTCCATCAATGCTCCATTCAATTAACAATATTGCCAGTGTTTTTTCCCCTTCCTAGGAGCATTTCCTGGTATGATTTCAACTAAAAAATAATGTCTGTTTTGAAACGCGAATCTGATAAATTCAGAGATCACTCTGTTTTCTACCTATGTTAAATTTGGCCCTGAATTTGTCCGGGCCATTACTCATACATACTTCTGTGATGTATGATCTGGCAAAGATCTACCTGAGTCAAAAGATTTCAAAGAAATTCTCTGTAATTTGTATAAGTCGGTTTTAGTAGACATATATTACCATTTATGACTTATGGAAAAACTAAATGACTACCAAGATCCCTTAGAACATGACAGAAATGTCCAAGCTTTTGAGTAAAAGGTCTGAAAACCTTATAAAGTAAAGAAAGCAGAGAAATATTTACTGTCAGAATTCCACAGTATAACCTAAAACTGAAGCAAGACAGAAGAAAGAAATGGCCAAAAGCAGAAAAATAATTGTGAAGAGCATTTTATACAGAAGAGGAAGTGAAATAGTTAAAGCTGAGAAGGGAAAAGAAAAAAATTGTACATTATATTGTTCATGTTACCCCAAGCTTATGTACACTTTAGGGCATACTAGAACTTTTGACATTTACTTACGGTAACTCTTTGGTGTAGTTCTTCTTTGGTTTCCTCATCTTCTCGCAGGTCATCAGCAATTGAATTAAAATCTGTCTGCCACTGGGATACAAACTCCTGCTTAAGGTCTGGACATTTTAAATAAACTTGAAATTTTTTTCTGTAAATTACAGTAAAAATAATTTTGGTGTTAACTGACATAGAGAATGCCAGAGGAAAAAGACAAAATATTAATGTTAATGTAATAAGCTACTATTTCTACTCACCTAATGTCTGCTAAGTAAGAAATAATGGAGTGCTGTTCATCTCTTAGGCATCTGAGTATAGTTTTGATGGTATTCACATATGCATTTTCTACCATTTCCCAGTAAGGTACTAGAAAATCTGCTACCTCCTGTGAATATTTTAAAAACATTAAAATTAACAGACACATTTCTTGGCAGCCCATTTAAGTGTAGCATTAGACAATACAAGAAAGATTATTCCATGAAATCTTATTGCTTACTTTTTTTCAGGACTTATTTATTTTGATTTGCAACGATTTACAAATAGACACTGCACTACCATATAGTTTTTCCCGGGCATTTCTTTGGAAAAAAGAGACTGTACTCAAAATGAATGGGAAATTACAGCAGAATACTCCAATATCTGTGGTTCCAGATACATTCAAAACTAGGGGAAGAAGAATGACTACTTAAGTATCAAAATTTGGTGGTACACAACTGTTCAAAAACTGGTAAAAATCTAAGCTGACTGTCTAGCCTTGCCGAAGTGACACTTGACTGATCGACTGCCATGAAATGCAAAATAAAGCCCATGGCCAAAGGAAATGTAGCATACTGAGTTATTGACTTTAGCCACTCAGAAAGAGATTCACAGCCTATTCAAGCTAAGTCACGAAGGCAAAAATAGTAAATATTTGGAAAGGAATTACAGAACAAAATACAAAGCATCACTACGCAACTTCAAGTCTCAACACTGCATGCAGTCCCAGCTCCTCATCTCAAAAAATTTACAGCAGAACTGTAACACAGATGGAAGGGCAAGAATTGTGATTGAATATACAGAACACCTCCGCATAAGAGCAGTTAAACAGATTACAACTGGATTGGAGAAGCAAAGCAACATTGAAAAAAATGAAGAAGGCAGATGTAACAGATGCCTGTCACATCTCAAGTATCTCCAGAGATGAGTATTGATTACAGCACTATTACTCATTGTATTCCACAATAGAAGAATTAGGGTCATCAAATAACCCAAGCAAACAACAGGTTTAAAGCAAAGAGATAGAAATATTTTTTTTTCAGAAAGAGCATAACTATATAGCCTATACCAAAAACTAAATTTCACCGAAAAGAGCAACTAGATACAAGAAAGGAAGAAAAGTCTACTGAGGGCTCTAAACACAAAGTTATAGCTATGAATTTATCTCACAAAACACCTAAATTAGAGATATTTGGGGGCTAGGAAAATGTCCTCAGGGAAAACATGTTAGGAAAAAAGTATCCTAGGAGAAAGATCAGTGTACACTCCCCCCATTCCCTCTACAAGATCCACTACTGGCGCTCGTCAGAAATAGGGCATTGACTCAGTCAGTTTATGCTCGTACTTCATAATATTAAAAACTATTATTATTTTGGCATCCATGCAGTATTCTTCATCATCATTGTGGAGAACTTTGAAGAAATAAATGACCAAAATTTTAAAGGATCTTTCCTGATCCTACATATTTTTGGTAACAACTGCTATATGGGGTTTTTTTAGATATTTATAATATGTACTGGGGTACCTTTCATTGAAAAACATTGAAGAGAGCAATACACAATGAGACAAAATATTTAGGAAGAATATGTACAAAATATTGAGAAAAATATATACTTCAATATCTAACACTTAATCATGAATGAATGTACCTTGGGAAGCGGTTCATCTACATAAATCCATTCGGCTGATCCTGGTTCAATTGGTGGTGCCACAGGAACAGGGGGAAGTAGATCTTGAGATGTAACTGGAGGAAGTAGATCTTGAGATGCAACTGGTGAAATCTTTTCTCCTGGAGATTTTTCTTGAGCAGATCCTTTTATATGAACATACAATTAGTACATTCAAATTTATTTTAAACATCAATAAATGGAACTAGACATCTATGGTGTTCCGATAAGTTCAAGATAATTTATTCAATATTTCATAGATCGTGCGTGAGAGAAAGAAACATGTGAAAAACTAACCCAGCTATAGTCTTTCCTATACCATTATACTATCCCTTATGGTGAAGATGCTAGCTATAATATTTAAACTATGAAGAAAGGACTGAATTCAGTAAATCCTTAGTACAGGGAATTTAAATTTATCCAGTTGACTCCTGTAAATATTTTAATTTTTTTCTCAAATTATCTTTGCAACTATGTGAAATGGGTCCATATCCTCTGAAAGGCAGAAATATAGAAGAATAGTTCAGAATTCCGGTGCAGTTCTCATTGTCTCATATATCCCCAAAGCCTTGCAGGGCCAGTGAAAATGGGTGTTTCGGTATAGTATTATAATTTAGCTATTAGTGTTACTCATAAAGTGCAAAGTCTTTTCATAATGAAATGTAGAAAGTAGGAACAGAAAAACTTACTTCTATCCTGTTTTTTGGCAATTTCTTCCATTATAATTTTCTTCACTGTCTCACACACTAGACTTTCTTCTGCCTCTGCATTGACTTTCACTAGAATATTTTGATGGACTGAAAACCATTTCTCTAATTTTGGCCATGCATCTAGAAAGCCTGAAATTCTACAAAAACCATATTAAAATATAAAATTAAAATCTAACTACTGAAAAGTAAAACATTTTCCCAAATTAATAAACAAAAGAAAAAACAAAACATCTAATTCAATACTAAAACAAATCCAGACAATATTTTTTGCAAAGTAATACTCCACCCACATCCCTTCATTTTTAACATAGGAAACATTTTAAAATCCTAAATAGCCTTATTTGTTTCTTATTCTTTCCTGTTACAAGATAAACTTTGCTTTCTTATATCAAAACCAAAACAATAACAGTCAATAACATAATAGCCTAAAATACTTAACAGCATTAAATATTTAGAAACTAAATTCATTCTTGATTTTACTATCAATTTAAAATTAAACATCTAATGATTCGATTAAAAATGCTCTGCTTTCTAAATGTAAAAGTGGAAATTATAATTTTAGAAAATCTCTGTCTCAAACCAAGTGCATTTCACTCAAGGGCAGACACATAACACATGACACAGCTCCAATATATGTATGTTTAGATATATATATGTGGTGTATCTATATGTATGTATATATATGTAATCTATTTGTATGGTTCATGCAATATGTATCTGAAGAAGAAATTCTCCTTAGAAGAATAAGTTGGAAAAGTAAAACACATTAATTGTTATCTTCTGGGGTTATTTATATTTTCCCCAAAATGAAAGTACTTATTTAGGCTCCACATTAGAGAAACTCCTAAGTGTAATCTTAACGTTAGGCGTGCCAGTAGTATCATGGATCATATATGAGATGCACACTAATTACATGCCTTCACACCTGGCTGAAGCAACTTGTTCGTATTTCATGTAACATACCTATGCAGCACCTGGTACCTGGCTAAATCAATCTCCTCTCCTGGGATTCCATCATCTGAATTTTGATTGTTGTCCTCCTGTTGAATTTGAGATGACTCTAATTTACCTGCCATGTGAAAAACAGTATACATGAGGATATGGAGACAAAGATAATTGTGCAGGTAGATATTTGCCCTAAGTAAGATAATTAATAAAAGAAATATTTCAATGTTTTTTTGATCTTACATTTCTTCTTTTAAAAAAGTATGCCAGGCTTCCTAAAAGCAAGGAAAGGTCACAGAAAATCATAGAAGTATAAAATAAAACTGGAAAGGACATGAAGACAGAATCTTGCATCTTTCTTTGCTTAAACGCTGGGCCAATTATAGCACTAATATTTCCTGATGGATGCTTTGGAGTCACAGAAATATCTCTGTTTGAACAGATATGAGTATTTGTGCAGATAGACTAGTTCAGGCTTATCTATTCAAGCAGTTAGAAGGTATTTTCCCAGTCAAATCTGAATCTAAAAACAAGATAGATTTAAAAAACCTTTATTGAATAGAAACAAGCCAGTTCTTTATAGATTTCTGGGTTTATTTCCTTGTTGTTTTGACTTTTTCTATCAGCACATTACATCTTGTAAAATAAATTCTGTTTGGATTTCTGAGATTACATCACATATTATCACATTTTCAAAGTTTTTTCAGCAACACAAGGTCTTCAGATGAACAAGAATTTCAAGTGTCTAAAGTTTTCTCTTCACTGCATTGTTAGCAAAATCTCTAATGATTTTGCCTCATGCTCAGTTCTACCAATACATAAACGGTGTTTTAATCAAGCCACATGCCATGTCAGTGCTGTAGTGAAAACAATAAAGAATCTCCTTACAATTTGGGGACAATAACATGGGACACATTTATGAAAAGAACTTGTATTTTGTCAGGGTGACTCATGAAAAATGTGTGGGCTGGTACTGAAACACCCCCTAAAAAGCCTTTGATAGTCTGCCACTTTTGGTCAAAATTGACTATTTCTGATTACTCACTGACTAAAGACGAGACAAAGGCTAGAACCTACAGGGGATGAATGTTGGTACATCCCTTTGTTTACTTTTCCTTTCATCCCTTTCAAAATGTGTTTTCTGCAGAAAAATCCTATTTGTACATTCTCATTTGTTATGAGGCATATTTCTGCACCTGCTGTAAATTGTATTTTTTCCAGCTACTGTTTTATGTGATATCTAGCACCAGCCACTGTGCTATCTCAGCTCCAATAGAACTCAGTACAAACACAGAAAAGCATAAGCACAGGCACCTGCATGCTTATGACCTGCCTTTGACTGAAACAAACAGAAGTATTTGAAATAATCTGGAAGTATTTAAGTTGATAAGCAACAATTAATGAATGCAATACTGTGAGATGTAGAGAAGTGGGGCAATAATACTATTTTACTCCAATGAGTACAACATATAAGTATATTTGGTAAATAATGTCTGAGATTAATGGAATACATATACCTAGTCATGTACTTCATGTACTTCTAGACAGCTGAAGTTGAAAGGGAACTTACAAATGGAGAAGAAAGATTTTGAAAAATCTAAACAAATTGTAATTACATAATTATCAGATGAAATCATAAATATCACATAATGTAGCATTTTGTATTAAAACATGGTAATTGCTATTATGTTGCAAAGTACTCACAATTTGGCCCTTTCAGTATTATAACAATCTTTATGTTCCCCATACCTCAGAACCTGTTTGTCATTTAAGTTTCTTAAAAGTAGCCAGAAACTTACATTTCAAGTCAGCCAATCGTTTCAGTACCATGGTGTCTGAAACATCCAGTAACACAGAAACATCAAATGCTGGTAAGGTAACAGAAGGCTCCTTAGGGACTCTGGGATCTGTAACAAGTGTGAGCTTTCCAGAATTTCCATCTTTTGCTTCTGGATCAATCCCTGTATAGGCTTTTTCAAATAGCTTTGCCTGATTAATTGTCATTGGAAACCCATCCACAATCCAACCCTTCTCTGCTGGTATTTGGCTAAAAGTAAATGAAGAACCAGAATTATACAGTGAATTGATAGCATAATCACACCTTATCCTAGCAGCCTTTCATTCTGCATTCAGTGCATTAAATATCCTAATGAATACAGAATATGACAGATACCAGTAAAATTTAAACTGTAAAGCAATGGATTTTCAACTAGAAAATAACATCAAGCCTAACTGAAAGTGAAATAAAACAAAACCAAAACAATTTTTGCTGTCATGACAAATAAAGATTTCAGAAACAGTCTCTATACAGACTATGATCAGAGGTGTAATTTCAGTATTTTACCTACTAGCTTTTGCGCTGAACCAACAAATATCAAAATCCATTTCACAATTTTACAATATAGTAATAGGAATACTATAACAAGAGTAGGGAAAAATAAGTAACGTGAAGTTTGAATGCTTGGATGATGCATAATTCAAAATCTAAATGAAGAAAATACTAGCACACGCTGAATAGCTTCCAACTAATAAAGAAAATGGAGACAGTTATATTTAATGACTGCATGATAGTCATGTGTATATTTGTATTTACCTACAGTAGTTTATAGTAATGCCTGTATAATTTATGGCTAGACTCTGCTGCTAGAATTCGACTGCTAAGATAAAATGAGCATTACTAATTTCACTAATAAGCTTCACTTTCCAAGTAGAAGACTCCAGTGCTCAAAAAATACCTTAGTAAAGAGATATGGTTGAATCTGGACTATAAGCTGGATAGTTACATTCTAAGCAACTGAAGAAAAAAAGCTATATAATTTCATACTTAATGGCTTCCATTAAGATGTCAACTAGTAATTCATCGGGAATACTTTTTCCTGTCTTCAACAATTTCTGAGATGCGGCGCCAAGCTGGGCACGTACAGATAGCTGTGGAAGAGTGCAGTGTAAGGCTAACATGCTCAGAATATTCACAACACTGTTATAGAAGTATGATTCTACTTTCCAAACTACATTTATTTATTTAAATTCAAGTTTTATCATGTTAATTTATATTTAGTATTTATTACTATATATCAAGCAGAAATAGTTCTAACTGGTGTAAAATAGGCCCATTTTAATTGAAATCTCACACTAATTTCCATTATTATACCAATGAAAATGACTGGAATAAACAAGATTGAGAAACAAAGGATAGGAAGGCCAAGCAATAAAAAAATGAAAGTGACCTGGCTCTAAGCTTATCCT
>JAUNZM010000107.1:0-29410 GCA_033459285.1 Clamator glandarius
ACCCAGAGCCTTCTAGATGCCCCCAGGACACTTCTAAAAGCGCCCACACCCTTCTAGAGTCCCCCAGGACCCTTCTAAAAGCCCCCAGACCCTTCTAGAGCCCCCCAGGAGCCATCTAAAAGCCCCCAGACCCTTCTAGACCCTTCCCGGATACTTCTAAAAGCACCCAGACCGTTCTACAGCCTCCCAGGACCTTTCTAAAATACCCCAGACCCTTCTAGAGACACGCAGGACCCTTCTAAAAGCCCCCAGAGCCTTCTAGATGCCCCCAGGACCCTTCTAAAAGCCCCCACACCCTTCTAGAGCCTCCCCGGATCGTTCTAAAAGCCCCGTAGACCTTTCTAGAGCCACCCAGTACCATTCTAAATGCCCCCAGACCATTCTAGAGCCCCCAAGGACCCTTCTAAAAGACTCCAAACCTTTCTAGAGGCCCCCAGGACCCTTCTGAAAGCCCACAGACTATTCTAGAGCCCCCCAGGACCCTATAAAAGCCCCCAGACCCTTCTAGAGCCCCCCAGAACGCTTCTAAAAGCACCCAGACCCTTCTAGAGCTACCCAGGACGCTTCTAAAAGCCCTCAGACCCTTCTAGAGCCACCCAGGACATTTCTAAAAGCACCCAGACCCTTCTAGAGCCCACCAGGACCCTTCTAAAAGCCCCCAGACCATTCTAGAGCCACCCAGGGCCCTTCTAAAATCACCCAGACCCTTCTAGAGCCTCCCAGGAATCTTCTAAAAGCCCCCAGAGCACTCTAGATGCCCCCAGGACAATTCTTAAAGCCCTCACACTATTCTAGAGACCCCAGGACCCTTCTAAACTCCCCCAGAGCATTCTAGAGCCACCCAGGACCATTCTAAAGGCACCCAGACCCTTCTAAAGACCCCCGGGACCCTTCTAAAAGTCCCCAGACCCTTCTAGAGCATCCCAGGACCCTTCTAAAAGCACCCAGACGCTTCTAGAGCCCCACAGGACCCTTCTAAAAGCACCCAGACCCTTCTAGACCCATGCCGAATCCATCTAGAAGCACCCAGACCCTTCTAGAGCCTCCGAGGACCCTTCTAATATCCCGCAGACACTTCTAGAGGCACCCAGGACCCTTCTAAAAGCACCCAGAGCCATCTAGATGCTTCCAGGACCCTTCTAAAAGCCCTAACACCCTTCTAGAGCCCCCCAGGACCTTTCTAAGAGCCCCCAGACCCTTCTAGATCCACCCAGGACCCTTCTAAAAGCCCCCAGACCCTTCTAGAGACCCGCAGGACCTTTCTAAAAGCCCCCAGACCCTTCTAGATTCTCCCAGGACCCTTCTAAAAGCCCCCAGACCCTTCTAGAGCTCCCCAGGACCCTTCTAAACTCCCCCAGACCCATCTAGAGGCACCCAGGGCTCCTCTAATCGTCCCCAGACCCTTCTAGAGCCCCCAAGGACCCTTCTAAAAGCCCCCAGAGCCTTCTAGACCCTCCCCGGATCCTTCTAAAAGCACCCAGACCCTTCTAGAGCCTCCCAGGACGCTTCTAAAACACCTCAGACCCTTCTAGAGCCGCCCAGGACCCTTTTAGAAGGCTCCAGACCCTTCTAGAGCAACCCAGGACCCTTCTAAAAGCACCCAGACCCTTCTAGAGCCCCCCAGGACCTTTCTAAATGCTCCCAGACCCTTCTAGAGCCCCAAAGGACCCTTCTAAAAGCACCCAGACCCTTCTAGAGACCCTAAATGACCCTTCTAAAAGCCCTCAGACCTTTCTAGTGTCTCCCAGGACCCTTCTAAAAGCCCCCAGACCCTTCTAGAGCACCCCAGGACCCTTTTAAAAGCACCCAGACCCGTCTAGAGCCCCCCAGGACCCTTCTCAAAGACCCCAGACCCTTCTAGATTCACCCTGGACCCTTATAAAAGCTCCCAGACCCTTCTAGATCCCCCCTGGACCCTTCTAAAATCCCCCAGACCCTTCTAGAGCCTCCCCGGACACTTCTAAAAGCAACCAGACCCTTCTAGAGCCTCCCAGGACCCTTTTAAAATCACTCAGACACATCTAGAGGCCCTCAGGACCCTTCTAAAAGCCCCCAGAGCTTTCGAGATGCCCCCAGGATCCTTCTAAAAGACCTCACACCCTTCTAGAGCCCCCCAGGAACCTTCTATAAGCTCCTAGACCCTACTAGAAACCCGCATGACCCTTCTAAAAGCACCCAGACCCTTCTAGAACTCCCCAGGACCCTTCTAAACTCCCCCAGACCATTCTAGAGCCCCCCAGGACCCTTCTAAATGCCCCCAGATCCATCTAGAGCCTCCCAGGACTCTTCTAAAAGCCTCCAGACCCTTCTAGAGGCCCCCAGGACCCTTCTGAATGCCCACAGACCCTTCTAGAGCTCCCCAGGACCCTTCTAAAAGATCCTAAACCCTTCTAGAGCCCCCCAGGACCCTTCTAAAAGCACCCAGACGCTTCTAGAGCCCCACAGGACCCTTCTAAAAGCCCCCAGACCCTTCTAGACCCTCCCCGAATCCTTCTAAAAGCACCCAGACCATTCTAGAGCCTACCAGGACCCTTCTAATATCCCGCAGACAATTCTAGAGGCCCCCAGGACCCTTCTAAAAGCCCCCAGAGCATTCTAGATGCCCCCGGGATCCTTCTAAAAGCCGTAACACCCTTCTAGAGCCCCCCAGGACCCTTCTAAGAGCCCCCAGACCCTTCTAGATCCCCCCCGGACCCTTCTAAAAGCCCCCAGACCCTTCTAGAGACACGCAGGACCCTTCTAAAAGACCCCAGACCCTTCTAGAGTCTCCCAGGACCCTTCTAAAAGCCCCCAGACCTCTCTAGAGCTCCCCAGGACCATTCTAAAATCCCTCAGACCCTTCTAGAGGCCCCCAGGGCTCCTCTAATGGTCCCTAGACCCTTCTAGAGACTCCCAGGACCCTTCTAAAATCCCCCAGACACTTCTAGAGCTCCCCAGGACCCTTCTAAAATCCACCAGACCCTTCTAGAGGCCCCCAGGGCCCCTCTAATTGTCCCCAGACCCTTCTAGAGCCCCCAAGGACCCTTCTAAAAGCCCCCAGAGCAT
Organism: Clamator glandarius; assembly: GCA_033459285.1. Classification (NCBI taxonomy): domain Eukaryota; kingdom Metazoa; phylum Chordata; class Aves; order Cuculiformes; family Cuculidae; genus Clamator; species Clamator glandarius. The sequence continues at coordinate 3,046 of JAUNZM010000107.1, forward strand.
TCTAGACCCTCCCCGGATCCTTCTAATAGACCCCAGACCATTCTAGAGCCCCCCAGGACCCTTCTAAAAGCCCCCAGACCCTTCTAGAGCTGCTCAGGACCCTTCTAATATCCCCCAGACCGTTCTAGAGGACCCCAGGGCTCCTCTAATGGTCCCCATACCCTTCTAGAGCCTCCCAGGACACTTCTAAAAGCCCCCAGAGCCTTCTAGACCCTCCCCGGATCCTTCTAATAGCCCCCAGACCCTTCCAGAGCCCGCCAGGACCCTTCTAAAAGCACCCAGACCCTTCTAGAACCTCCACGGACCATTCTAAAAGCCCCCGGACCCTTCTAGAGCCCCCCAGGACTCATCTAAATGCCCCCAGACCCTTCTACAACCCCACAGGACCCTTCTAAAAGCACTCAGACCATTATAGAGCCACCCAGGACCCTTCTAAAAGCCGCCAGACCCTTCTAGAGCTTCCCCGGATCCTTCTAAAATCCTCCAGACATTTGTAGAGCCCCCCAGGACCCTTCTAAAAGCCGCCAGACCCTTCTAGACCCTCCCCGAATCCTTCTAAAAGAACCCAGACCATTCTAGATGCCCCCAGGACCCTTCTAAAAGCCCTCACACCCTTCTAGAGCCTCCCAGGACCCTTCTAAAAGCCCCCAGACCCTTCTAGAGACCCGCAGGACCCTTCTAAATGCCCCCAGAACCTTCTAGAGTCTCCCTGGTCCGTTCTAAAAGCCCCCAGACCCTTCTAGATCTCCCCAGGACCCTTCTAAACTTCCCCAGACCCTTCTAGAGGCCCCCAGGGCTCCTCTAATGGTCCCCAGACCCTTCTAGAGCCTCACAGGATCCTTCTAAAAGCACCCAGACCCTTCTAGAGACACGCAGGACTCTTCTAAAAGCACCCAGACCATTCTAGAGCATCCCAGGACCCTTCTAAAAGACCCCAGACTATTCTAGACTACCCGAGGACCCTTCTAAAATCACCCAGACCCTTCAAGAGGCTCCCAGTGCCCCTCTAATGGTCCCCAGACTCTTCTAGAGCCCCCCAGGACCCTTCTAAAAGCCCCCAGACCTTTCTAGAGGCCCCCAGGATCTTTCTAAAATCACCCAGACCCTTCTAGAGCCCCCCAGGACCCTTCTAAATGCCCCCAGACCCTTATAGAGCCCCCCAGGACCCTTCTAAAAGCATCCAGACTATTCTAGAGGCCCGCAGGACCCTTCTAAAAGCACCCAGACCCTTCTAGAGCCCCCCAGGACCCTTCTAAAAGACCCCAGACCATTGTAGAGCCCCCCAGGTCTCTAATAAAAGCCACCAGACCCTTCTAGAGAAGCCCAGGGCCCCTCTAAAAGCACCCAGACCCTTCTAGAGAAACCCAGGACGCTTCTAAAACCCCCCAGACCCTTCTAGACCCTCCCCGGATCTTTCTAAAGGCCCCCAGACCATTCTAGACCCCTCCAGGACTATTCTAAAAGATTCCAGACCCTTCTAGAGGCCGCCAGGACCCTTCTAAAAGCCGCCAGACATTTGTAGAGCCCCCCAGGACCCTTCTAAACGCACCCAGACCCTTCTAGAACCTCCCCGGATCCTTCTAAAAGTACCCAGACCCATCTGGATCCTCCCATGACCCTTCTAAAAGACCCCAGACCCGTCTAGAGGCCCCCAGGACCCTTCTAATAGCACCCAGACCCTTCTAAAGCCCCTCAGGACCATTCTGAAAGCCCCCAGACCCTTCTAGAGCCCCCCAGGACCCTTCTAAATGCCCCCAGACCCTTCTAGAGCCCCCCAGGACCTTATAAAATCCACCAGACTTTTCTAGAGGCCCGCAGGACCCTTCTGAAAGCCCCCAGACCCTTCAAGATCCGCCCAGGACCCTTCTATAAGAACCCAGACCATTCTAGAGCCCCCCAGGACTCTTCTAAAAGCCCCCAGACCCTTCTAGAGAAGCCCAGGGCCCCTCTAAAAGCAACCAGACCATTCTAGAGCTCCCCAGGACCCTTCTAAAATCCCTCAGACCCTTCTAGAGCCCCCCTGGACCGTTCTAAAATCCCCCAGACCCTTCTAGAGCCTCCCAGGACCATTCTAAAAGCCCCAGACCCTTTTAGACCCTCCCCGGACCCTTCTAAAATCACTCAGACACTTCTAGAGGCCCCCAGGACCCTTCTAAGAGCCCCCAGAGACTTCTACATGCCCCCAGGACCATTCTAAAAGCCCTCACACCCTTCTAGAGACCCCCAGGACCCTTCTAAAAGCCGTAAGGCCCTTCTAGAGCCCCCCAGGACCCATCTAAAAGCCCCCAGACCCTTCTAGAGACCCGCAGGACCCTTCTAAATGCACCCAGACCCTTCTAGAGTCTCCCAGGACGCTTCTAAAAGTCCCCAGACCCTTCTAGAGCCCCCAAGGGCCATTCTAAAAGCCCCCAGACCCATCTAGAGACCCACAGGACCCTTCTAAAAGCACCCAGACCCTTCTTGAGCCACCCAAGGACCCTTCTCAAAGAACCCAGACCCTTCGAGAGCCCGCCAGGACACTTCTATAAGCCCCCAGACCCTTCTAGAGGACCCCAAGGCCACTCTTAAGGACCCCCGTCTCTCCTAGAAGGGTCTCGGGGCTTTTAGAAGGGCCCTGGGGGGCTCTAGAAGGGTCTGGAGGCTTTTAGAAGGGTCTTGGGTGGCTATAGAAGGGTCTGGGGGCTTTTAGAATAATTCGGGGAGGTTCTAGAAGGGTATGGGTTCTTTTAGAATAGTACTGGGAGGTTTTAGAAGGGTCTGGGGTCTTTTATAATGCTCAGGTTAGAGTCTAGAAGGGTCTGGGCGCTTTTAGACGGGACCTGGGGGGCTCTAGAAGGGTCTGGAGGCTTTCAGAGTGGTTCTGGGGGGCCCTAGAAGGGTCTGGGTTCATTTAGAAGGGTCCGGGGAGGGTCTTGAAAGGTCTGGGTGCTTTTAGAAGGGTCCTGGGAGCCTCTAGAAGGGTCTGGGGGTCTTTAGAATGGTCCTGGGGGGCTCTAGAATGGTCTGGGGGCTTTTAGAAGGGTCCTAGGGGCATCTAGAAGGGTCTGGGGGCTTTTAGCATGATCCGGGGAGGGTCTAGAAAGGTCTGGGAGCCTTTAGAATGGTCCTGGGAGGCTCTAGAAGGGTCTGGGTGCTTTTAGAAGGGTCCTGGGGGTCTCCAGAATCGTCTGGGGGCTTTTAGAAAGGTCCTGGGATGCTGTAGAAGGGTCTGGAAGCTTTTGGAAGGGTCCTGGGGGGCTCTAGAAGGTTCTGGGGGCTTTCAGAAGGGTCCTGGGGGTCTCTAGAAGGGTCTGGGGGCTTTTAGAAGGGTCCTGGGGGGCTCTAGAAGGGTCTGTGTGCCTTTAGAAGGGTCCTGGGGGGCTCTAGAATGTTCTGCTGGTTTTCAGAATGGTCCTGGGGTCCTCTAGAAGGTTCTGGATGCTTTTAGAAGAGTCCGGGGTGGCTCTAGAAGGGTCTGGGGGCTTTTAGAAGGGTCCTGGGGTACTCTAGAAGGGTCTGGGGACTTTTAGAAGGGTACTGGGGTGCTCTAGAAGGGACGGGGTGCCTTAAGAACGGCCCTGGGGACCTCTAGAAGGGTCTGGGGGTTTAGAATAGTCCTGGGAGGCTCTAGAAGGGTCTGGGGTCTTTTAGAAGGATCCGGGGATTGTCTAGAAGGGTCTGGGGTCTTTTAGAAGGGTCCTGGGGGCCTCTAGAAGGGTCTGGGGGATTTCAGATAGGTCCTATAGGGCTCTAGAAGGGGCAGGGATCTTTTAGAAGGGTCCTGGGGTGATCTAGAAGGGTCTGGGGGCTTTTAGAATGATCCGGGGACGGTCTAGAAGGGTCTGGCTGCTTTTTGAAGGATCCTAGGGGGCTCTAGAAGGGTCTGGGGGCTTTTAGAAGTATCCGGGGAGGGTCTAGAAGGGTCTGGGGGCTTTTAGAAGGGTCCTGGGGGGATGTAGATGGGTCTGGTTGCTTTTAGAAGGGTCCTGGGAGGCTCTAGAAGGGTCTGGGTGCTTTTAGAAGGGTCCTGGGGGCCTCTAGAATGGTCTGACTGCTTTTAGAAGGGTCCTGGGAGGCTGTAGAAGGGTTTTTGGACTTGTAGAAAGGTTCTGGTAGGCTCCAGAAAGTTCTTGGGGCTTTTAGAAGGGTCCTGGGTTGCTCTAGAATGGTCTGGGGGCTTTTAGAAGGGTCCAGGGAGTCTCTAGAAGGGTCTGGGGGCTTTTAGAAGGGTCCTGGGATGCTCTAGAAGGGTCTGGGTTCTTTTAGAAGGGTCCTGGGGGGCTCTAGAAGGTTCTGGGGGCTTTCAGATAGGTAAGGGGGCATCTAGAAGGGTCTGGAGGCTTTTAGAAGGGTCCTGGGGGGCTCTAGAAGGGTCTGGGGGCTTTTAGAAGGGTCCTGGGGTGCTCTAGAAGGGTCTGGGGACTTTTGAAGGGTCCTGGGGTGCTCTAGAAGGGACGGGGTGCCTTAAGAGGGGGCCTTGGGGGCTCTAGAAGGGTCTGGGGGCTTTAAGAAGCGTCCTGGGGTGCTCCAGAAGGGTCTGGGGGCTTTTAGAATGCCCCTGGCGGTCTCTAGAAATGTCTGGGGTCTTTTCGAAGGATCCGGGGAGTGTTTAGAAGTGTCTGCGGCCTTTCAGAAGGGTCCTGTGGGGCTCTAGAAGGGTCTGGGGGTTTTTAGAAGGGTCCTGGGGGGGGTCTAGAAGGGTCTGGGGGCTTTTAGAATGGTCCTGGGAGGCTCTAGAAGGGTCTGGTTGCTTTTAGAAGAATCCTGGGGGGCTCTAGAAGGGTCTGGAGGCTTTTAGAAGGGTCCCGGGGTTCTCTAGAAGGGTCTGGGGTCATTTAGAAGTATCCTGGGGGCCTCTAGAAGGGTCTGGGATCTATTAGAGGGGTCCGGGGGGGCTCTAGAAAGGTCTGGGTGCTTTTAGAAGGCTCCTGGTAGGATCTAGAAGGGTCTGGGGGCATTTAGAAGGGTCCTGGGGTCCTCTAGAAGGGTCTGGGGACTTATAGAAGGGTCCTGGGGGCCTCTAGAAGGGTCTGGGATCTATTAGAGGGGGTCGGGGGGGCTCTTGAAGGGTCTGGAATCTTTTAGAAGGGTCTTGGGGGGCTCTAGAAGGGTCTGGAGGCTTTTAGAGGGGTTCTGGGGGGCCCTAGAAGGGTCTGGGTTCATTTAGAAGGATCCTGGGAGGGTCTAGAAAGGTCTGGGTGCTTTTAGAAGGGTCCTGGGGGGCTCTAGAAGGGTCTGGGGGCTTTTAGAATGATCCGGGGAGGGTCTAGAAGGGTCTGGGTGCCTTTAGAAGGGTCCTGGGGGGCTCTAGAATGGTCTGGGGGCTTTTAGAAGGGACCTGGGGGCCTCTAGAAGGGTCTGGGGGCTTTTAGAATGATCCGGAGAGGGTCTAGAAAGGTCTGGGGGCCTTTAGAATGGTCCTGAGAGGCTCTAGAAAGGTCTGGGTGCTTTTAGAAGGGTCCTGGGAGGCTCTAGAAGGGTCTGGGGGCATTTAGAAGAGTCCTGGGTGGCTCTAGAGGGTTCTGGGGGCTTTTAGAAGGGTCCTGGGCTGCTCTAGAAGGGTCTGGGTGCTTTTAGAAGGGTCCTCGGATGCTCTAGAAGGGTCTGGGGGCTTTTAGAAGGATTCGGGTAGGGTCTAGAACGTTCTGGGGGCTTTTAGAAGGGTCCCGGGGTTCTCTAGAATGGTCTGGGGCATTTAGAAGTATCCTGGGGGCCTCTAGAAGGGTCTGGGATTTATTAGAGGGGTCCGGGTGGGCTCTAGAAGGGTCTGGGGTCTTTTAGAAGTGTCCTGGGAGGCTCTAGAATGGTCTGGGTGCTTTTAGAAGGGTCCTGGGTTTCTCTAGAAGGGTCTGGGGACTTATAGAAGGGTCCTGGGGGCCTCTAGAAGGGTCTGGGATCTATTAGAGCGGTACAGGGGGGCTCTAGAAGGGTCTGGAGGCTTTTAGAAGGGTCCTGTGGGGATCTAGAAGGGTCTGGGCGCTTTTAGACGGGTCCTGGGGGGCTCTAGAAGGGTCTGGAGGCTTTTAGATGGGTTCTGGGGGGCCCTAGAAGGGTCTGGGTTCATTTAGAATTATCCGGGGAGGGTCTAGAAAGGTCTGGGGGTTTTTAGAATAGTCCTGGGAGGCTCTAGAAGGGTCTGGGGTCTTTTAGAATGATCCGGGGAGGGTCTAGAAGGGTCTGGGGGCCTTTAGAAGGGTCCTGGGGGGCTCTAGAATGGTCTGGGGGCTTTTAGAAGAGTCCTGGGTGTCTCTAGAAGGGTCTGGGGGCTTTTAGATGGTTCCGGGGAGTGTCTAGAAGGGTCTGGGGGCTTTTAGAAGGGTCCTGGGGTCTCTAGAAGGGTCTGGTTGCTTTTAGAAGGGTCCTGGAGGCTCTAGAAGGGTCTGGGGTGTTTTTATAAGGGTCCGGTGAGTGTCTAGAATGGTCTGGGGGCTTTTAGAAGGGTCCTGGGGGGCTCTAGAAGGGTCTGGAGGCTTTTAGATGGGTTCTGGGGGGCCCTAGAAGGGTCTGGGTTCATTTTGAGGGATCCGGGGAGGGTCTAGAAAGGTCTGGGGGCTTTTAGAATAGTCCTGGGAGGCTTTAGAAGGGTCTGGGGGCTTTTAGGATGATCCGGGGAGGGTCTAGAAGGGTCTGGGGGCCTTTAGAAGGGTCCTGGGGGGCTCTAGAATGGTCTGGGGGCTTTTAGAAGAGTCCTGGGGGTCTCTAGAAGGGTCTGGGGTCTTTTAGAATGATCCGGGGAGGGTCTAGAAAGGTCTGGGGTCCTTTAGAATGGTCCTGGGAGGCTCTAGAAGGGTCTGGGTGCTTTTAGAAGGGTCGTGGGAGGATCTGGAATGGTCTGGGGGCTTTCAGAAGGGTCCTTGGTGGCTCTAGAGGGTTCTGGGGGCTTTTAGAAGGGTCCTGGGTGGCTCTAGAAGGGTCTGGGGGCTTTTAGAAGGGTCCTCGGATGCTCTAGAAGGGTCTGGGTGCTTTTAGAACGGTCCTCGGATGATCTAGAAGGGTCTGGGGGCTTTTAGATGGGTCCTAGGGGGCTCTAGAAGGGTCAGGGGTCTTTTAGAATGGTCCTGGATGGCTCTAGAATGGTCTGGGGGCTTTTAGAATGATCCGGAGACGGTCTACAAGGGTCTGGGTGCTTTTTGAAGGATCCTAGGGGGCTCTAGAAGGGTCTGGGGGCTTTTAGAAGGATCCGGGGAGTGTCTAGAAGGGTCTGGGTGCTTTTAGAAGGGTCCTGGGAGGCTCTAGAAGGGTTTGGTTGCTTTTAGAAGGGTCCTGGGAGGCTCTAGAAGGGTCTGGGGGCTGTTAGAAGGATCCGGGGAGTGTCTAGAAGTGTCTGCGGCCTTTCAGAAGGGTCCTGGGGGGCTCTAGAATGGTCTGGGGGCTTTTAGAATGGTCCTGGGGGGGTCTAGAAGGGTCTGGGGGCTTTTAGAATGGTCCTGGGAGGCTCTAGAAGGGTCTGGGGGCTTTTAGAATGATCCGGGGAAGATATAGAAGGTTCTGGGGGCTTTTAGAAGGTTCCTGGGGGGCTCTAGAAGGGTCTGGGGGCTTTTAGAAGGGTCCCGGGGTTCTCTAGAAGGGTCTGGGTGCATTTAGAAGTATCCTGGGGGCCTCTAGAAAGGTCTGGGATCTATTAGAGGGGTCCGGGGGGGCTCTAGAAGGGTCTGGGGGCTTTTAGAATGCTCCTGGGAGGCTCTAGAAGGGTCTGGGGGCTTTTAGAAGGGTCCCGGGGTTCTCTAGAAGGGTCTGGGTACTTATAGAAGTGTCCTGGGGGCCTCTATAATGGTCTGGAATCTATTAGAGGGGTTCGGGGGGGCTCTTGAAGGGTCTGGAGGCTTTTAGAAGGGTCTTGGGGGGCTCTAGAATGGTCTGTAGGCTTTTAGAATAATCCGGGGAGGGTCTAGAATGGTCTGGGTTCTTTTAGAATAGTCGTGGGAGGTTTTAGAAGGGTCTGGGGCCTTTTAGAATGATCAGGGGAGGGTCTAGAAAGGTCTGGGCGCTTTTAGACGGGTCCTGGGGGGCTCTAGAAGGGTCTGGAGGCTTTTAGATGGGTTCTGGGGGGCCCTAGAAGAGTCTGGGTTCATATAGAGGGATCCGGGTAGGGTCTAGAAAGGTCTGGGGGCTTTTAGAAGGGTCCTGGGAGGCTCTAGAAGGGTCTGGGGGCTTTTAGAATGATCCGGGGAGGGTCTAGAAGGGTCTGGGGGCCTTTAGAATGGTCCTGGGGGCCTCTAGAATGGTTTGGGGGTATTTAGAAGGGTCCTGGGGGCCTCTAGAAGGGTCTGGGGGCTTTTAGAATGATCCGGGGAGGGTCTAGAAAGGTCTGGGGGCCTTTACAATGGTCCTGGGAGGCTCTAGAAGGGTCTGGGTGCTTTTAGAAGGGTCCTGGGAGGATCTAGAAGGGTCTGGGGTCTTTTAGAAGGGTCCTGGGTGGCTCTAGAAGGCTCTGGTGTCGTTTAGAAAGATCCGGGGAGGGTCTAGAAGGGTCTGGGGGCTTTTAGAAGGGTCCTGGGTGCCTCTAGAAGGGTCTGGGTGCTTTTAGATGGGTCCTAGGGGGCTCTAGAAGGGTCAGGTGGCTTTTAGAATGGTCCTGGGGGGATCTAGAAGGGTCTGGGGGCTTTTAGAATTATCCGGGGACGCTCTAGACGGGTCTGGGTGCTTTTTGAAAAATCCTAGGGGGCTCTAGAAGGGTCTGGGGGCTTTTAGAAGGGTCCTGGGGGTCTCTAGAAGGGTCTGGGGGATTTTAGAAGGGTCCTGGGAGGCTCTAGAATGGTCTGGGTGCTTTTAGAAAGGTCCTGGGGGTCTCTAGAAGGGTCTAGAGGGTTTTAGACGGGTCCTGAGGGCCTCTAGAATGGTATGGGGGCTTTTAGAAGGGTCCTGGGTGGCTCTAGAAGGGTCTGGGGGCTTGTAGAAGGGTCCTGGTGGTCTCTAGAAGGGTCTGGGGGCTTTTAGAAGGGTCCTGGGAGGCTCTAGAAGGGTCTGGGTGCTTTTATAAGCGTCCGGGGAGCCTCTAGAAGGGTCTGGGTGCTTTTAGAAAGTTCCTGGGGGGATCTAGAAGGGTCTAGAGGCTTTTAGACGGGTCCTGGGGGCCTCTAGAAGGGTATGGGGGCTTTTAGAATGGTCCTGGGTGGCTCTAGAAGGGTCAGGGGGCTTTTAGAAGGGTCCTGGGAGACTCTAGAAGGGTCTCGGTTCTTTTAGAAGGGTCCTGGGGGCATCTAGATTGGTCTGGGGCCTTTTAGAAGGGTCCTGGGGAGCTCTAGAAGGGTCTGGGGGCTTGTAGAAAGGTCCTGGGAGCCTCTAGAAGGGTCTGGGGTCTTATAGAAGGGTCCTGGGGGGCCTCTGGAATGGTCTGGGGGCTTGTAGAAGGGTCCTGGGTGGCTCTAGAGTGTTCTGGGGGCTTTTAGAAGGGTCCTAGGGGCCTCTAGAATGGTCTGGGGGCTTTTATAGGGTCCTGGGGGTCTCTAGAAGGGTCTGGGGGCTTTTAGAATGATCCGGGGAGGGTTTAGAAGTGTCTGCGGGCTTTTAGAAGGGTCCTGGGGGGCTCTAGAAGGTTCTGGGGGCTTATAGAAGGGTCCTGGGAGGCTCTAGAAAGGTCTGGGGGCTTTTAGAAGGGACCTGGGAGGCTCTAGAAGGGTCTGGGGGCTTTTAGAAGGATCCGGGGATGGTCTAGAAGGGTCTGGTGGCTTTTAGAAGGGTCCTGGGGGGCTCTAGAAGTGTCTAGGGTCTTTCAGAATGATCCGGGGAGGGTCTAGATGGTTCTGGGGGCTTTTAGAAGGGTCCTGGGTGGCTCTAGAAGGGTCTGGGGGCTTTTAGAAGGGTCCTGGGGTTCTCTAGAAGGGTCTGGGGACTTATAGAAGGGTCCTGGGGTCCTCTAGAAGGGTCTGGGATCTATTAGAAGGGTCCTGGTGTGCTCTAGAAGGGTCTGGAGGCTTTTAGAAGGGACTTGGGTTGCTCTAGAAGGGACGAGGTGCTTTAAGAGGGGCCCTGGGGGCCTCTAGAAGGGTCTGGGGGCATTTAGAATGATCCGTTGAGGGTCTAGAAGGGTCTGGGGGCCTTTAGAAGGGTCCTGGGAGGCTCTAGAAGGGTCTGGAGTGTTTTAGAAGGGTCTTGGGGGGCTCTAGAAGGGTCTTAGGGCTTTTAGAATAATCCGGGGAGGGTCTAGAAGGGTCTGGATTCCTTTAGAATGGTCCTGGGAGGTTTTAGAAAGTCTGGGGTCTTTTAGAATGATCGGGGGGGGGCTAGAAGGGTCTGGGAGCTTTTAGAAGGGTCCTGGGGGGCTCTAGAAGGGTCTGGAGTCTTTTAGAGGGGTCCTGGGTGGCTCTAGAAGGGTCTGGGGTCATTTAGAAGGATCCCGGGAGGGTCTAGAAAGGTCTGGGGGCTTTTAGAAGGGTCCTGGGAGGCTCTAGAATGGTCTGGGGGCTTTTAGAATCATCCGGGGAGAGTCTAGAAGGGTCTGGGGGCCTTTAGAAGGGTCCTGGGGGGCTCTAGAATGGTCTGGGGGCTTTTAGAAGGGCCCTGGGGGCCTCTAGAAGGGTCTGGGGGCTTTTTGAATGATCCGGGGAGGGTCTAGAAAGGTCTGGGGGCCTTTAGAATGGTCCTGGGGGGCTCCAGAAGGGTCCGGGTGCATTTAGAAGGGTCGTGGGTGGCTCTAGAATGGTCTGGGGGCTTTTAGAAGAGTCCTGGGTGGCTCTAGAAGGTTCTGGGGTCTTTTAGAATGGTCCTGGAGGTCTCTAGAAGGGTCTGGGGGCTTTTAGAAGGGTCCTGGGGTGCTCTAGGATGGTCTGGGTGCTTTTAGAAGGGTCCTGGTTGGCTCTAGAATGTTCTGCTGGCTTTCAGAAGGGTCCTGGTGGCCTCTAGAAGGGTCTGGGTGCTCTTAGAAGGGTCTGGGGAGGCTCTAGAAGGGTCTGGGGGCTTTTAGAAAAGTCCTGGGGTGCTCTAGAAGGGACGGGGTGCCTTAAGAGGGGCCCTGGGGGCCTCTAGAAGGGTCTGGGGGCTTTTAGAAGGGTCCTGGGGGGGTCTAGAAGGGTCTGGGGGCTTTTAGATGGGTCCCGGGAGGGTCTCTAGAAGGGTCTGGAGGCTTTTAGAAGGGTCCTGGGGGCCTCTAGAAAAGTCTGAGTGCTTATAGAAAGGTCCTGGGGGGCTCTAGAAGGGTCTAGAGGCTTTTAAACGGGTCCTGGGGGCCTCTAGAAGGGTCTGGGGACTTTTAGAAGGGTCCTGGGGGGGTCTAGAAGAGTCTGGGGGCTTATAGAAGGGTCCTGGGGGGCTCTAGAAGGGTCTGGGGACTTTTAGAAGGGTCCTGGGGGCCTCTAGAATGGTCTGGGTGCTTCTGTAAGGGTTCGGGGGGGCTCTAGAAGGGTATGGGGGCTTTTAGACGGGTCCTGGGGTGCTTTAGAATGGTCTGGGGGCTTTTAGAAGGGTCCTGGGATGCTCTAGGATGGTCTGGGTGACTTTAGAAGGGTCCTGGGGGCTCTAGAATATTCTGCTGGCTTTCAGAAGGGTCTGGGGGCTCTTAGAAGTGTCTGGGTGGGGTTTGAAGGGTCTGGGGGCTTTTAGAATGGTCCTGGGGTGCTCTAGAATGGACGGGGAGCCTTAAGAGGGGCCCTGGGGTCCTCTAGAAAGGTCTGGGGGCTTTTAGAATGGTCCTGGGGGGCTCTAGAAGGGTCTGGGGGCTTTTAGAAGGGTCCTGACTGGCTCTAGAAGGGTCTGGGGGGTTTTTGGAAGGGTCCTGGCGGCCTCTAGAAGGGTCTGGGGGCTTTAGAAGTGTCCTGGGAGGCTCTAGAAATGTCTGGGGTCTTTTAGAATGATCCGGGGAGGGTCTAGAAGGGTCTGGGGGCTATTAGAAGGGTATTGTGGGCTCTAGAAGGGTCTGGGAGCTTTTACAAGGATCCGGGGAGGGTCTAGAAGGGTCTGGGAACATTTAGAATGATCCGGGGACGGTCTAGAAGGGTCTGGGGGCTTTTAGATGGGTCCTAGTGGGCTCTAGAATGGACGGGGTGCCTTAAGAGGGGCCCTGGGGTCCTCTAGAAGGGTCTGGGGTCTTTTAGAAAAGTCCTGGGTTGCTCTAGAAAAATCTGGGGGCTTTATGAAGGGTCTTTGGGGGCTGTAGAAGGGTCTGGGGGCTTTTAGAATGGACCTGGGAGGCTCTAGAAGTGTCTGGGTGCTTCTAGAAGGGTCCTTGGGGCCTCTAGAAGGGTCTGGTGGCTTTTAGAAGGGTCCTGGGTGGCTCTAGAAGTGTCTGGGGGCTCATAGAAGGGTCCTGGCGGGATCTAGAAGGGTCTGGGTGCTTTTAGAAGGGTCCTGGCGGCCTCTAGAAGGGTCTGGGGGCTTTAGAAGTGTCCTGGGAGGCTCTAGAAATGTCTGGGGTCTTTTAGAATGATCCGGGGAGGGTCTAGAAGGGTCTGGGGGCTATTAGAAGGGTATTGTGGGCTCTAGAAGGGTCTGGGAGCTTTTACAAGGATCCGGGGAGGGTCTAGAAGGGTCTGGGAACATTTAGAATGATCCGGGGACGGTCTAGAAGGGTCTGGGGGCTTTTAGATGGGTCCTAGTGGGCTCTAGAATGGACGGGGTGCCTTAAGAGGGGCCCTGGGGTCCTCTAGAAGGGTCTGGGGTCTTTTAGAAAAGTCCTGGGTTGCTCTAGAAAAATCTGGGGGCTTTATGAAGGGTCTTTGGGGGCTGTAGAAGGGTCTGGGGGCTTTTAGAATGGACCTGGGAGGCTCTAGAAGTGTCTGGGTGCTTCTAGAAGGGTCCTTGGGGCCTCTAGAAGGGTCTGGTGGCTTTTAGAAGGGTCCTGGGTGGCTCTAGAAGTGTCTGGGGGCTTTTAGAGGGGTCCTGGGTGGCTCTATAATGGTCTGGGGGCTTTTAGAAGGATCCGGGGAGGGTCTAGAAGGGTCTGGGGGCTTTTAGAAGGGTCCTGGGGGTATCTAGAAGGGTCTGGTGGCTTTTAGAAGGGTCCTGGGAGGCTCTAGAAGGGTCTGGGTGCATTTATGTGGGGCCTGGGGGCCTCTAGAATGGTCTGCGTGCTTTTAGAAAGGTCCTGGGGGGCTCTAGAAGGGTCTAGAAGTTTTTAGACGGGTCCTGGGGGCCTCTAGAAGGGTCTGGGGGATTTTAGAAGGGTCCTGGGGTTCTCTAGAAGTGTCTGGGGGCTTGTAGAAGGGTCCTGGGGTTCTCTAGAAGGGTCTGGGGGCTTTTAGAAGGGTCCTGGGGAGCTCTAGAAGGGTCTGAGTGCATTTAGAAGGGCCCTGGGGGGCTCTAGAATGGTCTGGGGGCTTTTAGAAGGGTCCGGGGGGGCTCTAGAAGGGTCTGGGGGCTTGTAGAAGGGTCCTGGGCGCCTCTAGAAGGGTCTGGGAGCTTTTAGAAGGGCCCTGGGGGGCTCTAGAAGGGTCTGAAGGCATTTAGAAATGTCCTGGGAGGATCTAGAAGGGTCTGGCGGCTTTTAGAAGGGTCCTGGGGGCCTCTAGAAGGGTCTGGGGGCTTTTAGAAGGGTCCTGGGGGCCTCTAGAAGGGTCTGGGTTCTTTTAGAAGTGTCCTAGGGTGCTCTAGAAGGGCGTGGGGACTTTTCGAAGGGTCCTGGGGTGCTCTAGAAGGGACGGGGTGCCTTAGGACGGGACCTGGGGGGCTCTAGAATGGTCTGGGGGCCTTAAGATGGTCCCTGGGTGACTCTAGAAGGGTCTGGGGTCTTTTAGAAGGGTCCTGGGGGGCTCTAGAAGGGTCTGGGGGCTTTTAGAAGGGTCCTGGGTGGCTCTAGAAGGGTCTGGGTTCTTTTAGAAGGATCCGGGGAGGGTCTAGAATAGTCTGGGGGCTTTTAGAAGGGTCTTGGGGGGCTCTAGAAGGGTCTGGGAGCTTTTAGAAGGGTCCTGGGGGGCTCTAGAAGGGTCTGTGGGCTTATAGAAGGGTCCTGGGAGCCTCTAGAAGAGTCTGGGTGCTTTTAGATGGGTCCTGGGGGGCTCTAGAAGGGTCTGGGGGCATTTAGAAGGGTCCTGACTGGCTCTAGAAAAGACGGAAGAGCTTAAGAGGGGACCTGCGGCCTCTAGAAGGGTCTGGGGGCTTTTAGAAGTGTCCTGGGGGGCTCTAGAAGGGTCTGGAGGCTTTTAGAAGGGTCCTGGGTGTCTCTAGAAGGGTCTGGGGGCTTTTAGAAGGGTCCTGGGGGACTCTAGAAGGGTCTGGGGTCTTTTAGAAGGGTCCTAGGTGGCTCTAGAAGGGTCTGGGATCTTTTAGAGGGGTCCTGGGGAGCTCTAGAAGAGTCTGGGTTCTTGTAGAAAGGTCCTGGGGGCCTCTAGAAGGGTCTGGGGGCTTTTAGAAGGGTCCTGGGGGGGTCTAGAAGGGTCTGGGTTCTTGTAGAAGGGTCCTGGGTGCCTCTAGAAGGGTCTGGGGGCTTTTAGATGGGTCCTGGTGGTCTCTAGAAGGGTCTGGGGGCTTTTAGAAGGGTCCTGGGGGCTCTAGAACCGTCTGGGTGCTTTTTGAACGGTCCTGGGGGCCTCTAGAAGGGTCTGGGGGCATTTAGAAGGGTCCTGTTGGGCTCTAGAAGAGTCTGGGGGCTTGTAGAAAGGTCCTGGGATGCTCTAGAAGGGTCTGGGGGCTTTTAGAAGGGTCCTGGGAGCCTCTAGAAGGGTCTGGGGGCTTTTAGAAGGGACCTGGGTGGCTCTAGAAGGGTCTGGGTGCTTTTAGAATGTTCCTGGGGGGCTCTAGAAGGGACTGGGGGCTTTTAGAATGGTCCTGGGATGCTCTAGAAGGGTCTGGGGGCTTTTAGAAGGGTTCTGGGGGGCTCTAGAATGTTCTGGGGCCTTTCATAAGGGTCCTGGGGGTCTCTAGAAGGGTCTGGGGGCTTTTAGATGGGTTCTGGGAGGCTCTAGAATTGTCTGGGTGCTTTTAGAATGGTCCTGTGAGGCTCTAGAAAGTTCTGGGTGATTTCAGAAGTGTCCTGGGGGCCTCTAGAAGGGTCTAGGTTCTTTTAGAAAGGTCCTGGGGTGCTCTAGAAGGGACGGGGGGCTTTTATAGGGTCCTGGGTGTCTCTGGAAGGGTCTGGGTGCTTTTAGAAGGGTGCTGAGGTGCCTCTAGAACGGTCTGGGGGCTTTTAGAAGTGTCCTGGTGGGTTCTAGAAGGGTCTGGGGACTTATAGAAGGGTACTGGGGTCCTTTAGAAGGGTCTGGGATATATTAGAGTGGTCCGGGGGGGCTCTAGAAGGGTCTGGGGTCTTTTAGAAGGGTCCTGGGGGGCTCTAGAAGGGTCTGGACTCTTTTAGAAGGGTCTTGGGGGGCTCTAGAAAGGTCTGGGGGCTTTTAGAAGGGTCCTGGGGGGCTCTAGAAGGCTCTGGAGGCTTTTAGACGGGTTCTGGGGGGCTCTAGAAGGGTCTGGGGTCATTTAGAAGCATCCGGGGAGGGTCTAGAAGGGTCTGGGGGCTTTTAGAAGGGTCCTGGGAGACTCTAGAATGGCCTGGGGGCTTTTAGAATGATCCGGGGAGGGTCTAGAAGGGTCTGGGGGCCTTTAGAAAGCTCCTGGGGGGCTCTAGATTGGTCTGGGGGCTTTTAGAAAGGTCCTGGGGGCCTCTAGAAGGGTCTGGGGGCTCTTGGAAGGGTGTGGGGGGGCTCTAGAAGGGTCTGGGGGCTTTTAGAATAATCCGGGGAGTGTCTAGAAGGGTCTGGGTTCCTTTAGAAGGGTCCTGGGACGTTTTAGAACGATCTGGGGTCTTTTAGAATGATCAGGGGAGGGTCTAGAAGGGTCTGGGGGCTTTCAGAAGGGTCCTGGGGGGCTCTAGAAGGGTCTAGAGGCTTTTAGACGGGTCCTGGGGGCCTCTAGAAGCGTCTGGGTGCTTTTAGAAGGGTCCTGGGTGGCTCTAGAAGGGTCTGGGGGCTTGTAGAAGGGTCCTGGGGGTCTCTAGAAGGGTCTGGGGGCTTTTAGAAAGATCCTGAGGGGCTCTAGATTGGTCTGGGGGCTTTTAGAAGGGTCCTGGGGGCCTCTAGAAGGGTCTGGGGGCTCTTGGAAGGGTCTGGGGGGGCTCTAGAAGGGTCTGCGGGCTTTTAGAAGGGTCCTGGGTTGCTCTAGAAGGGTTTGGGGGCTTTAGAAGGGTCCTGGGACGCTCTAGAAGGGTCTGGGTTCTTTTAGAAGGATCCGGGGAGGGTCTAGATTGGTCTGGGGGCTTTTAGAAGGGTCCTGGGTGGCTCTATAAGGGTCTGGGAGCTTTTAGAAGGATCCGGGGAGGGTCTAGAAGGGTCTGGGGGCTTTTAGAATGATCCGGGGACGTTCTAGAAGGGTCTGGGGGCTTTTAGATTGGTCCTAGGGGGCTCTACAAGGGTCTGGTGTCTTTTAGATTGGTCCTAGGGGGCTCTACAAGGGTCTGGGGGCTTTTAGATTGGTCCTAGGGGGCTCTAGAATGGTCTGGGGTCTTTTAGAAGGGTCCTGGGGGGCCCTAGAAGGGTCTGGGGGCTTTATGAAGGGTCCTTGGGGGATCTAGAAGGGTCTGGGAGCTTTTAGAATGGGCCTGGGGGGCTCTAGAATGGTCTGGGGGCTTTTATAGGGTCCTTGGTGTCTCTAGAAGGGTCTGGGGGCTTTTAGAAGGGTCCTGGGGGGCTCTAGAAGGGTCTGGGGGCTTATAGAAGGGACCTGGGGGGTCTAGAAGGGTCTGGGGGCCTTAAGATGGTCCCTGGGTGCGTCTAGAAGGGTCTGTGGGCTTTTAGAAGTGTCCTGGGGGGCTCTAGAAGGATCTGGGGGCTTTCAGAAGGGTCTAGGGGGCCTCTAGAAGGGTCTGGGGGCTTTTGGAAGGGTCCGCGGGGGCTCTAGAAGGGTCTGGGGGCTTTTAGAAGTGTCCTAGCGTGCTCTAGAAGGGCCTGGGGACTTTTAGAAGGGTCCTGGGATGCTCTAGAAGGGACGGGATGCCTTAAGAGGGGCCCTTGGGGTCTCTAGAATGGTCTGGGGGCTTTTAGAAGGGTCCTGGGGGGCTCTAGAAGGGTCTGGGGGCTTTTAGAATGGTCCTGGTTGTCTCTAGCAGTGTCTGTGGGCTTGTAGAAGGATCCGGGGTGGGTCTAGAAGTGTTTGCGGCCTTTTAGAAGGGTCCTGGGTGGCTCTAGAAGGGTCTGGGGGCTTTTAGAAGGGTCCTGGGGGGCTCTAGAAGGTTCTGGGGGCTTTTAGAAGGATCCGGGGAGGGTCTAGAAGGGTCTGGGGGCTTGTAGAAGGGTCCTGGGGGCCTCTAGAAGGGTGTGGGTGCTTTTAGATGGGTCCTGGGGGTCTGTAGAAGGGTCTGGGGGCTTTTAGAAATGTCCTGAAGGGCTCTAGAAGGGTCTGGGGGCTTTTTTAGGGTCCTGGGGGTTTGTAGAAGGCTCTGGGTTCTTTTAGAATTGTCCTGGGGGGCTCTATAAGGGTCTGTGGGCTTTTAGAAGGGTACTGGCGTGATCTAGAATGGTCTGGGGGCCTTACGATGGGCCCTGGGTGCCTCTAGAAGGGTCTGGGGGCTTTTAGAAGGGTCCTGGGGGGCTCTAGAAGGGTCTGGGGGCTTTTAGAAGGATACTGGGGTCCTCTAGAAGGGTCTGTGGGCTTTTAGAAGGATCTTGGGAGGGTCTAGAAAGGTCTGGGTTCTTTTAGAATTGTCCTGGGTGCCTCTAGAAGGGTCTGGGGGCTTTTAGATTGGTACTGGGGTGCTCTAGAAGGGTCTGGGGGCTTTTAGAAGGGTCCTCGGTGGCACTAGAAGCGTCTCGGGGCTTTTAGAAGGATCCGGGGAGGGTCTAGAAGGATCTGGGGCCTTTTCAAAGGAACCTGAACGTCTTCAGAAGGGTCTGGGGGCTTTTGGAAGGGTCCTTGGGGGCTCTAGAATGGTCTGGGTCCTTTGTACTTAGCTGGCAGGGGAGACACCCTGATCAAGCAGGTGCTTTTCCCAGGCCAGGCTCATCCTTTGCACTCCGGGTGTGCTGAGCCCTGCGAATTCCCCAAATGTGCAAAATTAAAATTTTTGCTCTAGAAGCACCCAGACCCTTCTAGAGCCCCCCAGGAACCTTCTAAAAGCACCCAGACACGTCTAGACCCCAGGAACATTCTAAAATCCCCCAGACCCTTTTAGAGCCCCCAGTGTGCTTCTCAAAGCCCCCGGACTATCTAGAGCCCCCAGATACTTCTAAAAATTAGAGGCAGGGTTAGGGTTAGGGTTAGGGTTAGGGTTAGAGTTAGGGTTAGGGTTAGGGTTAGGGTTAGGGTTAGGGTTAGGGTTAGGGTTAGGGTTAGGGTTAGGGTTAGAGTTAGGGTTAGGGTTAGGGTTAGGGTTAGGGTTAGGGTTAGGGTTAGAGTTAGGATTAGGGTTAGGGTTAGGGTTAGGGTTAGGGTTAGGGTTAGGGTTAGGGTTAGGGTTAGGGTTAGGGTTAGGGGTTAGGGTTAGGGTTAGGGTTAGGGTTAGGGTTAGGGTTAGGGTTAGGGTTAGGGTTAGGGGTTAGGGTTAGGGTTAGGGTTAGGGTTAGGGTTAGGGTTTAGGGTTAGGGGTTAGGGTTAGGGTAAGGGTTAGGGTTAGGGTTAGGGGTTAGGGTTAGGGTAAGGGTTAGGGTTAGGGTTAGGGTTAGGGTTAGGTTAGAGTTAGGGTTAGGGTTAGGGTAGGTTAGGGTTAGGGTTAGGGTTAGAGTTAGGATTAGGGTTAGGGTTAGGGTTAGGGTTTAGGGTTAGGGTTAGGGTTAGGGTTAGGGTTAGGGTTAGGGTTAGGGGTAGGGTTAGGGTTAGGATTAGGGTTAGGGTTAGGGTTAGGGTTAGGGTTAGGGTTAGGGTTAGGGTTAGGGTTAGGGTTAGGGTTAGGGTTAGGGTTAGGGGTTAGGGATAGGGTTAAGAACCTTTTTTAGCCCTACAGGACCCATCTAAAAGCACTCAGACCATTCAACATTTCCTCAGGACCCTACTAACTGTCCCCAGATCCTTCTAGAGCCCCCCAGGACCCTTCTAAAAGCCCCCAGACCCCTCTAGAGCCCCCCAGGACCATTCTAAAAGCCCCCAGACCCTTCCAGAGCCCCCCAGGACACTTCTAAAAGCCCTCAGTCCCTTCTAGACCCCCCAAATCCCTTCTAAAAGCCCCCAGACCCTTCTAGAGCCCCCACAACCCTTCTAAAAGCACCTTGACCCTTCTAGAGCCCCCCAGGACACTTCTGAAAGCCCCCAGACCCTTCTAGAGCCCCCCAGGACCCTTCTAAAAGACCCCAGACCCTTCCAGACCTTAACCGGATATTTTAAAAGCACCCAGACGCTTCTACAGCCTCCCAGGACCCTTCTAAAATCCTTCAGACCCTTCTAGAAGCCCCCAGGACCCATCTGAAAGCCATCAGAGCCTTCTAGATGCCCCCAGGACCCTTCTAAAAGCGCCCACACACTTCTAGATCCCCCCAGGACCCTTCTAAAAGCCCCCAGACCCTTCTAGATGCCCCCAAGATCCTTCAAAAATCCCCCAGACCCTTCTAGATCCCCCCGGGACCCTTCTAAATGCCCCCAGACCATTCTAGAGCCCCCCAGGACCCTTCTAAAAGTAACCAGACCATTCTAGAGTCACCCAGGACCCTTCTAAAAGCCCCCAGGCCCTTCTAGAGGCCCCCAAGATCCTTCAAAAATCCTCCACCCTTCTGGAGCCCCCGGGGACCCTTCTAAATGCCCCCAGACCCTTCTAGAGCCACCCAGGACCCTTCTAAAAGCCCTCAGACCATTCTAGAGCCCCCCAGGACCCTTCTAAAATCACCCAGACCCTTCTAGATCTTTCCAGGACCCTTGTAAAAGCCAACAGACCCTTCTAGAGTCCCCCAGGACCCTTCTAAAATCCCCCAGACCATTCTAGAGCCCCCCAGGAACTTTCTAAAAGCCCCCAGACCCTTCTAGACCCTCCCCGGATCCTTCTAAATGCCGCCAGACCCTTCTAGAGCCTCCCCGGATCGTTCTAAAAGCCCCCAGACCCTTCTAGAGCCCCCCAGTAACCTTCTAAGTGCCCCCAGACCCTTGTAGAGAAACCCAGGACCCTTCTAAAAGCCTCCAGACCCTTCTAGAGGCCCCCAGGACACTTCTGAAAGCCCCCAGACTATTCTAGAGCCCCCCAGGACCCTTTTGAAAGTCCCCAGACCCTTCTAGACCATCAACAAATCCTTCTAAAAGCACCCAGACCCATCTGGATCTTCCCAGTACCCTTCTAAAAGCCTCCAGACCATTCTAGAGGCCCCCAGGACCCTTCTAAAAGCCCCCAGACCCTTCTAGAGGCCACCAGGACCTTTCTGAAAGCGCCCAGACCCTTCTAGAGTCTCCAAGGACCCTTCTAAATGCCCCCAGACCCATCTAGAACATGCCAGGACTCTTCTGAAAGCCTCCAGACCCTTCTAGAGGCCACCAGGACCCTTCTGAAAGACCCCAGACCCTTCTAGAGCTCCCCAGGACCCTTCTAAAAGCCCCCAGACCTTTCTAGAGCCCCCCAGGACCCTTCTAAAAGCCCCCAGACCCTTCTAGAGCTCCCCAGGACCCTTCTAAAAGCCCCCAGACCTTTCTAGAGCCCCCCAGGACCCTTCTAAAAGTCCCCAGACCCTTCTAGAGCTCCCCAGGACCCTTCTAAACGCCCCCAGACCTTTCTAGAGCCCCCCAGGACCCTTCTAAAAGCCCCCAGACCCTTCTAGAGACCCCCAGGACCCTTCTAAAAGCTCCCAGACCTTTCTAGACCATCCCCGAATCCTTCTAAAAGCCCCCAGAGCCTTCTAGATGCCCCCAGGACCCTTCAAAAAGCCCTCACACCATTCTAGAGCCCCTCAGCACCCTTCTAAAAGCACCCAGACCCTTGTAGAGCCCCCCAGGACCATTCTAAAAGCCCCCAGACCTTTATAGAGCCCCCGAGGACCCTTCTAAAAGCATCCAGACTATTCTAGATGCCCGCAGGACCCTTCTGAAAGCCCCCAGAACCTTCTAGAGCCCCCCAGGACCCTTCTAAAAGCCAACAGACCCTTCTAGAGCCCCCCAGGACCCTTCTGAACGATCCCACACCCTTCTAGAGCCCCTCAGGACCCTTCTAAATGCCCCCAGACCCATCTAGAGACCCCACGGACCCTTCTAAAAGCCTCCAGACCCTTCTAGAAGACACCAGGACACTTCTGAATGCCCCCAGACCCTTCTAGAGCCCACCAGGACCCTTCTAAAAGCCTCCAGACCCTTCTACAGGCCCCCAGCACCCTTCTGAAAGACCCCAGACCCTTCTAGAGCTCCCCAGGACCCTTCTAAAAGCACCCAGACCCTTCTAGTGCCCCACAGGACCCTTCTAAAATCCCCCAGACCCTTCTAGAGGCCAACAGGACGCTTCTAAAAGAACCCAGACCCTTCTAGAACCTCCCAGGACCCTTCTCAATGCACCCAGACACTTCTAGCGCCTCCCAGAGCCCTTCTAAAATCCCCCAGACCCTTCTAGAGGCCCCTAGGGCCCCTCTAATGGTCCCCAGACGCTTCTAGAACCCCCAAGGGCCCTTCTAAAAGTCCCCAGACCCTTCTAGAGACCCGCAGGACCCTTCTAAAACACTCCAGACCCTTGTAGACGCTCCCTGGATCCTTCTAATAGCCCCCAGACCCTTCTAGAGCCCCCCAGGACCCTTCTAAAAGATCCCAGACCCTTCTAGACCCTCCCCGGATCCATCTAAAAGCACCCAGACCCTTCTAGAGCCCCCCAGGACCCATATAAAAGCACCCAGAGCATTCTAGATGCCCCCAGGACCCTTCTAAAAGCCTCCACACCCTTCTAGAGCCCCCCAGGACCCATCTAAAAGCCTCCAGACCTTTCTAGAGCACCCCAGGACCCTTCTAAAAGCCCCCAGACCCTTCTAGAGCCCCCAGGACTCTTCTAAAAGCCGCCAGACCCTTCTAGAGCCCCCCCGGATCCTTCTAAAAGCCCCCAGACCCTTCTAGAGGCCCCCTGGAACATTCTAAAAGCCTCCAGACATATTTAGAGCCCCCCAGGACCCTTCTAAAAGCCCCCAGACCCTTCTAGATCCTCCCCAGATCCTTTTAAAAGCACCCAGACCCATCTGGATCCAACCAGGACCCTTCTAAAAGACCCCAGACCCTTTAGAGGCACCCAGGACCCATCTAAAAGCCACCAGACCCTTCTAGAGCCACACAGGACCCTTCTGAAAACCCCCAGACCCATCTAGAGGCCCCCAGGACCATTCTGAATGCCCCCAGACCCATCTAGAGCCCCCCAGGACCCTTCTAAAAGCCTCCAGACCCTTCTAGACGCCCCCAGGATCATTCTGAATGCACCCAGACCCTTCTAGAGCCCCCCAGGACCCTTCTAAAAGCCTCCAGACCCTTCTACAGGCCCCCAGGACCCTTCTGAAAGCCCCTAGACCCTTCTAGAGCTCCCCAGGACCCTTCTAAATGCACCCAGACACTTCTAGCGCCTCCCAGGACCCTTCTAAAAGACCCCAGACCCTTCTAGAGCTCACCAAGACCCTTCTAAAATCCCCCAGACCCTTCTAGAGCCCCCCAGGACCATTCTAAAAGCACCCCGACCCTTCTAGAGCCCCACAGGACCCTTCTAAAAGACCCCAGACCCTTCTAGACCCTCCCCGGATCCTTCTAAAAGCACCCAGACCCTTCTAGAGCCTCCCAGGACCCTTCTAAAATCCCTCAGACAATTCTAGAGTCCCCCAGGACGCTTCCAAATGCCCCCAGAGCCTTCTAGATGCCCCCAGGATTCTTCTTAAAGCCCTCACACCCTTCTAGATCCCCCCAGGACCCTTCTAAAAGCCCCCAGACCCTTCTAGACCCTCCCCGGATCCTTCTAAAAGCACCCAGACCTTTCTAGAGCACCCCAGGACCCTTATAAAAGCCCCCAGAGCCTTCTAGATGCCCCCAGGACCCTTCTAAAAGCCTCCAGACCCTTCTAGAGCCCCCAGGACCCTTCTAAAAGCCTCCAGACCTTTCTAGATCATCCCAGGACCCTTCTAAAAGCCCCCAGACCATGCTAGAGGCCCCCAGGACCCTTCTAAAAGCCCCCAGACCCTTCTAGAGGCCCCCCCGGATTCTTCTAAAAGCCCCCAGACCCTTCTAGAGGCCCCCTGGACCCGTCTAAAAGACTCCAGACATTTTTAGAGCTCCCCAGGACCCTTCTAAAAGCCCCCAGACCCTTCTAGACCCTAACCGGATCCTTCTAAAAGCACCCAGACCCATCTGGATCCTCCCAGGACCCTTCTAAAAGACCGCAGACCCTTCTAAATGCCCCCAGGATCCTTCTAAAAGCCCCCAGACCCTTCTAGAGCCCCCCAGTACCCTTCTGAAAACCCGCAGACCCTTCTAGAGCCCCCCAGGACCCTTCTAAAAGCCCCCAGAGCCTTCTAGATACCCCCAGGATTCTTCGTAAAGCCCTCACACCTTTCTAGAACCCCCCAGGACTCTTCTAAAAGCCTCCAGACCCTTCTAGATGCCCCCAGGGCCCCTCTAATGGTCCCCAGACCCTTCTAGAGCCCCGCAGGACCCTTCTAAAAGCCCCCAGACCGTTCTAGAGACCCGCAGGACCCTTCTAAAAGCCCCCAGACCCTTCTAGAACCTCCCAGGACCCTTTCTAAAAGCCTCCAGACTTTTCTAGAGCTCCCCAGGACCCTTCTAAAATCCCCCAGACCCTTCTAAAGGCCCCCAGGGCCACTCTAATGGTCCCCAGACACTTCTAGAGACCCCAGGACCCTTCTAAAAGCCACCAGACTCTTCTAGAGCCCCCCAGGACCCTTCTAAAAGCCCCCAGACCCTTCTAGAGCCACCCAGGGCCCATCTAAAAGCTTCCAGACCATTCTAGAGCCTCCCAGGACCCTTCTAATTGTCCCAGACCATTCTAGAGCCTCCCAGGTCTATTCTAAAATCCCCCTGACCCCTTCTAGAGCCACCCAGAACCTATCTAAAAGCACCCAGACCCTTCTAGAGCCCCCCAGGACACTTCTAAAAGACCACAGACACATCTAGAGCCCCCCCGGACCCTTCTAAACGCCCCCAAACCGTTCTAGAGCCCCCCAGGACGCTTCTAAAAGCCTCCAGACCCTTCTAGAGACCCCCAGGGCCCTTCTAAAAGCCCCCAGACACTTCTAGAGCCCTCCAGGACACTTCTAATAGTCTCCAGACCCTTATAGAGCCTCTCAGGACCCTTCTAATAGCCCCTAGACCCTTCTAGAATACAACAGGACCCTTCTAAAGGACCCCAGACCCTTTTAGAGCCTCCCCGGATAATTCTAAAAGCCCCCAGACACTTCTAGTGTCTCCCAGGACCCTCCTAAAATCACTCAGACCCCTTCTAGATGCCCCCAGGACCCTTCTAAATGCCCCCAGAGCCTTCTAGAGGCACCCAGGACCCTTCTAAAAGCCCCCAGACCCTTCTAGAGACACCCAGGACCCTTCTAAAAGCCCCAGACCATTCTAGAGACTCCCAGGACCCTTCTAAAAGTCCCCAGACCCTTCTAGAGCCTCCCAGGACTATTCTAAAAGCCCCCAGACCCTTCTACAGCCCCCAGGACCCTTCTAAAAGCCCCCAGACCCTTCTAGAGACCCCCAGGACCCTATAAAAGCCCCCATACCCTTTTTGAGGCACGCAGGACCCTTCCAAAAGTCCCCAGACCCTTTTAGAGCCACGCAAGGACCCTTCTCAAACAACCCAGACCCTTCTAGATCCCACCAGAACCCTTGTATAAGCCCCCAGACCCTTCTGGAGAACCCCAGGGCCCCTCTTAAGGACCCCAGTCTCTCCTAGAAGGGTCTCGGGGCATTTAGAAGGGTCCTAGGAGGCTCTAGAAGGGGACTGAGTGCTTTCAGAAGGGTCCTGGGGGGCTCTAGAAGGGTCTGGGGGCTTTTAGAAAGGTCCTGGGCTTCTCTAGAAGGGTCTGGGGGTTTTTGGAAGTATCCTGGTGGCCTCTAGATGGGTCTGGGATATATTAGAGGGGGCCGGGGGGGCTCTAGAAGGGTCTGGGAGCTTTTAGAAGGGTCCTGGGAGGCTCTAGAAGGGTCTGGAGGATTTTAGAAGGGTCCTGGGGGCTGTAGAAGGGTCTGGGGGGCTTTTAGAATAGTACTGGGAGGCTCTAGAAGGGTCTGGGTGCTTTTAGAAAGGTCCTGGGGGGCTCTAGAAGGTTCTGGGGGCTTTCAGAAGGGTCCTGGGATGCTCTAGAAGGGTCTGGTGGCTTTTAGAAGGGTCCTGGGGGGCTCTAGATGGGTCTGGGTGCTTTTAGAAGGGTCCTGGGGGTCTCTAGAAGGGTCTGGGGGCTTTTAGAAAGATCCTGGGGGGCTCTAGGACGGTCTCGGGGCTTTTAGAAGGGTCCTGGGAGGCTCTAGAAGGGTCTGGGTGCTTTTAGAAGGCTCCTGGGGGCCTCTAGAAGGGTCTGAGTGCTTTTAGAAGGGTCTTGGGGGGCTCTAGAATGGTCTGGGGTCTTTAAGAAGGATCCGGGGAGGGTCTAGAAGGTTCTGGGGGCTTTTAGAAGGGTCCTGTGTGGCTCTAGAAGGGTCTGGGGGCTTTTAGAAAGGTCCTGGTGTTCTCTAGAAGGGTCTGGGTGTTTTTAGATGTATCCTGGGGGCCTCTAGAAGGGTCTGGGATCTATTTGAGGGGTCCGGGGTGGATCTACAAGGGTCTAGGGGCTTTTAGAAGGGTCCTGGGGGCCTCTAGAAGTGTCTGGGGGCTTTTAGAAGGGTCCTGGGGTACTCTAGAAGGGTCTGGGGACTTATAGAAGGGTCCTGGGGTCCTCTAGAAGGGTCTGGGATCTATTAGAGGGGTCCGGGGGGGCTCTAGAAGGGTCTGAGGGCTTTTAGAAGGATCCGGGGAGGGTCTAGAAGGGTCTGGGTGCTTTTAGAAGGGTCCTGGGGGGCACTAGAAGGGTCTGGAGGCTTTTAGAATGGTCTTGGGGGGCTCTAGAAGGGTCTGGGTGCTTTTAGAATAATCCGGGGAGGGTCTAGAAGGGTCTGGGTTCCTTTAGAAGGGTCCTGGGAGGTTTTAGAACGGTCTGGGGTCTTTTAGAATGATCAGGGGAGGGTCTAGAAGGGTCTGGGAGATTTTAGAAGGGTCCTGGGGGGCTCTAGAAGGGTCTGGAGTCTTTTAGAGGGGTCCTGGGGGGCTCTAGAAGGGTATGGGCTCATTTAGAAGGATCCGGGGAGGGTCTAGAAAGGTCTGGGGGCCTTTAGAATGGTACTGGTTGGCTCTAGAAAGGTCTGGGGTCTTTTAGAAGGGTCCTGGGGTGCTCTAGAAGGGTCTGGGGGCTTTTGGAATGGTCCTGGGAGGCTCTAGAATGTTCTGGGTGCTTTTAGAAGGGTCCTCGGGGCCTCTAGAAGGGTCTGGGTGCTATTAGAAGGGTCCTGGGGGGCTCTAGAAGGTTCTGGGGTCTTTAAGAAGGATCCAATGAGGGTCTAGAAGATTCTGGGGGCTTTTAGAAGGGTCCTGGCGGCCTCTAGAAAGGTCTGGGGGTCTTTTAGA